>CM076574.1:231929438-232063130 GCA_034641835.2 Pinus albicaulis
GTGCCAAAGGCTGGAGTGAGAGACCGAAGGGCCAGGAGGGTCAAGTTTCCAGACAACGGCTGATTAGATAGCGAAGGGGACGCAGTTCCTAGCTGTGTGACACAGTACTGCATAGGTTAACCTGTGAAAGTTTCAAAACAGAAGCCCTACTTTGTTTGATTAATTTAACAAGTTATTAATTTGAATTATTCAGAAAAAAAAAATATTAAATCAAATACAAACTGCAACCTACACATCTATAGATCATTTACTGAACAGCACGCACATGTGACAAAATTACACAGATTTTTCGGACAAATGTCCCCTTTAAAAACCTAATGCGGGAAAACCAGTGCAGCAGCTCTAGAGGGTTTTATTATTATGCAGAATCTGAATACAATGATCTGGGCACCAAAAATGGTTTGCCCTACATAGAAAATACATGACAGTTGTACCTTTCACTCGAAGATAAAAAATATGGCTGATCCAACCCTCTCCGAGGAATTACGAATTTGAGCCCTTTCTGGCCCACTAGAACCCTCAGCGCTGCGTCAGCCTCTACTGGCCAGCATACCCACTACGTCACCCTGACTAGTGTTGCGCTGCCCTTGCTAGGCCTACGTCACCTTGGTTGGGTCTCTGTTGCCCCTGCGCTGCCCTGGTTGGGTTTGTGTCACCCTGGATGGACTTACGCAGTCTTTTGCGTGGTCCTGGATGGACTGCGTCCCTCTGCCTAGCCTCTGCACTGCCTGGCACAAGCTGCCTCTTTGTTGTTGTATTCTCGGCCTCGAATTAGATCATCCCTTGTCGATCTTTGCCCCTCACTTCACTACAAACTTGCTTCGAATTTCTCAACAAACCCTGCCTCAGAAATTCGACTTAGCTTCAGTGCTCTGCAATGTGTGTGTGTGTTCTCCAACTGACCCCAAGCCCTTCCTTTATACTTTTCTTGTTGGGAATCCAACGGTCGTGATCTAATCTCTTATCAACGGCTGAGATTAAAAGAAAGCTTGATCCACGTCACTTAGAACATTTCATCACATGTGTTATTTAATTCGCTTCAATTTTTCAATTTCCCTAAGTTAGACATAGGGTCCCCATTAAAAAAATTTAATTATTTGAATAATTATTACATTGGATAAAATTTCCCCAAACGCTTTCTGGGTCTTGGAGATCTCGTGTGTCTTGGCCCCTCAACAGAGTTTCGGAGTTAGAGCACACTCGATGCTACCCCAAAATTTCAACATAACACAGTCACCGCGCAGAGGCAGCACAAAGCAACTCATCCAAAGTCCGGATCAGAGTCAAATCGCCAGTTGCAGAGTGAAATTTTTCTCACTAACTTGTTGTCAGATTTACTTTGTATGGTTTGCTAGACTTAGAGCAAACATAGACTTGTACTCAGAATTTACTACTACATAATATACAAACCCTCAGCTGCTGCACGAGTTTTTCCACATTGGGTTTTTCCGGGGACTTTATCCAAAAATTATTGAATTGTTTGTGTGTGTGTTTCTAGCTTTCATGTGTTGGATTCATTCCACTGTATTTATTTTGTGAAGTTTGCAGCGTATTGATTTCGATATTTACCGTAGCAAACAGTAAATAATTTGTTCAGTTAATTAACAAATAGAAGAAATCTAATCAGTTGTTGCAGTAGGATTCCAAGTTGTGGAATTTTCACAATCGGGACAAGAGAACAAATTCAAAAAATCCTCGTGGAATTTTCACAATCGGGACAAGAGAACAAATTCAAAAAATCCTCGGATAATTCACAGTGATCTCATATCAAACCTTCCACAACAGTAACAAGGCTATAATCTCAGACTTCCTCTGGGGAAAAACTTCAGACCTCAACATAATTTGGAGGTCTCTTGCAACTCGAATCTCTCATAGAGACTTCTTCAGAATTTGGACAATTCTTCCGCAATAGCAGCATTAAGATCTCTTACCACAATAAGCTTGGACAAGAAAACTTCCTCCTTTTGGATCTCGGTCAAGGCATCTTCGACTAGTTAACTTAGCCACATAAATTTTAACAAGAGGAGGACTTCGGATCCACAACGTCTTTCACAAAAGAATAACTTTGGATCTTTCTTCAACACATACAAGTTCTATTACAGTACTTTGAATCACAACACAAATAAGCTACAAAGATGACAGGGTTCAAACCTCTCCACGGAGCAATATGGCTCAGAAGTTTGACTTGGATCAACCCAAAACTTCAGTTCCTTTTCCCTTTGCAAGACAGTGATGAAACAGGCCTAAACTTGATCTATTCTACAAGCTATACTCTTTCCACACTTCGGTGGTTACTGCTGCTTAAGGTCTCCTAATCTCGACCTATCCCAGGCTTGTAGCAGTACCTATTCTCAGCCAAACCAGCCACTATTACCCTCGCTCTTACACAGGGAAACTCCCTTGATTAATCCTCATCAAATGCAGGCCTTTCAGCCCTCCTGTAGTAGCATAGCAAGACTTCGGTCCTGTACCAATTATAGAGATTCTCGGCCCTTTTTAGACACAAAAGATGATTAACTGGAATCTCGATTTGGATCTTCACAGAAACAAGTCAGAATTTCACTATGTATCAATAGAGAACCAATCCAGAATTTCGCTCTAGATCCTCAGAGAACTCTCGCACTTCAAACCCTAGATCAGTATGGAAACTCAAGCCTTAATATACAGGGGTAAATAATTCGGACCTCTGTTAGGGAGAGTCTTAGTACTATATAACTCAGTTTGTATGCACATAGATTAGCTGTTCTTTAACCTCGCTCTGAAACCATGTTGATTTTCTTGGAAAAAATTAGAAATTATTTTCTTCAACAGATAACTACTCCGATGATTAGTTAGCATTAATTACATATACATTAACCATTATCATTAAGCAGTTATATAGAACAAAATTCAACCATTAACACATCAAATGAGTAGTAAAGATAACAATGCAACAAAGACACGAGACATAGAAATTAGGCATGAGGCCAGGGAAAAACCCATCAAAGCTTTCCTTATGAGAGAATATTCAGTTCATAAAGTACATCACTCAAAACAAAGTATCAAGAAAGATCTGACCAGTAAAGTGTCTTCCCACAAGTGCCAAGCCTCTCCCCTTGAATTACATCCTCTTCTACCTTCTTTCTGTGATTAGAACAGAGATTATCCTTGAGCTAATTCAATGATCAAATGAGGAGATGGTCTCACATATGTATAGTCTTCAAATGGCGTTGAATTGGTGCCTCCAAGGGGCTCAACTGACTTGATCAAAGGGGGGAGCCGACTTGACACTTGTGGGCGTAATAAGTTCAATTTTAATTTCCCTTTTTCTTTTTTATTTTCATTAATGGAAATACCGACCATGGCTACAATTTTCAACACGCAAGGGGCCGTATAGGTGGAAAAGAGGAGGCTGAATTGCAAGAGGAAGAGATGAGTTTTCCAAGGACAGAATTTTTCTAGCCAGCTGAAATTTCCAGTAGTTGTTATTTCCAGGTTTTAAATTGTTGTATTTTCTAGGCATTCTCTAAGGGTTATTTTCCTTGGTAAAGGAGCCCTGATTTTTCCGAGTAATAGAAAAGTGAAGGAGAATTCGTTGGGCAAATTTTTGTTGTTATTATAACTGATTTTCTGTTTTTAATTCTGCTGCAAAATTGTGAAGTTAAAATACTGGTGTATTTATTTTTTACAGTTTTCAGAAAATATTCTGACTGGGTGAAATATTTTCTGGGTATAAAATAAATTGCTAGGCAAATTAAATCAAATCTACTATTAAAAATTAACATGGTATCTGATTATTAATTCTCTAAGGAGAAAGAAGATCGATTTTCCATAGGAGTTCACAGCAGCAAAATAATTTTCCAGCAGTTATATTTTTCTGGGGTTTGAATATTTGAATTGGAAGTTGCGAGAATGGTTGCAACAGGGTTGAGGTTTGAAGACTGGTTGGAGGGTGCATCCAACTGTAGTCCGTGGAAGGCATGGAAAATTTTTTACGCTAAACTTCGCAGATGGGCTAATTTTCCATTCTTTTTTCAAAAAAAATATTCAATTTCCATTTTTTTCTAAAAATTATTCTCCCAAATTTTAGAGCATAAAATTATTTTACCTTAAAAATCACCAATATTCTATATAAACTACATAGAAATTTTAGAAATTTGAACATTTCTATAAAAACACTGCCAAACATTTCACAGTTTGCATAATGGAGACTAGTAAGATTTGCCAAGATCTTTACACATTAAGATAAATTTTATCGAATGGAAGGAGAGGATAGCATTAGTGATGATGGAGAATGGGATCTGGGAGTTCACAGATCAGCCAATCAACCCTCCTACTAATGTCACACAACTGGCCATCCATAACCAAAAGGATGTGAAAGCTAGAAGAATCATTTCAGATGGGGTAAAGGATCATGTGATCCCTCATCTTTCCAGAAAATAATTAGCTAAGGAAATGTTGGAGGATCTGAGTAAGCTGTTGACAATCACAACAGAAAAATGGTGTTGAAGGAAAATCTCAAGAGCACCAAGATGTCCAAGTTAGGTATAGTAGCATCTTACCTCACCAAGATCACACAAGTTCGTGATGAGTTGGCTGTAGTTGGGGAGACTGCATTAGATGAGGAGCTTGTGAAGAGGCCTTGAATGGCTTCACAAAGCCATGGGCTCCCTTCATTAAGGATATTTTGGGACGAGAGAAACTTCCAGAATGGGAGTGGTTGTGGGATGACTTCATCCAGGAGGAGATTCAAGACAAGTCTCTACATGGTGGCTAGCAGAAAGGTGGCAGTGAAAACCTTGACCTTGCAAGTCAGGCAAGGACGCGAAAGGTTAAGTCCAAGAAGAATACGAGTGAAGAATTTACTTAGCAAGATGGGAAGAAGGACATGAGAAAAGTGAAATGCTTTGCATGTCATAAATGTGGCCATTATGCAAGTCACTGTTCGAAAAAAAAAAGAAGGATAAGAGGAAGGCACAAGTAGCAGCTTCAACAAACATGCAATTGGGCGAGTTTTCCACCAAGTTTGAGGAGTTCTCCTTGGTGTCTTGTCTTTATGGCACTAGAGCCAAGGGTGCCTGATTCCTGGACAATGGTGCTTCTCGTCACAAGACGGGATCATCAGATTTGTTCACCAGTTTTTCAAAGGCTAACTTAGAGCTACATGTGGAGCTTGGCAATAATGCCAAACATGCAGTAGAGGTGGTTGGAACTATTCAATTTCTGGTAGAGTCAAGAAAGCCTTTGGAGGTGACAGAGGTACTATATGTCCCAGGGTTGACTAAGAACCTTCTGGCAGTCTCAACCATGGACGACAAGGGGTATGAGGTTTTTTTTTAGATGAACAGGTACTTGTGAGGACGAGATCTTCCAGTTCGAGCACAATTCTAGCAATTGGGAGGAGAGAAGGATACTTGTACATGTTGAAAGGTCAGTCAATACATGCCTTGGTTCATGACAGTGACGAGCAGCAGGGTGTTTGCAACGGGTTTGCACTTGGTAGGGATGCCAAGACTGCATTCCCAAGCAGTGATTCCAGATCCAAAGGGTTGTTGGACCTAGTACATTATGACGTGTGTGGCCCTATGTTAGTAGGGTCCATGAGTGGGTATAACTATTATGTGACCTTTAGAGATGATTGTTCCAAGAGGACAGGGATCTACTTCATGAAGACAAAGGACGAGGTCCTCAATTGATTTCATGAGTTCAAAACTCTCATGGAAAACCAGATTGGGAAGAAAATAAAAGTCCTTATATCGGACAATGGGGATGACTATACCTCTAACAACTTCAAGGACTTTTGCAAAGAGGCAAGCATCAAGAAAGAGTCGACAATTCCTTACAACCCATGGACCACAACAGAATGGGGTTGCTCACAGTGTTGAAAAAATCGACAAGGGTCTAGAAAATATATTCATTTTTTCAAAATCAAGAAAAATTGAAAAGAAATTGGGAAAAATAGGGTAAAATTAGAAAAAATCGACAAAAAATAGAAAAAATATCCAAAGGAAAAAGTGCAATATTTTCAAGCTGAGAAATTGGTTGGTTGAGATAATTGCGTTTTTTCAAGACATTACCAAAAAATCGACCACTTTATCAACACTGATTGCTAAGAGGAAGAACAAGGCCATCATCAAGGCTGCTAAAGCCATGATCCATGATCAAGATCTGCTCATATTCATGTGGATAGAAAAATGCAATATAACATTCTATATTTAGAACAACAGTTCCTCACAAGGTCTTAGGGGACAAGGCACTTGAAGAGGTGTTAACATGATTGAAACCAAAGGTGGGGCATTTTCATATTGTCGAGTGTTCAGTATATATCCATGCACCTTTAGAGAAGAGGATGAAGTTGGGGCCTTCGACATGGAAGGGCATCTTTGTGGGGTACAATGAGACTTCAAAGGCATATAAAATATGCATTCCTTCGCATGGGTAGATTGTGGTGAGTAAGGAAGTTAACTTCGAGGAGACCCGAGCCTTTCTAAAGTACATGAACCTTTCCAGCAGTGGCAGAGGATAGGGAGCGAGAGGCTTCGAAAGTTGAGGAGACACCAATATCACCAGCAGTAGATACTCAATTTTTAGATTAGGAGGAGGAGCAAGAAGCACCTTTTAGTTCTGTCAAGAGGAGACCAAGGTGGTTTAAGCAGACTCTGAGGGACTCATGAGCATGTGGAGGCTCTTGCGAGGACTTTCAGGGAGATCAAACACCAAGACACTTTCTTAGTTATATGGCGCTCATGAGTGACATCATTGACTCTGACCCTAACAATTATAAGGAGGCAGCGTGCTAGTAGGTTTGGAGGGATGGCATGATGGAAGAGTATTCTTCCATTATGAAGAACGATGTATAGGATATTGTGCCTAGGCCAAAGGGGAAATCAATGGATAGTTTGAGATGGATCTTCAAGATCAAACGTGTTATAAATGGCAGCATCAAGAAGTGCAAGACTAAATTCATGGCGAGAGGGTTCTTCCAAAATAAGGGAGTAGATTATGAGGAGACATTCCCTCCAGTCACCAAATACACTTATATCTTGGCTATTATGTCTATTACTTTAGAGATGGGATGGGGGATACATTAAATGGATGTGAAGACAACCTTCCCCAACGTTGCAATCAAGGAAGAGGTGTATATCGAGCAGCCACAGGGTTTTGAGGTGCATGGAAGGAATTCTTTGAAGGCGACACTATATGGTCTCAAACACGCACCTAGAGCATGGTACTTAAAGATTGATGGACATTTGCTAGGCATCGACTTCCTCAAGAGTGAAGCAGATGCCAAACTATACTACATACTAGTTGGTGATGATCCACTCATTTTGGTATTGTATGTGGATGACCTCTTTCTCACAAGGTTAGAGAAGCTCATAGAGATGTACAAGCAAGACTTAGCTACTGAGTTTGAGATGAAGGACATCAACATGATGCACTACTTTTTGGGATTAGAGGTCGAGCAACAGACACGTGACCTTCCTTAGACAGGGGAAGTATGTAGCAAAAATCTTGAAGAGATTCGAGATGGAGGATTGCAAGCTTGGGTTGACACACATAATTACCAACTTGAGGAAGTTGAATGCTTCTGAGTCTAAGTTCGTGGATCCCAAATTGTATAGACAACTGATAAGATCTCTAATGAAATTATTCAAACAATAGGCTAGATATATGCTTTGTTGCAAACACACTGAGCCAGTTTATGGTGGAGTCGAAGAGGTTTCAATGGGTGGCAGCGAAGCATGTTCTCAAGGTATCTACAAGGTACAATGGAGTATGGGCTTAGATATGTCAAGGGTGATGCAGTGTAGTTAATGGGCTATACATACTTAGATTGGGATAGGAATGCAGTAGATAGGAAGAGCACCTCTGGGTGTTGTTTCAGTTTGGGGTCAGTTGTGACCTCATGGTTCAACAGGAAACAATGTTCCATAGAACTTAGTTCAATAAAGGCGAACAATATGGCAACTAGCTTGGTGAGTTGTGAGGCCATTTGGACTCGAAAGATATTCACAAGGTTCTTTCATCTTGAGTTAGATCCGACAGTGATTCACTGTGAAAATCAGAGGTACATCAAGCTTTCAAGAATCCAATGTTTCATGACAGATTCAAGCATATAGAAATTAGGTACCAATTTATCAAAGACAAGGTCCAGAGGGGAGTCATGAAGCTTCAATATATCTCCACAAATAAGCAAGTTGTAGACATTCTCACCAAGCCTCTACTGAAGAGAAAGTTTATCTTCTACAAAGATAAACTAGGGATGGTGCAGAGCACCTTCCTCACTAGAAGGGAGTGTTGATGATTATAGCAAAGACACGTGCTTTTGCATACACTAGGTGTCAAGCATGTAGAAGATGTCCAAAATCTCCTTTAGGTGATTGGTCATGAGGAGCAAGTGATTATTATGGTTTCTTTCCTAAGACAAACTTAGGAAAAACACGTCAATTAATTTAATTAATTAATGTTGGTTATTAAACAAAGTTTTTGAGGATAAATAATTTAATCATCTAAGTGACCTAGATCTAAACTGAACCATTGATCTCAAGTAAGACTTAGGATTTAATCCTAGCCATCTATCACTTAGGAGATCAAAGGTTTGAGATCTACCTCAATAAGAAATTATAAAAGGAGCCTAAGGGAGAGGAAGAATACACATTGAATATTTGGGAGAACAATTTTCTCAAGTGTGAGTGAGAGACACAAAACTACAGAAGATTTCTGCAAGAAGAATTCAAGGGCCAAAATCTTGGAGAGCAAGGAAGCCTAATTCCAGTGGAGGTTTGCGCAGGGGGGCATATAGCCTGGGAGAGAGAAGTTGAGTCCCAATGGAGGCTTGCTCAAGGGGCCATATAGCCTAGAAGAGAGAAGTCGATTTCTCTAGTGAGCAGGGGATTGAACAAGTGAAAAAGAGGAGGCCGGATTGCAAGAGGAAATGTTGAGATTTCAAACATATCCAAGGGCAGCATTTTCCTATCAAGCCAAAATTTCTAGGAGGTGTTATTTCTAGGTTTTAAATTGCAGTATTTTCTGTGTATTCTCTTAATGTTATATTCCTTAGTAAAGGGGCCCTAATTTTCCTAAGTAATAGAAAAGTGAAGGAGAATTTCCTGGACAAATTTTTGTTTTCACTATGACTGAATTTTCTGCTTTTAGTTCTGCTGCATAATTGTGAAGTTAAAATACCAGTGTATTTATTTTCAGCAGTTTTCAGAAAGATTTTTAATATGTGAAATATTTTCTGGGTATAAAATAAATTGCTAGGAAAATTAAATCAAAAATCGTATTAAAAATCAACAATTTCATCTTCTTTCCATAAAATTTGCTTGGTAGAGAATAGCAATGTGAAGCCAAAATTATATTGATAATTTAATATCCATATATCATCATAGAAAATACACTATTAGCACATCATAAAATCACGGATTTGGTTCTTTTGAACTTGAAGAATCCATATATAAAAAAACATTTTGTATGTAGTCAGGAATCAATAGATAGTTTGAAGGATCTAACACTAACATAAAATTCTTGGCATGGCCTAGAGTTGACTAGCATACCTAATACAGCAATAAAACACAGCATAACATATATAGAAACCTGTTATTGCTCTCTGTAGTTCACCAGAAATCTTTCATGACATGGAGTGTATAAACTGTTTTTCTAAAATAAGAGGGTTGGAAGAAGGTTTTAAAATTGCTTGTTCAAGAAAAGAAAGTTCTTTGTTCTGCTCAGATTAATCTTTGTAAGGAGGGGTTTTGTTAAGTGATGTAATCACGAGTCTACTAGTAGTAAAAGTCAATATAGATTGCAGGAACATTATTTTTCCTGCCCTTAAAACCCCTACAGGTAAGACCATGGGTTCTGTATTTCTAATGTAGTGTTACTAAAAGTTTCCCTTTTTCGTACCTAGAAATGATTACAAATTCTTATTATAGCAATAAACAAGGAGTACAATTTTAAAAACTAAAAATAAATAAATATTAACTTATAAAGGAGGTCATCATTGCACTAAGAGGAACTCTGCAACCCAGTATAGGAGAGATGTTGTAGTGAAACACTACATCGAAAATAATAATGTCAAACACAATTAAAAAAGTAATAAAAATAAGAGTAAAAATACTAACAATTTGATTTATTATTTTGCAATTTTGTTTTTATTAATAAAATTACAAGCAATTTTTTCAGAAAAGAATTAATAATTTTTATATCACATTAAAAGAAATTTATATAATGATGATTCATATACTAAGTCACTGGATACGCTCCCCCCTCCCCCCATCGTGTCACGAATCCATTGTGTTGGACACGATTCTCAAGTGACACGTGTCCAATTTGAAACTAGAACATGTCACAGAATTGGGATTTGTGCCCTACATGAATTAGCAAAATATCGTTTCGAACACGTGTCCGTAAGCAACCCGCGGAGCTTGATAAAGGAAAGGTTGGGCAACTGCCAAAATTGCAATATTTGTTGGGAGTTGTGGGGCCAGCCAGGGGCGACTTGACAAAGGAGATATGTAAAATTATGTAGATGTTCTATGCTTGATGCAACTTTACTTTTCACCACAGCAATCACATAAACAATCAAGTAAAATGCTGATAAAACATACCAGTGGATTTATAGAAGACAAACCAGAAACGGAAAAAATGTGGTGGTGCGTTACGGCAGTCAACAGGATGCTTCAACCAGCAAAATCTCCTTGGTCAGCCAACCCAGCATGTGTCACAACAACCCTCAAAACAGCCACACGGTCAACTCAAAGTCAACCCCAGAAAAGTCAACGTTGCCCCAACGACAGCAATGGCAGCAACACCGGCAACAACGACAACAACACCGGCAGCAACGGCAACAACACCGGCAACAACGGCAACAACGGCAACAACAGCAACAATGGCAGCAACGGCAACAGCGGCAACAACAGCAGCAACGGCAACAACACCGGCAGCAACGGCAACAGCGGCAACAACAGCAGCAACGGCAACAACACCGGTAGCAACGACAACAACGGCAACAACACCTCTTCGTCCTTCTTTTCCCACGTGTGAACCGAAATTGTCCTCCAAGGAGCTCGTACTAGATCAGAAGAGAAGAAGGTGTGATGAGATGAGATAAGTGAAATGCTCTCCAACTTTGACTGTATTTATATCCATCATTGAGGTGTGTGACACATCTGTTGGGGGTGTAAAACCTTAAGGCCGACCTGCACATATAATTTATTATAAATAATAAATTCAAAATACATGTTCTGCTCATCGGATTAAGATCAATTTTATATCGATCTTACACCTCTCCGAAAGAGGAACCCAATAAAAATATTGGTATCTTCATCTGAGCATCACAACATGGGTTTGGACCTAGTTTTGTCGCATTTAACAAGATATGTGTGTTTTGGAGGTGATTCCAGGTAAGTGGATATTTAGTTCCCTTCCCACAATTTTCCTAGTTTGCTATGGCTTCTTACTATCCATTTTGTTTATATTTTTTTCTTTATTTTTTACCAATGTGGAAAAAGTCGAAGTCGGGATTAAATCGGCAAGGGTCCAAAAGTTGAAAAACTCGACAAAGTGGGGAGTTTTTTGAAAAAGTCGGCAAAAAGTCGACAAAACTAAAAAAATACAAAAATATTCATATTTTGAAAAAATCCCGACTTTTTGGAAAAAATCCCGATTTTTTGGAAAAAATCCCGATTTTTTCAAAAAAGTTGACAAAGTCGGGACTTTAGAGGATAAAATCACGGCTTTTAGCTTTTCGGGGATGAGAAAATCGGCAAAAGTCGGCTCGGAAAGAATGAGTTTCAAATAGTCGGGACTTTGCCGACTTTTTTAACGATTTTTACGGCGGAGGATAATGCGACAAGGCGGCGAGGTAGGGGCAGATTTTCAGGAGGAGCCATCCCATTGGCCCCCCATTCAATTTCATCGGAACATAATCGGTGTTACGCCTGTTGGAAGTGGGGCTGCAGCAACAGCTTCAAATGTTGAGAGAAACATCAATTTAGCAAGACAACAAGCTCAAGAAAGTAAATATCCCTTGTGGAAGTATGTTACCAGAGATCAAGGGTCGGGCAACAAGTTAAGGGAGGAGGAAATGTTCTCTGGAAATGCAACTTTTGCAACACTCCATTCAAGAGCACCTATTTCCATTTGAAAGCGCATCTGTTGGGCATACCATCTTGTGGAATTGGAGCATGTTTAGGAGTGACTGCATCTAAGAGGAAAGAATTATAAAGAGAGGCAAATGTTGGTGTGGCAACGGTGGTTGCATCATCTAAGAAACACAAGGATGATGATCCCCTTCCATTCCTGAGGAAAAGCAACGACAGTTATCCATTTGGGAGTTTCGGTGGGGGTGCAGGTCAAACAGCGAAAATGAGGGCACTTGGATATTTCAACAAGAGAGGCGAGAAGAGATTGATATCACCATTGCCTTCTTTTTCTATCTCAACTACATATCATTTAATGTTGCACGATCACCTTTATTTATTGATATGTACAGAGCTCTAACTCAGGGGGTTCCATCGGGGTATGTGCCTCCTGGGTCAAAGAGGCTTAGAACTACATTGTTGAGTAAAGCAAAGGAGGTGGATACAATGTTTGAGCCTATTAAATCAACATGGCCACCATTTGGGGTTAGTATTGTTTCTAATGGATGGACAAATGCAACACGTCGTCCACTCATCAACTTCACGGTGTCTTCTTTGAATGGACCAATTTTCTTGAAAGTAGTGGATGCTCTTAAAAAATACAAGGATGCACAATATATGGGTGAGTTGTTCATTAAAATTATTGAAGATGTAGGTGTTGATTCTTGTGTGCAAATCATTACAGACAATGCCCCTGTTTGCAAGGTTGTAGGCATGATTGTGGAAACTAAATATCCACAAGTATTTTGGACACCTTGCATTGTCCATTCCTTGAATTTAGCACTTAAATCTATTGCTTCTGATGTGCCTTGGACTGGAAATCTTATTGAGGATGCAAGACATATCCACAACTTTGTACAAAATGATACAAATTCCCTCACAATCTACAAAGAGTAAACACATCTATCATTGTTGAAAATTGCAGATACATGGTTTGCCTTTGCATTCATAATGCTGAAGAGGTTGAGGGAGATCAAGACCGCTCTTAGGGCCATGTTTATTTCAAAGTTTTGTTCTTTTTGGAGAAAGACAAATCAAGCGGCCGCAAAAATAGTCAAGGACACAGTGTTAGATGATACTTGGCGGGAAAAGATAGATCTTACTATTAAGATCATGAACCCTATCATTCCTTTGTTATGATTTGTGAATACAAACCAACCCATCTTAGGAGAGGTTAATGAGGGATGGGATTCCATGATTGAATCTTTGAGGACCATTATTTTTCAAAGTGAATGCCTTGAGTATAAGACATCAGCGGAGGCCTTCTTCACCACCATACAAGATATTCTTGTCAGTAGGTGGGACAAGAATTGCACACCTTTGCGTTGCTTGGCTCACTTATTGAATCCAAAATACTACAGCCATGAGTGGTTGAATGGTGGGCCTTCACACAGATTCCCTCCTCACATGGATGGTGAGATTTCACAAGGGAGGAAGGATGCATTGAGATGGATAGTTCAGAATAGAGCATCCCTTGATGAGGTGGAGGATGCCTTTGTAGAGTTTTCCACTAGCATTGGGAAATTTGTAGGCTATAATGTTATTAGAGACAAGGGGGCTAAGAAGCCCTATTCTTGGTGGGCAACTCATGGGTCAGCATGCCCTCCTCTACAGAGGTTAGCCATGAGGCTCTTCTCTCAAGTTACTTCACCCTCTTGTTGCAAGAGGAATTGGAGGCGGTGGTGGTACTAATGTTGATTTTGATGTTGATGAACTATAGGTATAGCCTATGCCTGCTCGCAACAACCTATGAGATTCTTCCTTCCCATTTTATGGTTTTGGGTTCTAGTGTCTACCTTGTTTTGTACTTGTTATTTTCCATTGGCATTCCTAGACAAGAGTCCTCAGGACTCAGTGCCTATGTAATAATACATTTTGATTTTGATGACATACTAACAAACTTGCAGTTTATGGTAATTTCTAGTTGTAAACTTGTATCATTGATGAATCATGATCGTATGCATAATGTTACAAACTTACAATGTACACGTATGAATATATGATTGAATTTGTTACTTATATCATCATGAGAATTTGTGTAATATCCTAATATGATGTATCTATTAATTTTTTTAATATATATATATATATATATAACGTGTCCTAACATGTCGTGTTTCGGGGGGTCTCTGAGTCCCGAGTCAAACTCTTGTACTTTCGTGCCCTGCGTGTCCCATGTCCCCGTGTCAAGTTACTTAGTTCATATAATTTATAAAACAGGTCAAACATAAATGCAATATGCATATGCATGCACCTATATTTTATTGTGAATGTTTTAATAGAATTAGAAATAAGAGTATTTCTATGTATAGAAATGTGAAATTTATATTTAAAATAAACAATCTTATAAATAACCAGCATAGATCCATCATAGCTCCAAATCTATTAAGCATCAAGACGAATTGAATCGCTTGAGGTGCAAACCTTTCCTCAAGTATTGCACTCAAAAAGAGGTTTGTATCCTGAGAGATTTGATCCCTCTCAGCCATTGGTAGATCTGGATTTAAGATGGATCTATGCTGGTTTAGTGAAGTTTTAACAGATGCAACAATTGTTAGAGCATTGAAGTTGTAACACATAGAAAAATAGTAGTGCTATGGAAGGCTAACCTTTGATGGTATTATAGGTGTCACTAATGGTAACCTATAGAATTTTGGAAGAACATAAGCACACTAGTGAATGGATTAGGTGCAAAAAAATGAGAACGCAAATTCTAAATCAGTTTGGGAATTTAAGCCCATATTTTTTCAGTGGCAACAGCTGCTAGTAACCAACCAACGGCACAGATTCAATTTGCATGAATCACAACTAAAAATGGCCAAATAGTGCTGTGTTATATTCGCTAGATGAGATTACAATAATGTTAATTGCTTAGAACATTCTTAGCTTTAATACAAACATAAAAAAATACTAAAATAGAAAGGGGAACAAGATACTTTAGAATCATGAAGTCATGAGCCAAGACAAAAACAATAATGCATGGAGAAGTTTACAGAGAAATCTGAGGAATCGAGTAACTGAAGACTTGTGCTTCAAACAAAAATGTTAGGATATATCTTGAAGAATACAGTTATTGTCTTCCAGTAACAGCAGGTACAGAAGCTAATTATATCTGTTTGAACAGATTAGACATTATAATATAGCATCCAAAGAAGATAGATCTCTCATATGTTTGACTCACATTAATTACAAACCAAGTCCAGAGTTCAATTGTCTTTATAATTGTAGATATTTTCATACCTGAGGAGGATGAAATTTTATTTTAAGACAATAATCATGCATTCGAACTGAGCATTCTTCATTCTGACAAAGCTCCGCCTGTTTCAATTTCCAGATGGACAGTTAAAATGGTTAAATAAAAACTGTATCCTTTAAACACACATTAATTACAAATTTAGATCAATGATGTTGTAAGTTCCTAAATATTGCAGCTAGAACAAGTATTTGAATGATTGAATCATACAGCTGCTGCAAAACATAAATAAGATGAGACAATTTTCTTGATGTCCAATGAAACAATCGTAGGCATAGTTTTAAAAATTGGAACTGGATCAAACCAGATCGAAGTAGATTCAATGAACCAAACAATATGTAAATTAATTGAATTTTTAATGAAAAATTAATTTTAAGGTTTCAAACCATGATTCCGAAACATTAGAGACAAAAAGGGTGAATATATTGAAATGGCACCGAGTGCAACACATCAACAACAAAATATGTAATCAATGAGGCTCTGAATGGCCTCTAAAGTCCAAAAACAATACTACAAGCTACTACGCCACTGGCCTACTACAGATCATTAATCAACATGATCACTCATCAAACTCATCATTGATTCACCACTACTAGAAATGGGATCATCGACAAGAGCTACATAAAAATCATCTGGCTGAAAGTCTTCAGACTTGGATTCCTCAACCTTTAAATATGGTAGAAATTGAAAAAGTTCAACATTCCTAACCAACAATTTTGGTTTGAGAGGAGGGTTCATTTCCTCAACCTTATAATATGGTAGAGGAAGCTTAACATGCCTAACCAATTAGTTTGGTTTGAGTGAAGGCTACATTTTTGTTAAGGCCTGGCAGACGTGTTCAACATTCAATACCAGCAACATCAAGGTACATACAGGGCTTCATGCTCTGGATTAAATGCCAATCCCATACTCTCATACACGAAAGAATTAAATGAAAATGTTGCAACCCTACCAATCCTAAAATCCTAAAAACCGTCAAGTCTACTGCATTTTGAATGGGATATGAAATTCTACTTTCTGCATATGAAGTCTGATAAGGTTCGAACCACTCTCAAACATCCTGAAACAATTAATGGTAATGTTTAATATTTAAGTAAAAGTTCCGTTTACTTTAAGAATTTGACATTACCATTGATTGTGGGCATTGCTAGGGTTTACAATCAAGGCTGTCTGCATTGGGAGGGAAACAGCCCCTGATTTTCTCCAAAACCACATGAAAAATCACCAAGGGTCCTGGACTCCCCCCACACACATGTGAGATTCGACCACCAGTTTAGGATCAGAACAAGCCAATTAGGCCTGATTTGTACCAGTTAGGTACAAGCCAGCCAGTTTAGTAACTAACTGGTACAAACCAGCCCTACAACCAAGTTTACTGTTTTCTACTGGTTCATTACCCATCCCTATCTGACCTGCCAGATTGACCGGTTATCGGTTCACACTGGCAGGTTTTTAAAACTATGATTGCCGGTCAATGGAACAGTGCAATATATCTCATGTAAGCACAAGAAAGTGGCAATGCAAAAGCATTTCCTATTGCTTTTCTATCAAAATCAGAAAAGCGTAATAGAAAAAGCACCAAGTACGAATGCCAGAACACTTTTAGGAGAGTTTTACATATCTGAAGAGGGAACTTGTAACTGTATTTGAAGTCTCACCACTTGCAGAGAATCCAACTCCAAAATACCAGAACAGTCAAATCAGGGAAAAATAAATGCAGTTTATATTGCCATAAAAGTTCCTTTAGCGAAAAGGTGAAATAAGTGCCATTACATCCTGTTTTTATCTTGTAGGCATAGGTAGGAAAGTGTTCATGTCAACCTAAACTTGCAGAAAAACAGGAAGGGAGATAGACAGCAATGTGGAGAGAACTGGCTATAAAACACCACGGAGCCTTTCAGATGCCACAGTGTTATGACTTTTAACTTAGTATGTCAAGTTACAAAAGTATTTAGGCATTCCCTTGAAATTGTGGCTGGCTGCTGCCTATTAGCAAACAAGGCCGACCTACTAGTCATCAGAATTGTAATTCATTTGCTGCTTACTATGAGATTGATCATTTGTGGATTAACTGAACTCTTATCAGTTGTATTTCTAATCCCACAATACATTAACCATGTTATCGTCAGCAACATTTCAGGTTTGGCACCCATGGGTTCTTCAAGGGAAAATAACCAACATAAGAAGGTAGAATACCAAATCAATTCATGCAAAACACAGTGTCTATGATATTGAGAGTAAGCTGCTAATCCTTTTAGATCTTCATTCTAGTTCTCGTTGCCAGTAACCAGCAGGATATTAATTTTCTTGGGTACAATGTATTTTATTGATAAACTGAACAGTGAAAGGCAATTTATTATTTTCAAGCATAGACTCATTTATGCTCCAATTCAAAAATATTGAAATCAACCAGCTATTGTTCCCAGCATGTTAGTTGGGTCTTCTTGAGATAGATAGACAGAAGTTTATGAAAAGACCCACGAGGAGAACTTGTCTACGGGGCATTATCATCAAAATAAAAGGAGAGAAAATCGAGCCAATTTCCATTTCCCTTCACCTTCAGGAATTCAAGTTGCTGTTTTCTTGGCTATTGATAGAGGAAGGGCACACTAGTTTGGGGAAACCTTTAAACCTTCATGCAAGGATGGCAAGCTGCTTATGAAAGCATGATGGAGGATAGGACACATTACCATGAGTAAGGCACATGCATGCATGCATCTCCTATTCTAGGACACAAATCCCAAAGAATATGGCCATTGGGAGTTTTACACTTTCATGTGACACATTGTTCTGGGAGTAATTCCCTCTTTCATGTGGTACACTCCTCTGATTGATTCCTGCATGCAAGGAACAGTTACTTTGGGGGTTACACTACATGCATGGCATAGTTATTTTGGAAGGTGCATGCATGTGAGGTGCATGCATGAGCATGTAAGGTACACCACTCTTGAGGCTATTCTTAGCCTGTTTTGTAACCCCTTCTTCCTCATCTTATATAAAGGAAAGGTGGGCACACTAGTTAGATATGGCAAAGAAGACAACATGGCATGATTTGCAACAAGTATGTGTTACTTTTTACTTGTGTCACTGTGTGTAGCTCAAACTGTGTTCTAGCTATGGGACCTTCCTCTTCTAACAGAGGAGGCAATTAGTGTCATACAAAAATTAATGAGGACATAGGAGCATTTATAAAGGAGAGAGAGACAAAGGGCACATGCATGAGCCATCCTTAGTTCAATTCCAGTTTAGATGCCTTTCCATATTTAGTAGTTTAGTTTTATATCCGAGTTTTGCTTTAGTTAATAGTTGCATGCATAGTTAGAACTTAGAAGGTGCAGTACCCTATATATACTAGGTGCCAATGCATGTGGATTCTCAATCTTAGTTAAGGCACATATCTCTGATTCTCTAGGAGGATGCATGCTTACATGCCTCATTTCATCTCTAGTAGGAGTGCACTACATTTGGCTCATCTAGCCATGCAAATCAGGCAAATTAGGATTAGAGTTATCTACTTTCAGCTGGCACACTATATTGCATGTGTCTGGTTATATTGCATCTTCCCCATTTCTCCTAGTCTATAAAGGAGTTAGAGGGTGGACCAGTAAAATACTCAAGAGTTGTTAGTTTGAGAGTGCATTAGCTCATTGCTAAGTTGCAATAAACGTGGAAACATCTAGAAGTTTCTGAAATGGGATTGCCTTTAAACATGACCCACCCAAAATGGAAATATCGAGAGAAATGTCGTGTGTGTAATTTTAAAACACACACAGCCACCCACCAACACACACACACATACTCTTGCAACAAAAAGAATGATGCACATAAATGACATTTTAGAAGGGAAACCATGTCTAAATTAACTCCCATAGATGATTACATGATGTAAAATCCAAGATTAGCCTTTATAGATAAGACTATGCATCCAAGCTTCCCGAATCAACCTTTATACATGAGGCTATATGTGCTGAAAAATAAATAAACATTAGCTAAAGACAAGTACAATTGCATATCATAATACAACTCATCCTCACCCTCATCAACAAAAATAGAACGAGATGCTTATTCAGCAGAACTAGAGCATGGATTGGAAGAAAAGGCAGCATGAACTGAGACAATTAGTATGCAGAGTGATTACAGATCAATTTTAGTGGTTAACTGACTTATTTTGGGCTTGTTACCATCCAAACTAGCAGCCTTGCTAAGGTCCCTGCAAAATGATAAGATGGTACACACAAGACAACTTCCCACTGTCACCTCGGCACGAGTCTCCAATCTTTAAGCCCAACTCCTAGTTGAATGGCTATGGGAAGAATCCCTATGTGAGACACTTCACCCAACAATTAATTGACCAAGACCTTAAATGGGGTCTTGGGTGAAGAGAGGAGTTAATTCTTTAATGATTTATTGATCTAGAAATGGTTTTTTTGCAGAAATTAAATGTAGACCAGCAAGGAATTTTACTCAAAACTGATGACAACAAACATGTAAATAGCTCAAATGAGTAAAAAATAAATATACATACCAAATATATGATTTAGACTTTATATGTACCTTTGATAAGGGGCTGTCTTTGTAATTTTGCTTGTTCAGTGACTAGAGATTTGAAAATTGTAGAAAAACACAGGAAACAGCTAGTAAAATCCCCCTTCAGGGCCACCCACAAGAATCTTAACACTCTAGATTGATAATCTAGGGGTGGGAGAAGCTAGGACAATAAATATAAGTGAAATTTGCGGCATCCCCTGTGGGTCAATTCCCCTTGAAAGCATTGTAAACAATTCCCTTGTAATTATGTAATTATAAAAATAAAAAATGGCCGAGAGAGGGACATGGATTCCATTGTTTGAGGAGTTGGTTGTTTTAAATATCAGTCATGGGCTGACTAAGCGGTGTTAATGGACCTGACTGTCATTAAATTCAGCTGGAAAAATGAAGGACAGGACCATGTGTCTTTTGGGCATGACTACAAGCAAGAAAGGGGCAAAAATTTAATGAAGAAGATGGGCTACACTGCCCAAGGCAGTTAGACTGTATAGACCACGTAGGAAGAATACTCCTTCATTCAGTTGAAACAGAGAACAAGGGGAGGGGGTATTCTGACTATGAAAACGCTCTCACATTGAGGAGGGAGCAGATGCGCATAGAGAAAAAGAGGAGGTCAAGAGGCTCCTATGGAAAAAGAGCAGAATAAGTTGAAAGGTCCGTGGAAAAGCATCCATGACTCATACGCAAAGGCAGAGGAAGATAGGGAAGTTGTGAGGCTCCTGAGTGCTAAATCTAAATTACTAAGAGGTCAGAGAAGGTACGAGGACTGAGAGAATTCAGGTTGAAGAGAAGCTTTGATGAAAGCCAACTGAAAAACTCGGGGGTGAATGCTGACTGATAATCTCAGAGTAGTGGTTGTGCCTTACAGGACTGATAACTCCATTGGAGACTTTGTTGGTTGATAACCTTTGAAAGGTGGAGGCACACAGGGCTAGTGAGTTGATAACACCTGATGGTAGTTCCATTGGATTGGGCTGAGAACCCAGGTGGAAGATTCCACTAAGCTGCTGGAAAGTGCACTCTTATTCCTTCAAAGGTAATATAGCAAATAAACCCTCCATGTTATTAACCATATCTCTCTCTCCATTTCTGAATTGAGACTTTGTGTCTAAATCCCTGGAGAGGTTGGGATGCTGATCTACAACTCCCTCTGCATGAAATAATGTGTTCCCTGCCTGATGTGAAATCTTTGAATAGCTAGTTGGTGAAGGCAGTGTGGCCTTAAGACACCCTATTTCAGCTGATGATACTAATTAAATCTCCCGAGTAGAAGACGGATGTATGCCCATGAAGTGGTTCGCCATGTTTTCTTGGTTTTGATCACTGGTGGGTGGAGGTGAGGCAGCCTCGAGACATCATGTTTCAGCTGAAATATTGGTTTAAAAATCCTCTAAAAGCCCTCTACCTCAAGCTTTGGAATCTGGCTCGAGGGTGAAAGTTGCAAGAAAGAATTCGATGCAATTTTTATAGGTTGGGTGGAGAGTCAAAGTCCCACTCTCAGTTGCCAAACCTTGCATAAGATAAGTATTACCTTATGTTTGTGCTTGTGATTACCATATTTCCCTCATTACTTGCAACAGAATAATGGCATACTAATAATTGAGGAATGTTGGTTCTTGCATTTATCAATTAAGTAAATGTTGTGTTGGCCACAAGCCTATAATGATGCCAATTTAAGGCTCAAGTGTGTGTTTTATGCCTGTGAATCGAATCTGGAATGAGTTTTCCTGCTGGTTGTGAAATTTTGATGGAATGTTGAGTCCCTGCAGGAGTTTGGGCATTGTATGACTTCCTGTATGTTGTTTTATATACTTTGTCGTCAAAAGAATTGGCTATTAAGTCTTGTTTTATTATTGTTGAGCTCAAGAAGGATAGCGTACAATGTATATACACACACACACACACACACAAGCTGAATGGGTCGGGCAAAACTCTTGTGGAAAGCTCAGGAGAGATAGCCCCGCAGTGGGCCATATAACAACCTTAAGAGTGATGGGATGAGTCCTGGTGCCAAGCTCAAACCTTCTCAGAGCCATCGCAATCGAGCCATGGGCTCAATTTCTATAAACGCAGTGATTAACTTATGTGAGCACAGTCCCTTTGGTATTAGCTCTTGGCATCCTTAAGCCTCCAGCCCATATGACCTTACGCTGGTGACAGAGACTTCAGAATCTAGGACCTCGCAAGTTATTGCAGCTTTGCTCCTCTCCAACCTTCCGAGATTGTTTTCTCTAAGGTTTTGTTCCAAGACGAAAAAAGGGGTTTCTGTCATTTGCTACACTTAAAATTTATGTCCTAGCACCTCGATTTGTCAGCTCCATGATAGTGAATATTTTTCGTCTCTTAGTTGATGCTTTTCCATCAACTGCCGACAAATTTCTCAGTCTCAGCGGTTTAGCGCTTAGTCTCTCGGAGTTTCTTCCGGGGAGTTTTCTTCGAGATAGGTGTCCAGGGAGGCAAGTTTCTTCTAGGGTGACATGGAGGGAGTGAGCCCGAAGTTGTATTCTTCCGAGATGGAGTTTCCTCTGAGGTGGGTTCCTTCTGAAGCAACTTATCGCCGAGAAAGGCTTACATCTGATGAGGGTCTACACCGACGGAGTTTCTTCCAAGATGACATGGCAGGAGCAAGCCCGAGCGCATATTTCTTCCGAGAAGGAGTTCTTGTCGGGAAAGAGATTTCACGAGGAATTTTCTCTGAGATTGGTTTCCTCAAGGTGAGTTCCTCCAGAGTGACATGGCAAGGCCTTGGAGCCTTGACCCTCGACAGTTTAAGAACTCATGCAACAGTGTTTTTGTCGGGGTGATGAGGCAACAACGAGTCGGTGTGCTTACGTCATAAAGGAATATAGAGTCAGCAACTAATGCACTAACGCCAAGTGGCAGTGATGAGGCTAACGAGGACATCCATGTGGTCGCCAAGTGGGGACCATGACGATGCCATGTGGCAAATTGATGACATTGCTCAAAACTTTAAGTGGCCATAACTTTCAATCCGAAGGTTGGATCAAGACAAAATTTATATCGTCAAAATCGTCTCGACGAGACGAACGCGATGAAGTTATACATATGAAGTTTTGAGGAAGTTGAAAAAATATCGAAATTTTTAGATCCCATTTCCATAATGCTACCTTGGATCTCGAGTCAGCATAGTAGCCACCTCCTTCTAACTAGTGTTGTGGGTTGGGTTTAGGAGGGGGTAAGTTACAAAATTAGTCCTTATGCTTCATATCTACAACAAATATGCATTTTGAGCAACCTGGAAATTTTGTTGCAATGGTCTAGGGGTCAAGTCCACGGTGGGTGAAAACCCAAAAAATTATACTGGTTGGAATAAGCCTAAAATAGTCCCAAATTGATAAAGAAGCTTGAATAATAAATATGAAACTTAATACAAGGGATTAATGATTAATACCTACTTGGATGATGCCTCTCTACCTTGCATTTTGTCGGATTTACAAAGTATATGGCTGCAAAATAACGCGGATTTGCAAAAATTAACTGAAATACCTTGTGAAAGATGTATGTTTAAATGACCCAAATGACGTATATTTTACCCTTGGATATATCTGAAAATTATTCCCTAAAACCCTAAGAGTTTACCAGCTAATCTCAAGATAGATATCTAAATAGAAGCAAGCTAGTAAATATTTTATTTTATTTTATAAACAAAAACTTAAAAAGGATTTTGAGTTTTTTGAAATAACGACTATTGATTTATGCTCACCTTTGCCACAATTTTACCTCTCAAGCGACAGGTTGTAAATCACAAACACTCCTAAGTGATTCTTGCACTTTGGACAATGAGGTGAGTTTGGAGTCAAGAAGATTGTATCGCCCCCACCTTTGTCTAAGACACTCCACAAGTTTTCAAATTCAACCAAGAGCAACTTCTAGCAAAGTGTCTACAATTTTTGGGTGGATTATGGAATTGGAAGAGATCTTCACCTAGTTGAAGATACCCACAATCATGGTAAGTCTAACCATTGGATCCAATAACCCCCAACCTCCAACAAGTTTGCAATGAAGATTACCGCCTTGATTTCACCCTCCAAGTGACTATGTAGCCCATCAGTGGATTGTCCCTCCAACTTTTGTGTACCCTGTATCCCCTATGTTTATCTTATATTAAATCATGTTACAACAAGAGCCAAGAAATGAGGAATAGAAAAAGCCAACCCACGAATTTACACAAGATGTTTGCAAAAAAGAGTTCTATTATGGCATAAAATGATCTCATGGCTCAACAACTAAAATGAGAGGAGGGACTAGCCTTTTATAATTTTCCTTAGTAACAACTAATTGGACCTCACTTCTCAAAATAATATTTTTACTTGTCATCCACAACCTGGAGACAACGTAAATGCAACAAATAATATTTTTATTGCAATAAATGTCCATCAAGGAAGTACACAAGGAAAATTTTGAAATGAAAATTTATGACAATATTTTAGAAATCTTGGCAAATATTACTAATCCCCAATATGCAAAATTTAAAAGCATTGGCGATACTTTGCAAAGAATTTTCATATTTATAATTATTTTGTATAGTCTCTATAAAAGTTTTAGCGATTTCTAAGGCAAAATATTCTTATACTATAAAATTTGGGCGAATCTGTATTCTAGAAAATTGGAAATTCACGAAGCTGGTTTTTTGAAAAAGCATTGAAAATTAGCCTACTGCGAATATTAGCCCCGAAAATTTTCCTGGAAGTACAGCGTTCACTTTTGACACATAAGAGGCAAAAGATGAAGAATAATAGTCTTAGAGTGCCCAATGTCCTCCTTGAAGAGGACACAACGACTCCTTTAGGTGGTTTAACTTGTTTGCTTGGCTTCACTTGGTTGCTCTCTTTAAGTCCAATGGCATGGCCATCATCAAAGTTAGATCCCCTAGGTCTGATCAGTTCCCTTCCGTCCTACAATGCTACATAAAATACCTTCTTCTCTATCATAGACACTGAGAGAAAACTCTACCTGAGTTCTAGCACCCATAGCATGTCCTTCACTTCTAGCTTGCCTCCTAACTCAAGTGTGGAATATCATTGTTCCAACCCCTTTCACTACATGTTTGGAATCAACACCAAACACTACATGCAATTTTGAGTCCTACACAATCAGGTTGTCAAACAACTCATGTGCCCCTATCATATGTCATGTGTCTTCATTGTCTAACAGCAGCAACACACCCACTGGTAAGGTGCCTAAGGAAAGGTAAGGAAACAAGCATCAACTTAGTTTCAAACTTCCTCGCAAACTCGTCCTAAGCTTTTGTTGACTAGCTACAATTCACTGAGTACCTTTTCTACCCTTCTTCCTCTCTGGACAGTGTGAAGCATAGTGTCCCATCTCATGACAAGCAAAACACTTGATCTTTAGTCAAGTATTTCTTCTTCTTCGATTAGGAGGTTGACTCCTCACTCCCGTTACTTGAACCTTTGTTTATTATTGCTCGATGGGCAAGAGCAAGATTCTCATTATCCCCATTCTTCTATTGTCCTCTAGAGAATGATTTCTGCCATGTTTCCTTCTAAGTGAATTCATCCCATAGTCTACTCTACTCTGGTAGTTTATCTCATTCTACAACACTTGTCACAAAGGTAGTCCAAGGTTTTGTGAACCCGCTCAAGGCTATCCTTACAAGTTCCTCGTCTAACACAACTACCCTAACCACTCCAAGCTCATCTTGAACTTACTGAATCCTAGTGAGGTATGATGCCCCTGTGTTTGATTTAGTCATCTTGGTGTTTCTTCGCTTTTCCCTCTACACCATTTTCCAATTCTAATTATCACTCTAATATCGCCTCATTAGAGCGGTCCACATCTCATGGGCACTACTCTTTATTGATATGTGAGGGATCACATGATCCTTCACTGCATCCATGATGATACAACTAGCTTTCACATTTTTTCAATTATGGGTTGCCAATATTGTAGCATTTGTAAGAGGTGTAACCTAAGTTTTTACAAAATCCCATAGGTTGTCCTCCATGAGAACCAACATTACTCTCTCCTTCCATGGACTGAAAATATAAGCGCGTTCCAACATGTCCTCAAACTTCAAACCGAATTTTGCCATCTTGAAATTGAAAATTCATCTAAAAAAGTATAAGTCATCACAACTTGACTGGTATGATCTCCCTCTCTCTCTCTCCCTCGAAGGGCTAACCTCCACTAATCACTCTGGGTACTGATCAAACTCTCGCAAGCCCTGACGACACCTCTGGCCTACTGCCTGGCTACCTCTCCAAGTCTTCCCAACTCATCACTTGGTTAGCTTAAACCCTAACATGCCGCAGTCACAGATCCCAATATCCTCAACTACTCAGTTGTTCGCCGAACTCGACTCAAAGCATTTATCAAAACAATCTAACCTTCACCCTGTTGCCTTGGGCTCCCAAGTTCCTTTGCACGACCCTGTCATAGCCCTTCTCTCAACCCTATCGTTGTGTCTTCCACTGGCTATTGTCGCCTGAACCAATGCCCAACACTGGTCCACTTCATACTATGGGTACCTACAATTGTCTCTTTGGTAAGGACCGTTATCCTCATCCCCCCTGCCATAATTATCTTCTGTCAGTGGTTGCAAACACTTTGAGTGGCCATTTCCTAGTTGGTGGCAATGTCAGTTGGTTGTCATAATTAGACTTTTCCTCTGCCCAATTTGAAACATGTCCAATCGGTCGTTATTCCTCTTGTGTGCAAGCCAATTTTGTTGTGTGCTCCGCTCGACTCAACTCCTATGCAACTTCTGTGCATGTCGGTTGGCACCCTTACATTGTCCCCTTGTCAATTTGTCTTGGTTGTCTAATTGGACCCCTAGGGCAAATCCACCCTTATCCATTTTTGATCTTCCATGCCCCTATAGCCATTGGATCTCCTTCGTGCTTTGTCAACCTTGTTACCACTCAAACTAGCAGGGGTCCTAGGAGGGGATCCTAAAAGGGCAACTGTTAGATCAAGGGCAACAATGGAGTGATAACCCACTATCACCTCAGTTAAGGCTCCCTGCTCTTTACGAACTTTAACCGATGGGAGGAGACTCGGTATAAGCGAATCACTAAATGAGTGAGTCAATTAAAGGATAAGGAGTGATTCCTAAGGCTTATTCACAAGAGAGACTCAATTGTAGGGTTTGCTTGCTTGAGAAGCAAGGTGTAAGGCTCTCTAGGAAGGGCCAAGGGGATTTCAGGGGCTAGTGTTTGAGGATAAGACTTGTAAAGGAGATACCTAGTGCTAGAAATCCTTGTGGAAAGTTGGCTTTCAAGTGGTCTTTGTGAAATTAGTTTCAATAAGTTGTAGGACCACACGTGACCAAGTGTACCCAAAATTGGTCAAGTTACTGGAATTGGTCACTCAAGGAGGGGCTTGACCTAATCATGGAAGAGAGGAGGATCAAAGGGCAAATCTTCTTGGAATAGAATGCAATGATCCAAATGAGGTCACCAGCCAAGGGAAACCTAGGACAAGAAACAACCCTTGAGATAGGGCTTGCTATATCTCGAGATCCCACTGTCGGATTTGCTTCAAATTTGGAGGGCTTCTAGAGTAAACTTCAAGGTAGTTGTGGACCAAAAATCGAAGTGTTTGGATAGCTATTTGATGAGATAATTGAGGCCCTAGGTGACCTATGTAGGCTAGGATTCGAAAAAGAGGGAGGTGAAAAGAATAATCGTTGAAAAAGATCAGCGAGGGAGGATTAGTGCCTTGTCCTTTGGAGAGATGGAGTCAAGGAGAATTTATCATTTGGAATAGATTCACTTGGTCAAAGAGGCTTTAAAAACAACTTCGCATGGCATTAGGGCATGAGAGAAGCAACTTCAAGGTCTTTACACTTTGATTTGCAATATTTGATGACTTATCAAGATAAATTTTGACACAAATTATCTCTAGGAACATTCACTCATTCATACATGGCCCATGACATGATGCAACGCTATAAAAGATCTAATTCCCACAATTTCGCATAAGAAAAGCAGTAAATTTTCAGCCTAGTATAGTGAAAATCCCAGCAACATGCATGTGACAGAAGTAAATAACAAAAATAGCATTAAAAGAGCACTTACATGTAAGAAAGAGTATATCCAATCATCGAGATATGCCAATAGAGAAGCTCTAAGACAAAATGAAAGAGATTCAAACATCAAAATTCGTCCATTCATCCAAACTCATGCTCCAAGAAGGATAGTAAAATTCTCACAAGAGGAAATAACCCAATCCAAGTGATGATGAAAAAGAGAGAATGCCTCTCTTCTATTTATACAATCCTCTAAGGGATTCGAATGCCTAAATTGGACTAATAATGCCTCTAAAATAAAATAATCTTTATAATAACAATAATTTTAGAGGCATGCCAAGCTTATGGTGGCATGCCCTTCCATAGAGGACTTTACCATGTACAAGTGTCTCCAAGCTCAACAGGGGGTTAATCAAGGACCCTATAACGTGGTTTCAACCTTTAAAGGGGGGAACATGTCCATGGTACATCCTTCAAGTGGCAGGTGGCAAATGATATAGTAATGGAACAGAGTGGGGATCAGGGGAATCATCCAGACCACATGTCATGGTACAAGGGTAGCCATAATAAAGGAAGCCCACACCTCGGTATATGAGTGAAGGAGGGAGCAAATCGCGGTACATGAGTTACCCCGACCTTTGTTTTTCCACCATTCTTCATATGCCTTTTGCCTTTGAATGATTTTTCTTCATCACTGCTCGGGGCTCCAAGGGAAGAGAGCATGATGTGTAGTGTATAGCAATGGATTACCCCTTATGGTGGGGCGGTTCATCGCCCACCAAGGGTTAGGACAACCATGGGTTCCTTAATGATGGAGGGGACTCATCAAGGGCCCATAGGAACCAGGGTATGGGTGATGGCCATGGATAAGGGGTAGAGCTCATGTTTGCCTTTTTCCCACATGCTAAATTTGTATGTCTCGGCCATCTTTTGCATTTTGTGGTACGCTTCCTGTTGAGAGTGGCCAAAGTATGCTTTTTCTTTTCTTTTTTAGCTGCAAGGTGTTGAAGAATGTAACTTGGTACAGTCTACATAAATTGTACTTGAGTCAAAATGTAATATATTTGTCAAAAAGAATTTATTATTATTTTAATTGACTTGTTAAAGCATGGGTTTCATGCTTGGGTCAATTATAGGTCAAGCCTCCATTGTAGGCTTTAGGTTGTTGTCAAAGTCATTTATTATTTGGTCAAAGACTCCTCCATCAAGTCAGCCTCTTCATCAAGTCAGCCTCTTCCAGTTGGCCTCAAATAAATTATCTTCAAGTCAGTTTCCTCAATATGCTCATGTCGGCCTAAAACAGAGACACCTCTTCAAGAACACGTCGGCTCATTTATGATGAACAAACCACTATATATACCAACCTAAGGTTTTCGCATTAGATGACCATAGAAGCTCAGATCTCTCTCTGAAATAAGTTCGGATCATATCACAGTTCAGATAATATCATAGTTTGGGTAATTTCAGATATGTGTTTCAGAAGTTCGATGCAATCACAAAAGTTCAGATTAATTGCAGAATTATGGTCTTATTACAGTGGACGGAAATTCGGTGCTCCTACAGTAATCTGAGTTCGGTGCTTTCCAAGTGACCTCAACTCGGTGCTATTTCAATGATGCTACCACATTGAGAGGGTCTCGGTGTTACCACAGTTAGAAGATCTCAGTGCTACCAGAGTGATAAGGGTTTGGTGCTACTACAGTGAGAAGATCTTAGTGCTACCACAGTGACAAGTGACTCAGTGCTACTACAGTGAATGAAGAAGCTCGGTTTGGTTACAAAGATGATCTCTTCTAAGATGCAACTGTGAAGAAAGTTGATGGATATGACAAGGTGACTTGATGGAAATGGTCTTGAGTTTAAGTTATGAGGGTCTTGGTCGTCTCATCATGTATTTGAAGGAATAATTTTGACCGGGTTTTCCCCAAGAGTGGGGTTTTTCCCTGGCTGTGTGCCTACATCTTGTGGCATCTTCTATTTGTTGCTTGGCATTAGTCATGATGATAAGAAAAGATAAATCTAAAGAACGAATAATAATAACGAAAACATCACAAGATAATGTCATAATAAGAGATTGTTTAACCGCCACCTCCTTGGATTTCCCAACATGGTTTCAGAGTTATGGTCATGAACAATGGCAGTTTGAAGATCACTTATTCATCTTTGAAGTATTCTCAGTGAAAGGTTCTAAAGATCAGGTCAGTTAGATCAAAATCCCAAAGGGCTAATGGAACTAAGAGGTATCTTGAAAGGCTAGTTCAGTCTTTACACCTTGAAGAAGAAAAAGGATCTTGGTATATCTTGAAGAGAACAAGTCTAGAAGAAATATAACTTGCTCAAATTACAGAGAAGGTTTTCAATAACAAGGCTTCAGTATACCACAGTAAACTAATTCGGATCTAATTCAGAATGTGAAGTTCGGTGTTAATCACAGTTTTGGTATATCTCAAGTGATGCAAAATCTCAGTAAGAAGCTCAGTTATCACAAGATTTCAGTATGGCTTAGTGAAATAGGATTTCGATATACCACAGTAAAGAATTTCGGATCAATTTTAGAGATGGAAGTTCGGATCAAGTTCGAATGATTTCAGAGGATTGTTTTGGTGATATTACAGTAATACAGCTTCGATGATGGTAGATACACTTCGATAATGCTACAATGGACAAGTCTCGATTAATTACAAAGATGAACTCGCATTACAGTGACCACATTTGAGACTTTCGGTCATACATCACAGTGAATAAGTATCAGTGAAACTACAATGGTACCCGCCACAGTCACAGTCATATAGATTTCAAAATTCGGGCTCAATAATATATTGACGCACCAAGTGTTGAAGATAAGGTCAAGGCAGTAGTACTACAAATTCAAATAAAGAAGTACAGTTGAAGGAAAGGAACTCAATATTGTTACCCGTGACCAAGGACAAGGCCCTTTCCACATAAGAATCTGAAGTTTGTCTTGAATATATTCAAGTAAGTATTGTCAAGATGCACATGCAAATCTAATAAGTTATCAAATCAGAGGTATGTAATCACAAGGTATGTATGTACATAAGCTTTTAGTTTTTCAATGATGCACCCTTATCTTCTAGGAATTACAAGTAATCTAGGATGTCAAGTAGAAGTCCTTGATTGAAAGAAGGAATAACTTTTATAGGATTCCAACCTCCATGGTTATGTAGGAGATCTAACTTGAGAAACTAAATCATGTTAATGGTATCACGTGTCTTGCTTGAAAGTATGTATTACAGGTATAGAAGACCATGGCTTACACTTCAAGGAATTCCTACAAGGTTTATCAAGAAACATCTCCAGGTAACCATACATCTTATAAAATTCTCTTCATCTTATTTTGAAATTTGTGTTACTAACATCGTTATGTCTAGCTCTCTTTAATCATGAAGATTCTGTTCTGGGTGATTCATCATCTAATAAATCTACCCTCCTCATATCTTTGATTATTTGTATAAAGAACCCTAGACAGGTTCGCTGGAAAACCCTAACCTAACGGTATTTTAATAATGTGTGAAACCCTAAACCTACTTAGGGTTATTGATGAAGAAATTGTTATTATGTTGATGATGTCATGTTAGAGGTTTTGGTAAGATCATGAAAACCCTAACTTGTTAGGGTTGAAATGGTGTTGTCTAAAATCCTGAACCTTTGAAGTTTTGGTAAAGAACGGCTTGCCATGGTATGAACTGAACCCTAAATTCTTAGGGTTAGGTTGGGTCTATAAGTAATACTCTTGTCATGTCTTTAACGTAAGGTCCTAGAAACGAATTCCTAGGTATGTATTCATTTGGTTAAAACTTGAAACCCTAGCTTGGTCTAGGTCGATATATGTCTAATATGTCAATGTTATCTAACATATAATATGCTTGTGTGATGATGAATTCTTAGATATGTGTGTTCACCTAATTACTAATGGTCATAAGTCCTGGGGTTTGGAAATAAGCCCTAGTCAGTTTGAAGTTCTAGGATAATGTTGTGGATGGAAAAAATCTGGGGTTTACATCAAATCGTAGTAGAAGTTATTCATGTTGTTGGTTAAGCTGTGATTGATTGTTGGAGCTCATGTGTGAAATCTAGGGTTTACATGAAATCCTAGTGGGAGGTCTAACATATGACTTCTAAAAGTTATTAGATACTTTTCTTTTTTGACTTATTTCTAGAGACCGCTATATGAAATAACTAGTAATCTTGTCGAGAAAAATTGATTGAGTTGTTGATGCGATTTAGGCAAGAAGTTGAAGTATTGAAGTATAGTCTCTTGCTGATTATGTTTGTAAAGTCTAATGGTTCCGCTACTATAAGATTTCGTTATGACTAATTTCATGCTTCTATAGATTCGGTTGTACTTGTTGTCTAAGTTGTGCAGGTACATCATATTCAAGATGGTGAAGATGTCTGTACGAGAAGTTGATAAGCATGATGAGAAGGATAAAAGACATGAAGGATTCTCCAATACCGACAAAAGAAGTTGATCTCCCTAAGTTAAGAGGGAGCCTGGATAGAAGATAAACTTCCTAGTTAAGAGGGAGCCTGAATAGAAGATAACTCCCTGGTTAAGAGGGAGGGCATAAAACAGTTTTGATTGGAGAATATGTTGTTGCATGTGGAGTAGGAAAAGAAAAGTATATGATTAAGGAATCTTCTGTCAAAGATTCGATTAATAGTCCTACTCAAATAAGTTGAAGAGCAACATCGGGACCCCAAAGGTTTGTTTTTGATGATATATATTTGAAACTGTATTACTGATTGGGGTTGTGTTTGTACAGGTGAATCTCTCGAAGGTTTGATAAGCATATTGGTAGTTGATCAGTTTGATTGGGAGAGATTTGTTGTTGAGGCTTTGCGAGTGAAGAATTTCCTGGAGGACATCAGGTCAGCACCTACAGAGGCTGAAAGCTTGAGTCCATCTTAGTCCCACTCGGATATATTGCCCTAGTCAGGAATCTAGTTCGTGGCATTGCAGTGCCTAAACTGTTGAGAGACCAAAGGATAGATTGCCCCGATCAGGAATCTAGTCCATGGCAATGCGGTGCCTAAACTTCTTCATAGATGATGTGAGATCTTCCAAGTACCTCTTTGATTATCTGTAAATATGAATACCTCCCTAGTTAAGAGGGAGTGTTGAAGAATGTAACTTGGTTCGATCTTCATACATTTTACTTGAGTCAAAATGTAATATATTTGTCAAAAAGAATTTATTATTATTTTAATTGACTTGTTGAAGTATGGGTTTCATGCTTGGGTCAATTATAGGTCAAGCCTCCATTGTAGGCTTTATGTTGTTGTCAAAGTCATTCAGTATTTGGTCAAAGACTCCTCCATCAAGTAAACCTCTTCATCAAGTCTTCATTAAGTCAGCTTTGTCCAGTCGGCCTCAAAAACATCATCTTCAAGTCGGTTTCCTCAATATGCTCATGTTAGCCTAAAACAGAGATACACCTCTTCAAGAAAACATGTCGGCTCATTTATGATTAACAAACCACTATATATACCAGCCTAAGGTTTTCGCATTATATAACCACAGAAGCTCGGATCTCTCTCTGAAATAAGTTCGAATCGTATCACAGTTCGGATATCATAGTTCAGTTAATCACAATTCGGATCATATCACAGTTTGGGCAATTTCAAAGATGTGTTTCAAAAGTTCGATGCAATCACAGAAGTTTGGATTAATTGCAGAATTCTGGTGTTATTATAGTGGATGCAAATTTGGTCTTACAGTAATCTCAGTTCGATGCTCTCCAAGTGACCTCAACACGGTGCTATTTCAATGATGCTACCACAATGAGAGGGTCTCGGTGTTACCACAATCAGAAGATCTCAGTGCTACCATAGTCATAAGTGTTCGGTGCTACTACAGTGAGAAGATCTTGGTGCTACCACAGTGACAAGTGACTCGGTACTACTACAGTGAATGAAGAAGCTCGGTTTGGTTGCAGAGATGATCTCTTCTAAGATGCAAGTGTGAAGAAGGTTGACTAATATGACAAGGTGACTTGATGGAGGTAGTCTTGAGTCTAAGTTATGAGGGTCTTAGTCGTCTCATCATGTCTTTGAAGGAAGAATTTTGACCAGGTTTTACCGAAGGGTGGGGTTTTTGTAGAAATTTTTGAATCTTATACTTTATGCAAAAATTATTACTGTTAATCCGGTTATGCTCTTCCTACTTAAACAATTTATTAACTAAATAAATTCAAGTTAAAATCGAAGCAAAACACATAACAGATCTCTACCAATCCAGATGTAGAATAAGCACATGCACACATTGACATAGTGACACAGTTATTTTTGGACAAATAGTCTCCGGAAAAACACAATGCGGGAAAACCGGTCTCTGGCTACTGGAGGGTATTATTATTAAGAATATTTCTGAATACACAAATCTGGGTTCCAGATATGAAAAACCCAATAGAGAAAACACTAGATCTACAGCTCACTGGCTAATCTAGGGCCAAAATAATGACTGATCCACACCCTCAAATGGGATTTACAGAACTCAGCGAAGATTAGGGCCTAGAAACCCCAGCGATGCCCCTGAAAGGCTCTACGTCAGCCTCTGAAGTCCTCCAAACCCTCAGCGCTATTCTAGAAGGGACTGTGTTACCCTAGACTGGGTGACGCAGTAACTACGCTGCCCCTGAAGGGTCTCTACGTAACCCCAAAGGGTTTCCAGCTGAAAATCATGTTGTCCTTCGAGGGATTGCGCTATCCTTGCTGCTGCTGCCTTCTTCTACCCTGTCCTTGAGTTGATCTCTGCCCCTTGTGTATTCCAGGCCTCGGGATCAGATCATCCCCTTGGCCTAAATTACCCTCTCTGCAGCTAAAACACTTTTGAGTATTCTTAGCAAACCCTGCCCTAGAATCTCAGCTTAGCTTCAGTGCTCTGCCTTTGTGTGTCTTTACAAATGACCCCAAGCCTTTCCTTTATACTTTTCTCGTTGACAAATCAACGGCCATGATCAGATCTTGAATCAATGGCTAAGATTAAAAGAAAGCTTGATCCGTGTGACTTAAGACAATTTCATCACGTGTTTAATTAAATTCACTTTAATTATTTAAGTTCCCTAAGTTTTAACTTAGGAAATACATTAAAATAATTAATTAATTTAATATCTCCTAAACCAGATGAAATTTCTCAAATCCTTTTCTGGGTCTTGTAGATCAAGTGTACTCTAGTCTCTCCACAAAATTTGGGAGCTAGAGCACAACTAATGCTACCCCAAATACACAAAATCTCAACACTCCCTCTTAGCATCAAGGGTGTGCTCTAGCAATACATCACACTTATGCATTACATGATTTTGGGTACTAGTTCCGTGTTGTTGATGCTTGGCTTGCTGCCACTCAACTCTGCACTGTTGCTGCCATTTTGTACTGTTGCCCATGACTCTACCACTGCCACTGCAACTTCTGTATTGCAGCTCCCTCTCAATATGTTGCATCTATGTTGCTCATAGCACTGCCACTAATGATCTGTTGCACTGCAACTTCAGTTGTTGAGAGAAACAACTCAATCTCCTGCTTAATCTTTGACAAACAAGTCTGATGGGTTGCATCCTCATCACTGAAGCTCCATAAGCTACAGATCTGTGCTGGCATCTAAAGAACGACGCACAGCTACAGCTTTGCCTGCGTAATAAGACTTCCTCTGCACCACTGAAGTCACATCAGCCCCTTGTGCTGAAATCTATCACGCTGCTACTGCACTGCGTTGTCCCTCTAAAGCCTTCTGCACTACTGCAGCACTGCTCTGCGCTGCTGAAGTCACATCAGCCTCTGCATTGCTATTGCTTCTACGTTGTTGTTGCTTTGCTCTGCGCTGCTCCTCCCAGTCTTCAGATCTACCTCTACCTCTGCCTCATCTGTGATCTATGCACCCATTGCTCCACTTATCCCGCTATTGTCTTAAGGCTGTCGTAGCTCGCATGTGATCCAAGAGATGAGTTGCTCAAGGATCCCGCCTCTCTTCCATGTAGCTCCTCTACATGTCCATGTTACCCCACCTCCGTGGTTCATGAGCACTCATGGTTGCATCATCTTCTGACCCATCATCTGCCATAGTTGCTTTGGAAGAAGATGCTTCCTTGTCCCTTTTCTTCTTTGGACAATGACTAGCAAAATGTCCCATTTCACCACACTGGAAGCACTTGATCTTTGAAAGATCCTTCTTCTTCTTCGGTTGCTTCTTTGATGCCAAGGCTGCATCTACCTCATCTTTCTTCTTCACTTTGCTCAATCCTGGGTTGTGTTGCCTCTTGGTGAATCTACGGAGTTCTTCTTGACGCAAAATTGACCACAAGTTGTCCCAATCTGGGAGGTCTACTCTGCCCAAGATACTTTGGACAAAGGTTTCCCACTCATCCATGACTGCATTGAGGGCAGTCCTGACTATCACAACATTATCCACCGTTGCACCTGTTGCAATCAGTTGATCCCTGATTGATTGCAATCTGAAGAGAAAATGTTCCATGTCTTCTCCCTTGGTCATCATGAATGACCTCATCTGGGTCTACAACAGCATTTTTCTTTGGACAGACTTTCCCTCATACAGGGAAGTCAAGGCCTTCCACATCTCGTTAGTTGTCTTCTTCTCAGCTACATGTAGTACAATATGGTCCTTGATACCATCCATAATCAGCCACTTGGCATGCCCAGCAACTTCCTTATGCTTCCGAAGGAGATCCGCATATGTCGGTGTGGCTAGAGTCTACTCTGCATGGTCTCTTAGATTATATGCCTCAAGGACAATCAGGATCCTTGCCCTCCAAACTGAAAAGTTTGAGAGGCCATCCAGCCTATCCTGATCACGCAATCCATGAGGAACCATCTACTCAGAATGTGTCGGAACTTCCTTTTCTCTTTGCTAGAGAAATGGATCTAAGGCCTTTGGTGAAACAAGCACTTCTGATCCTCTGACAACTGATTTCCCTCCTTGGAAATCTACCAAATCAACTATGATTCTGCTTCTTCTTTGATCCTCTTATCAAACTGCAAGTTTCCTTTGGCAAGAAACTCTCTGAGAAGCTGATCTCCTCCCGCTCTTTGTCACTTCTGCTAAGGCTAAAAATCTGAAAACTTCAGAATTTTAACCCCACCAGCGCTTCTGAATTTCTGCAACTTTTCTGCAGTCTTTTCTAGATCTGACAGATTCAGATTTGGATCATATGGGCTGGCTTCAGACTAAACCAGCGATGTTTCTAAGTTGCCTCTGTGCAGTAATTGTGTGGGCTTGCTAGGACACATCGCTGGACAGCATCACCCTTCCCTCTGCGTGAATCTGCCTTTGAAAACTACGTTGACCCTTCATATTTGCGTTTCTACTGCTTTTCCAGCTGCTTCCTACAGCTAGAACCTTCAATCTCTTCTGTTGGTGTCCCTCCTAGATCTGCAATTGCTCTGATACCATGTAGAAATTTTTGAATCTTATACTTTATGCATAAATTATTACTGTTAATCCGGTTATGCTCCTCCTACTTAGACAAGTTATTAACTGAATAAATTCAAGTTAAAATCGAAGCGAAACACATAATGGATCTCTACCAATCGAGATCTAGAATAAACACATGCACACATTGACAAAGTGACACAGTTATTTCTAGACAAATAGTCCCTGGAAAAACCCAATGCTGGAAAACCAGTCTCTGGCTGCTTGAGGGTCTTATTATTAAGAATATTTCTGAATACACAAATCTGGGTTCCAGATCTGGAAAACCCGACAGAGAAAACACTAGATCTACAGCTCACTGGCTGATCTAGGGCCCAAATAACGACTGATCCACACCCTCAAACGGGATTTACAGAATTCAGCCAAGATTAGGGCCTAGAAACCCCAGCGCTGCCCCTGAAAGGCTCTACGTCAGCCTCTGAAGTCCTCCAAACCCTCAACGTTGCTCTGGAAGAGACTGTGTTACCCTAGACTGGGTGACGCAGTCATTACACTGCCCCTGAAGGGTCTCTACGTAACCCCAAAGGGTTTCCAGCTGAAAATCATGTTGTCCTTCGAGGGATTGCGCTATCCTTGCTGCTGTTGCCTTCTTCTACCCTGTCCTTGAGCTGATCTCTGCCTCTTGTGTATTCTAGGCCCCGGAATCAGATCATCCCCTTGGCCTAAATTCCCCTCTCTGCAGCTGAAACACTTTTGAGTATTCTTAGCAAACCTTGCCCTAGAATCTCAGCTTAGCTTCAGTGCTCTGCCTCTATGTGTCTTTACAAATGACCCCAAGCCTTTCCTTTATACTTTTCTCGTTGACAAATCAAACGACCATGATCGCATCTTGAATCAATGGCTAAGATTAAAAGTAAAGCTGATCCGTGTGATTTAAAAACACTATCACATGTTTAATTAAATTCACTTTAATTATTTAAGTTCCCTAAGTTTTAACCTAAGAAATACACTTAAAATAATTAATTAATTTAATATCTCCTAAACTGTGATGAAACTTCCCAAATCCTTTTCTCGGGTGGAGATCTCATGTACTCTAGTCTCTCCACAAAATTTGGGAGCTAGAGCACAACTGATGCTACCCCAAATACACAAAATCTCAACATTTTTGCCCTGGTTGTGTGCCTACATCTTGTGTCTTCATCTATTTGTTACTTGGCATTAGTCTTGATGATAAGAAAAGATAAATAATAATAACGAAAACATCACAAGATAATGTCATAATAAGAGAAATCGTTTAACTGCCACCTCCTTGGATTTCTCACAACACGGGGCATCGTTCCAGGCCCAACCCAAGGTGTGGAAAGGGGGACAAGGAGGCTAACCCTGTGTGGACCCAATGGACACATGTGGACCCGGGTGGGAAAATAGATGAATGGGGCTAAAATGAGTGGAAAGGGAGTTATGTAGATGGTATCAGGAAGCAAAACATCACAAGATAATGTCATAATAAGAGAAATCCTTTAACTGCCACCTCCTTGGATTTCTCACAACACGGGGCATCGTTCCAGGCCCAACCCAAGGTGTGGAAAGGGGGACAAGGAGGCTAATCCTGTGTGGACCCAATGGACACATGTGGACCCGGGTGGGAAAATAGATGAATGGGGCTAAAATGAGTGGAAAGGGAGTTATGTAGATGGTATCAGGAAGCAAAACCACACAACCAAAATCGGGATTTCCCATATAGTGCCAACCCTAAAGTCAATGGTCAATAAAGGAGATCCCACAGGACTAGGACATAGGGGTGACCACAAAATCGAGCAGTAGAGACAAGACTACAAGTCTAACCCACTCTTTCCACAGAATCCCCCCACCAATCCATGCCCCAAAGTGCCCATGAAAAAAAAGGAAAATTACTTAACTACACCAATGAAAAGCCATACCTTTGGGGTTGGGAGGTCCACCTTCAAACATACAATCATGACAAGTTGTTGAGTAAACACATGGGTGTCTTAGGTGGTGGAGACATTGGCACATTGAGCTATCTGGTGGATGCAAGGGGTTGTTTGCTAACGATTGAGGACCATCTAGGAGAAAAATTTCTCCTATATACAATACCCACAAGTGGTTGGTAACAAACACTAGAGGTTGGTTCCTTGACCATCTCCTCTGTCATTTTGATGCCTCCAACCAACCATTGTTGTTGTCCTACTCCTTTTGTCATGGTCTAGTGGGTTGGCAACTGGGTGGGTTTAAAAACCCAATCAAGGTTGTTAGCCCTCCAACTTTTCTTTTCCTTTTTAAAAATTAACCTTTAAAAATCAACCATCAAATTTGTCTTCAACCCCTGCATGGCAAAAATTTCTATGGCCATACCACTATAAGGGTCCATATCGTTGATTTCCTTCGACCCTATAAAAAAAAAATTGCCTCACACAATTGTTGTCGAACCTGACCCCGACGATCCTGTACAAACCTAGCTTTTGTGTGATTCAAATTTTCTTGCTCTGATACCATGTTAATTTTACTGCAAACCTAGCACCTGACAATTTACTGACCTAGCTTATTACAAATCTACTAAATAAAAGCACAACTAGATTCTTAACTTAATTAGAGGAAGCGAATTTCACACAACCAATCTCATTCATAAGGACAAACAGATTCTACCCAATCAATAGTTCTTCATTAATATTCCAAACTTACTTGGGCTCTCATCTTGGGATAATGGCTCAACTAAGAAAGATTACAAATAAACAATTTTTTGGATCCCATCCAACAGATCAAACCCTACATCAATCCTCGATCTCCTTGGCTAATTTGAATATCCAATGCTCCCCTTCTACAATTCCTCAAACCCAACACTCTAGAATGGAAGTCCTTCTCCACTCCTCATTGAGATGCCTCTCTCAATGTCTTGTTTTGTTGTATAGTGTATCTTCTCCTCTCCTTAACCTTATTTATATAACATGACGTTGAGCAAAATCCCTAACCGTAATCTCCAAAGTAATTGATGGCCAAGATTAATTCTCGCCCCACTTAAGATCAAGGACTGAGATTAAAACATAATCATTAAACTAATTATTTCGCTTTTGCAAAATTTACTTTAGCTCAATTAGCCAACATAAGAATTATGTGCTTTCCTAAGCGAAAATTTAGTCTAAGTTACAAAAGCAACTTGCTCACACTTGAGGAAGTGTTCTAAGGAAACATGTGGGCGCATTCTTGCATGCCTAAAAGCTCAAGCATGTGCAGAAGTAGCTACCCAAGCTACAAACATCAGTAGGTACAATTGGTTGAATGACGTGATTAGACTCTTTTAGCAATTATTTTTGTTTCACGAGGAAGGTTAGTTGAGTGAGATTATTGATGTAGAATTTTCCTTCAGTATGGTTGTCTTCATATAGTATCCACTAATGCACCTTGAAAAATGTTAAATTCTCCAAAGTTTTAAGCTTATCACAATCACTTACAACAATTCTTCTTCAATTAGCAATCACTTTTAAATAAATCCAATCTTCCAATGACAGTAAGCAATTGTGGGTAGAACAATACTTCAAATGCAATAGAAGACAGCCAAGAACATGAAACAAGAGAGACACCAAATTTGGTCAAAGACTAGGGATATACCCCACAAGGGGGAAAAACCCTTTCAAAAAAAAATTTCTAGTAGATTGTCATCAAATGTTCAACAGTGAGATACAATGTTCCAATTCATCAACAATGAGTCAAAAGTCAACATATTTGACTATCCAAATCTACTAACCAATATCCAATGAGAGATGAGCCCAAAAGTCAAATTTGATCCAATGTCAAAGTCTGCAAATTTGGTCAAAGTCAACAGCGGTCAAAGATGCCCTAACCAATCAACATTCAGCAGTCAAAACCTCTTCAAATCAGCTCGGTCAATAGTCAAAGTATTTGGCCTTCCTTGCTGGTCAAAGATCAATCAAAACAATCCACAAAACATTGATCAAAGGAGAGAGAGAACTTGCAGTGAAACTTCAAGTTTTTTGTGGTCAACCCAAGTCAAACAGCCCAAAAAATTTCAGCTCCTTCACCAATGAATTTGGCCTTCCAAAATCGAAATTTTCCAAGTCAAACCAAGTCAAAACATCAAGCCAAAGTTGGTCAAACTGTCCCAATCAGAAAGTCAACATAGAAAACAGATTTTTCCTCCTTCCCTTCACATGCATGAGCTTAGACCACCTTATTTCAAACCTGTATGAACCAATCAAATGAGGATAGAGAATATGTGATGTGTTGATGATGCTCCAAAGCGATGCGACATGATGTGTATTTATATGTGGTGGAGGAGACCAAATTTGTCCTTTAGGCCGACCTAAACTTTTGTGCACTTGTGCGTTTCACCTTAAAAATTATATTTTTCCTTGACCAAATTAAATTCTTCCAAGGGCTAGTAGGGGTCTTTCTTGATGAGGAAGGTTGTCCAATGGAGGGAATTTGTCCCTGAGTTGTCAAATTAACACTCCCTCTCAGCTAGGGAGAAATTTCCAACTGCATCGCGAATATCATCTCAAAAGTCTCGTTATTGTCATCATTGAATCAAGTCATATCTTGTCTTTGCTCATCTCTGCTCATCTCTACTCATCCGTTGAAAACTCTCAAATCTAAAGAAGAAGAAGAATCGTCATAAGGGAGCTCAAGCTACCACTCTATATCTAAGGACAATAGGCAGGATACTACTTGTTGGAAATGTTGTCATTGATGGCAAAGGAGATGGCAAAGAAGGAACACTTGAAACAACAACAAGGCAAAGAGAGAAGCAAAGTAGCGGAGAACAGAGGTAGCAAAAAGAGAAGTAAGGAGCAGCATCAGTCAAGGAGCAGAGGAAGCAAAGGCAGTGAATTGAAGTAGAAAGCTATTCAAGGGTCAGAGTAGTGAAGAAGAAGTTTTGCATTACATGAGACTCTGTATTTGGGGGTCTAAATGGGTCTATGATGGTGTGGTGTGTGTCGAATAAATAAACTCTGTGGCGAGGGTTTTGTGGAGTTCTACAGATAAATGAAGAAAATCTATATCCTGTTCAGAGGCAGAGTTAGAGAAGGGTTGTTGATTTTGACTTGAAGATCTAGTCAGAATCAAGAAACTCTGCGTGAGGAGCGCCTTAAGTCCCAGAGAAAGAGCGTATAAGAAGTGCATATTGAAGCTTTGTGTTAAAATTTGAAGCAGTGATTGTAAGTTTCTGTGAATCGATCACAGAGTGACCGATTTCCCAAATTGCCTCTATTATTGATTTAACCTCTATGTGGTGGGCCTTGAGTTCAATAAGAAAATATATGAGAAACTCATGATAAGCTCTATCTTAAGGTTTAATGCCAATGGTTTGATTTATAAAAAATTCTGATGCGCTGAGGCTATATGTTGTATCGTTTGAATTGAATGAAATAAGGGTTAGTATAGATATATGAAGATCCTCTGTTCCGAACTTAGTTGTGTTATATTGATCGAATAACTCTGAAATAAGGGTTCATTCGAGATTCTGCACATATATATCTGAAGGATCATATGGACTAAGGTCCTATCGATCGCCGGAAGGATCGATGTCACAAAAGGAGAGGCGGAACCATAGTTAAATGCGCAATGTGAATGGAGCTATGTGTCGTAACAGATGAAAGCACCGTGGTAAAATGCCAAAACCAAGGGTCAACGTATAAAAGAACGGAATTGTGAGCAGAAGCGGAACCATGAAGGAACAGTAAAGGCGGAAGCGGTTTTCATTGCACCACCTTTGTGGGACGAGCGGTAATTGCGAATTCGGAGCGATTCCATAGACTAGAGGACACGTGGCATGCGATGGATTTCCAAAACCGCCCCATCGCGCATTAACGTTCGACTGAGGAGGCAGTGCGATATCAACGAATACCGTCGATCTGGAGGAAGGTTCATCGAATGGCAATCGCATTCGGAAGTAGCACAAAGGATAACCCAAGGTATGGTGCACGTATTTAATTGAGCCATCGCTTATATATGTGGGCCCAGAGCCAGAGGTTTGTTATAAGTGGTTTAATTGAATTAAAGCTCGGGATATATATATTTAAGATTTCCAAGGTCCAAACATTCGAGTAAGCATAAGAACACAGTTACATTTATATGACTGCGTGCGTATAATCCAAGAACATAAGTGACAATATATATATATATATATAGAATTTGCACTAAGACGACAAGGACAGGGTAGGATGAGAGACAGTGTATCTAACATTGAACGGAGGCCGTGACGATAGAGTGATATAGCATCGTATGTGAGTTGGATGACATCGTCTTGGATATGTGTAAGGGCTCTATGTGGCGTGGTTGTTTTAATACATAGACCTGGGGGCTTTTACAATCTTTGAAGGAGGTTCCTACAGTTAGAAGAATTGCCAAGTTTAAGCGAGACTGAGTACAAAGGTGTAGGCAGGTGGTTATATATGCAAGAGGATTTGATTAACATCTCAAATCTCAGATTTGAGATGCTAAAGATTTCAGATTCAGTTGTTTAATTGCTAGTTCAGTAAACAGAGTATCAAAACTGCCCAGATCAAAGAATGTAAGCAGGTAGCCCGAGAACAGAGATTGGTAATGAACAGACATCGCCCAGATTCATATGTATTTGAACATAAAACCTAAAAAGCAGTTATATATATTTAGCTGGTGCACACAAGTACAGTGAACAGATGAATAGACACAGAGGTGAACCAAAATATACAAAACAGTCACTCAACAGCAACAGAAAAGACAAATCCAGTAAAGCCAAAATCCAGAAAAAGAGCTGAGTGGAATTGAAATGTGTAACTGAAGATGTAAATATTTTTTGTTTTATATTGTTTGTGATGCAAAGGCAAGTATCCTAAGGAAAAGAAAAAATCCCACTGTAACATGGAAATTTACACATTGTTATAATGTTAAAAAGAGTTGGACAAAGGAATGAGAAGACAGAAGACAAAGAGTCATGGTTGTTCACTCCAAATTCCTTGTGAAATACAAACAGTCATGAAATGAACTCTATATATATAATATCAACTTGATATGCAAAAAAAAGGGAGGAGAGAGTAAGGATAGAGAATGGAAAGCATAGAAGATTGAGGCAGAGAAGATAAGGAAGAGAGGAGCAGAAAGAGATGCTACAGAATAGAGCTGATATCTGAGATAAATCAGCAAACAATTCTTTTGATAAATTGAGGAAGTTGGAGCTTCCCTATCAAGTTGAAGCTTGATCGCTGTAAGTTGTAGCTGACTCAAGTTGGAGCCTCCTGTAGGTTGGTGCTTGCAGAAAATTGAAGGGAGTTGGAGCTTCCTTGCAAGTTGTAGCTTGCAGAATTGAGGTTGGAGCCTTCTGTAGTTTGGTGCCTGCAAAAAAACAGTGGTGAGAGGAAGTTGGAGCTTGCCTTTGCATCACAACAATAATAAAATGTGGTTTTCTCCCTTTCTGGGTTTCCACTTATATCTGTTGTCTCTATCTGTGTTGCCTGTGTGGTGAGATGATTTATCAATTCTGCTTAATGTTTGCCGCTCTCATAATAAGTTTGATGTCACATTAATTTAATACTTGCTGCAACATATTAAAATTGTTCATATACTAAGGTTGGTTATCAAAGTAAGCTGTAAATAAGCTGATGAAAAATTCAAAAAGCTCATGTATGTATTGAATTGATTAACCCCCCCCCCCCCTCCCCTCTCAGTTCAACTAAGAATTCAACACTAATTACCGTGAGGTAAGGATCACAGCTATCCTATTGCCAGTCGATCTTCCCAACTTGACCCCCAAGAGTCATTGGTAGAAAACTTGCATCCCTTCACTTGGGCATGATACTACTTACCATAAATGGTAAGGATCACAGCTACCCAAGTCTCCTCACTCATTGGCGAGATGGGTGGTAATCCCAACAAGCCCAGCTTGTGGGTAGGATGCTAACTGGGGTATACTCTGTCAAGTTCCAAAAGTGACAAAAGCCAAGATACTACTTACCAGGAGAGGTAAGGATCACAGTTATCCAACTGTCAGACAATACATAGGATACTACTTACCGTGAGGTAAGGATCATAGCTATCCTATTGTCTAGAGTTCCCTCAACCCTAGGATCTCTTCGGCTCAATTCCTCTCCCTGGGAGCTCAGACAGGGGGAAAGAGCATAGCTCAATGTCCTCGATCAGTCGGGACACTTACCCGGGAGGGTCACATCCATCAATCTAAGCTGCTCTCTGAAGACCAATAACTTCCCTTTTGGCAAAGCCTTGGTAAGTATGTTTTTTATCTACTCGTCAGTCGAAATATGATGGAGTCTTACGGCTCCTCTCTACACCATGTCTTGTATATAGTGATACCTGATCTCAATATGCTTAGACTTGTCATGAAACATGAGATTCTTTGCTAATCAGATCCCACTTTTGTTATCACAATATATCACTATTGTATCAAGAACCTTCTCAAACATCTCTCCAAAGAGCTTCCTCAACCAAATTGCCTTGCAGCTAGCCATGCTAGCAATAATATACTCTGCCTTGGTCGTGCTTAAAGCAACGAACTACTCATCCAAGATATCATGGTAGAACCCAAACTAAAGCAGCACCCTGATGTGCTCTTCCAATCAATAACGTTTTTGGCCCAGTCAACATCTGTGTACCCATGAAGTCTCATATCTCTAGTAGTATATCTCAGACCAAGATTAATCGTCCCATAGAAATATCTCAGCACATGCTTGGCAGCAACCCAATATGCATGAAGTGGCTCAGTCATAAATTGACTCAGAGTGTTAACTGCAAAAGACATGTCCAGACGAGTGTTCACAAGGAACATTAATGCCCCAATCAACTGTCAATACTCAGAAGGATTCGCCACGTCAAGTCCTGTAGCATCTTGACATAACTTCTTGAAGTTCATCTCCATCGGTGTGGTCATGGACTTGCATTCCACCATTCCAAATCTTTCCAACAATTTCACAACATATTTTCCTTGAGAAAGGAAAATCTCACTAGACCTTTGCCACACCTCTAAGCCTAGAAAATAATGCATCAATCCAAGGTCTTTCATTTCAAAATCAAAGGCCATCTCCCTCTTGCACTTGAGCATCAGAGGCCCACTACCTATCAAGAATAAGTCATCAATATACAAAACCAAAATAAGGGGCATACCTTGGACCACTTTGAAGTAGAGTTTTGGGTCATCATTGCCTCTTGTAAATCCAAGTTTCACCAGGTAGCTATCAATACGAGCACACCAAGCGCTAGGGGCTTGCTTCAATCCATAAAGTGCCTTCCTTAGCCTACAAACATGAGCCATCTTATCATGTACTTCAAAGCCCTGTGGTTGCTCAACATATACTTCTTCTTGTAGTATGCCATGAAGAAATGTAGTCTTCACATCCATCTGGTGAAGTGTCCATCCCTGGTTAGCAGCAAGGGCAACAATAGATCTAATATTAGTGTAGCGAGCAACTGGTGCAAAGATGTCATCATAATCTTCTCCCTCTTTCTGGGAGAAACCTCTAGCCACGAACCTCGCCTTATATTTCTCAATACTTCCACCAACTCCATGTTTGATATTGTACAGCCACTTAGAAGTCACAACAAACTTCCCTTTGGGTCTCGAAACAACTTCCCACGCATCATTCTTCATAATAGATTCATATTCTTTGGCATTAGCATCTCTCTAAACTTGTTTTTTCACTGCTTCTTCAAAGTTGGAAGGCTTAGCCTGTATGATGGAGCTCATAGCCACAACATATCCTTGGTATCGGCATGGCTTCTTACTTTCTCTAAATGTTCCTCTGGCAGCGGCATGCCTTTCAGCATCCTGTAATGTATCACGAAGCCAAAGTAGCCTCTTCCTGGTAGGTGGATCACATGAAGGGAGATCTAAGGGATCCATCGGTTCCATGGGATCATCAACAACATTTGTCTCAGGTTCAAGCACAGAAGGACCTTCTAGTAGGTCCATGTCATCATCCTCCTTTTCAATAGGAGGAGGGGGATGTCCCTCGCTTTTCCAAGGGCAGCATCTTCATCGAAAGTCACATCCCTACTAAACTCTATAGTCCTTTGACCAGGCACATATATTCTAAAAGCTTTAGAATTATCACAATATCCAACAAACGTACCTTTCTTTCCAGCGGCTTTCAGCTTGTTCCTCTTGTCCTTTGGCACATGAAAGTACACGGGGAAGCCAAATATTCTTAGATGTCCAACATCAAGCTTCACACATGTGAATACTTCTTCGCGAGTCTTGTCTCACGGGGCTTGATGAGGAGTCATGTTTTGAACATACATCATTGTATTAGTGGCTTCTCCCCAAAGGAATTTCAGCAACTTTTGATCATGCAACATGGCCCGAGCAGCTTCCAAGATGCTCTTGTTATTTCTTTCTGCCACACCATTCCGCTCGGGATTATAGGGTACAATGGTCTCCTTATTGATTCTAGTCTTCTTGCAAAAGTCAACGAACTCATTTGAACTGAATTCTCCACCATTATCATACTTGAAGACCTTGATCCTTTTCGCTTTTTGATTCTCTATCAGTGCCTTGAAATCCTGGAACATATCAAATGCTTCGTCCTTGTGCTTCAAGGAGAATATCCATGTCTTCCATGAGAAGTCATCCACAAAGATTATATAATATAGATAGCCACATAGAGATTTTACTAGCATGGGTCCATCTAGATCAAAATGTATGAGTTATAGAATATCACTGGTCTTGCTTTTGCTAGAAAGGGTGCCCTCCACTGACACATCCCGAACATACTCCATCATGCTCAATATGAATGTCAAGCATTCCAAAAACCATCCTCCTTATTTTAAGTAGGGCTTCATAGTGTATATAGAAAACCTTCGCTGCCATAGCTCGCTTTGATGATTGCTATCATGTACCATTGCTTGCAACGATCATCCATTGACTCTATAGAGTCCTTCAATTCTAGATCCCAAGGTGAATGCATCTCTCATGCAAGATTCCATAGGCCAGGTGAGGACCTTTCCTCTAATGAAGGCAACTCTCATCCCTTTGTCTTCCAAGGCAGATATAGATACAAGGTTCTTCTTTAATCCGGGTACATACATAACATCATGAAGAAGAACAGTTTCCCAATAATCCAAATGAAATGTGATAGAACCAAAACCCTTCACAGGATAAGTAGAGTTGTCCCCAAGACTAATCTTCAGATTAGTCTCCCTTTCAACCATATTTGAGAGGACTTCACGATACCCGAAGAAATGTCTAGAGGCCCCACTATCTACCAACCAACTATCACACATATCCGAAGGAGAGGAACTAGAAAGAGTAGAAATAAGAATATATTTAGATTGAGTAGCGGTTGCATTATTTCCATACCTTGAGTTCCTTGATCTCTTTTGAGGACGATGACCTTCTTCACGATCATCAAGAGCATCTCTTCTTTTTTTATCATCGCTTCTTCTTCTATCATTAAATTTGTTGTTGTTGAAGCCACGATTGTTGTTGTGGTTAGACCTTGGAGCATCTCTCTTTCCAAACAGTCTCGGGCATAGTGACCATGCTTGTGGCAATTGTAAAATTCAACTTTTGATAATTCCCTTATGAATCTTTTGTTGGAGTCCTTGAATTCTGAAGCAGGATTTCTTGAATTAGATGGTGTTCCTCTTCCTTACATTTTCTTGTCTTGAGCAGCAAATGTAGAGGGCTCTCCTTCTTCATGCTTTTGAATCCTTCCTCTAGATGTCATTTCAGTTTCTTCTTGAGTGCCCTTGCCAACCAACTCATCAAAAGTCAGGAACTTGTCATTATTGCTTATATTAGCGATGAGGGTTTCCCAAATAGGAGGAAGGCTTTGAAGAGCAACGAGCACCAGCTCGCTCGCAGATATAGGTTCTCCCGCAATCTGCAATCAATCCCTTAGTTGGGATATCCTCATGAAATATGACTGGACAGTCTCCCCCTTGTTCATTTTGATGTCCTTAAGTTGATTCTTCAAGGAAAGAATGTGATTCAAATTGTTGACCTCATACATCCCAACCAGCGTATCATATATATCCTTCGATTTCCTCAACTTTGCAATGTAAGTAAGCAAATGATCTTTCAAAGGATCTATAATAATTTTCTTTGCTTTGATCTCACCTTTCTTGTACTTGGCCTTGATAGCAACAAAAGCATTTTCTGGAGGTTCAGGTACCTTTCCTTCCAAATATTCCAAAACATCATTTTCATCCAAGGTCACTTCCAACCTGATCTTCCAAGTGACAAAGTTTGATGAGTCATTCAACTTCTTTGAATCCTTTAAGTATGAGGTAGACATCTTGACCAAGTCAAATAGGTTCCTTCAACTTCTTCCAAATATAATTGCTTGTCTCTTGTCTCCTTGGGCTTGTCTTCACCTCAGCTCTGATACCATGTTAAATTTTCCAGAGTTCCATGCTTAGCACAATCACTTACAACAATTTTTCTTCAATTAGTAATCACTTTTCAAATAAATTCAATCTTCCAATGATAATAAGCAATTGTAGATAGAACAGTACTTCAAATGCAATAGAAGACATCCAAGAACATGAAACAAGAGAAACACCATATTTGGTCAAAGACCAGGGAAAAACCCATAAGCAGGAAAACCCTTTCAAAATTCTTCTTCTATTAGATTGACATCAAATGTTCAACAGAGAGATACAATGTTCCAATTCATCAACAATGAGTCAAAGGTCAACAACTTTGACTATCCAAATCTACTAACCAATATCCAATTAGAGATGATCCCAAAAGTCAAATCTAATAAAAAGTAAAAGTTTGCAATTTTGGTCAAAATCAACAGCAGTCAAAGATGCCCTAACCAGACAACATTCAGCAGTCAAGCCCTCTTCAAATCAGCTCGGTCAACAATCAAGGTATTCGATCTTCCTTGCTGGTCAAAGATCAGTCAAAACAGTCCACAAAACCTTGGCCAAAGGAGAGAGAGAACCTGCGGTCAAACATCAGATTTTCTGTGGTCAACTTCAGTAAAAATTTGTGGTAAACCATAGTCAAACTCCCTAGAAAAGTTTGGCTCCTTCACGAATGAATTCAGCCTTTCAAAATCAAAATTTTCCAAGTCAAACCAAGTCAAAACATCAAGCCAAAGTTGGTCAACAGCTGGTCCAACTGTCTCAATCAAGAAGTCAATGCAGAAAACAGATTTGTCCTCCTACCCTTTGCACGTGTTAGCTCAGACCTCCTTATTTCAGACCAGTACGAACCATCAAATGAGGAGAGAGAATATGTGATGTGTTAATGATGCTCCAAAGTGATGTGACGTGATGTGTATTTATATGTGGTGGAGAAGACCCAATTTGTCCTTTACACCGACCTGAACTTTTGTGCACTTGTGGATTTCACCTTAAAAATTATAGTTTTGCTTGACCAAATTAAATTCTTCCAAGGGCTAATAAGGGTCTTTCTTGATGAGGAAGATTGTCCAATGGAGGGAATTAGTCCCTGAGGTGCCAAATTAACAAACAACAGGTATAGGATTTAGTTTACTGTAAATAATGATTGTCTTTAGGGGGGAACCTACCTTTTTGCCATAAAAAATCACCTAAGCAGTAAGCTAGTTAACAATGGAATGCATGTGGAATCTTCTTTTGCATACTTTACTTTCCTTTTTTAGCAGGCAATTAGAGTGATTTATTCAAGCGTTGGGCTTTTATATAGGCAAAGTTGAGGTGATATCCAAGGGTTGTGTTAATTTCTTGAATACTTGATTTGATTTATATCCCAAGCAAGTTTTATATCCAGAAACATTTATTTAACCCAGTAAATTATTTTTAGAAATATTTAAATAAAAATACATTGGTATTTAACAATAGAATTTGCAGCAAAAGCGCAAGTAGAAAATCAATCACACGTCAAAAAAATATAAACCCTCCAATTTATCCTTCACTTTATTTCTCAAAATAAATAAGGGCTCCCTTACAAGGAAAATGGCCCACAGAGAATTTCATAAATTTACACAACATAAACCTGGGAAAATCTCAACTCTCAAAACATTCAACTCCCCAAGAAAACTTGGCCCACTGAAACTCCAATCTGCAATTCAGATTTCCTCTCTCCTAGCCACTACTCGTACAACCCACGCACTCCACTCAATGATCCTCTCAACCTCAACCTAGTCATAACTTGTACGGCCTTCTACGCTAACCCTCAACTCGTGCTCATTAATTCGACCTCCACAAGTTTCCTTCTCTAGAATTTTCACTACAACACTTCTTTGTCCTTAGTCCCGAGTCTCTCACTCTTCTCTTGAGAAAATTACCCTCGATGATTATGATATGTCTTCCTCTCCTTCAGATTTCTTTTATAATTTCTCATTAAGCTAAATGCCTAACCCTAATCTCTAAAATGATGGATGGCTAGGATTGAATCCTAACCCACTTGAGATCAATGATAGAGATTAGATCTAATTCACTAAAGTGAATAATTCACTTTTCGTTAAAAAACCTTAGCCCAATAGCCAACATTAATTAATTAATTAATCAATGTATTTTTCCCAAGTTAGACTTATGAAAGAATCATAAAAGTCACTTAATAAATTAAGCAAGTACCTAGAGAGGTTTTAGATGACTCTTGAATGCTTGACGCTTAGCTTATGCAGAAGAGTACCTGTCCATTGATATAATCATCAACAGGTACGACATTATTTTATGAGCAGATTACAGTGGCAAATTCCAATTATCCTTCCACCTTCAGGATCCCATAAACATATGGCGACATGTCACATGTCACTATGATGTAATCAGTCTCTCCGACAACACATTGGTTTGGTTCAACTAAGCCCCTTCCACATTCAGGAACCCACAGACCTATGGCAACATGTCACATAATCACTATGATGTAATCAGTCTCTTGAGGAACACGTTGATTTGGTTCCACTAATTCAAACTTTAGTTAAGATATCAAACTTCCAGTAATTATTCACAAATGGTAATATTCAGTTAGTTGTTTTGTTCTTTATTAATCCTTTACTTCTTTAGATTGTAGTAAACAATTACTGCTCTTAGTTTGTATCAGTTTCTTTAGCCTAATGGGCTAGCTCAAATGTTTGGGTGCTTTGAGATTCATGCAGAAGGTATCGAGGTCGTTTCCTCATACTGATTTCCTCTATTGTGTGTGTCACAATGTCCCTGATGGATCAAGCACCATAATCAACATCAAAGGTTTTACAGTGGGTATTGTTACCTCTCATTAAAACAGGGGTACATATGATCATTTTCATTTCTTATAACACCATTATAAGTCCAAAGGATGTAAGTTAAAGCCTCATAGGCCATGTGAGATTGAGTATTATGATGTCCTAGGCCTATGATGGTCCATGTGTAATATCCCCAATTTTGCTAAGCCAATTAGGAAAGTTTACACTTTTTGAAAAAATTAGAATTAGCATCAATTTTTGGTATTTTGACTTAGGAGAGAGATAAAATCGAATTTTTAGTGAGTTGTGGGGGCCACACGCAAAAGGACTACACACTCCCTTAGGAAAACGCACTTGTAGAGAGATGGAAGGAGAAGGAAGGTGTACTAGTGGAGAATGGGGCCCACGAGGAAAGGAAGAGGACATCAAGCATAAATAGAAGAGGAGGGGCCATCATTTGGCGGATTTTATCAATTTGAAAACTATACTACTATTTGCTTGCGCTGGTGAGGCAAGTCAACATTGTGCTATTCAGCACACGACGTTTCTGAGGGGAAATCTCAACTCCTTTGGTGGACTTTGAGTACCACCCAAGGGGAGCCTTTGCTTTATTGTGGAGTTGTTTGGGAAGTGATTCTACAGGTTGATTTGTGACTGTTGGACACCTAATCCTCTAAGGGTTAAGGTGTGGGAAATGGACAGTCAAAGGAAATCCAAGAGACCTTGGAATGTGGAATCCAAGGGTCACCTAATGTATTATAAATGTACATCATGTTAATGGTAATTGGAACTCACACTTATCTTTCCCTAAGTTGTCTATTCTTCCCTATTTTATTGTTGAGTCTAACATGGTATCAAAGCGCCAGCCAGACCTTGGCATTTTCAGATTCTATCAGCTCCTTTTTTAGTTGCTCTACCTATTTTGCAGAACTGACACATTTCTCCATTGCTCCATTCTATGTACCCTTATGCGTTTGTATTTACTACCCCAGACTGTATGTAGACTGTCGAAGAGTGGGGGATTGACTGTGTTTTGGATAATTGACTATCTCTTATCTAAATGACGGTGATTATCTGCGCATGAATGGTTGTTTAAACGTTGGTTGTATGCGGAAGCGTGATTGGTCCGTGGCTCTGCGTTGTTACCCATAGGCCCCATTGACCCCTTAGCCTATCCAGCCTTCCATGTGCTCTACCTGCAGTTGGCCTCATACATATTCATTGCTCTTGCAGGGAAATATCTCAGTGGTCGAGGGATTGTGCCACGAGGAGTTAAGAGCACAGCGTTGAGGGTTGCAGTTATTATTAAAACATCAATCTTGGAAATAAAGATAGATGTTTGATAGATCATTACAGAAACAAATTGGCGCAGTAATCGCGCGCATTAAAACCCTGGAATAACAGATTAAAAGAAATACTCGTGATATTTTATATGTTACAAACTCGGGCCGGTTCTTGATATTTCTCAGTGGTTTGGAATGAATTATATACATGATGTTGAAGCTATCTACTGGTAATAATACGTTGTGCAGGTTGGTTGGCATGTTGGTTTATATGCACAATTCATACGCTAGTCAAATGAGAGCGGTGGAGGGACTATGCCACGAGGTGTGAAGAGTGTAGCGTTGAGGGTTGCAGTGTTGATGACTGCTCCTCCTATACGCATCCCCACAACGCAGACTTTGCTGTTGAAGAACTGTGTTGTTGCTTCTTGTTATTCTCCCCATTGTCGTGGTTAGTATACGACGAGGGGGCGGGCACTTCATTGCCTATAGCTCTCATGGTGCTCATTGATGTGATCATGGCATAGCCTGAGTGAGATAATGTTTGTCCATGACACTCTTAGGCCCAAGAAATCTAGCGTTGTTGGCTTCATTGATGTGCCCAGCTCCTCTAGCTTAATGATGCCGCAAGAACCGGTTTGATCTCCGATAGACCTATCGTCATTGCCATTGATCATATGCGGAGCGAGCTTTAATGAGTGTAGCAGAATCCCGGTGAGGTTCCCCAAGGCCACCAACGTGGATAGTGAGTTCATGAGTTCTTGCATTGTCACTTGATCCAATGAAGAGGGTGAACCTGCCATTGGCATGAGTCCTTCAGTGAGTTGTCTGAGTAACGGTGCACATCAGTCTTGGAGTCTTGGCAGTTTTGGTGCAATTCTCGCAACCCCTAACTACGTCGGCCACGTCCTTCCATTGCTTCAGTATCAATGTTTTGAAAATCGCGATTGGGATTAAATCGGCGAGGGGAAAAAATCGTAAAAATCGGGAAAAAATGAGCACATACAAAAATATTCAATTTTTTTCAATTTTTTTAATATCTAAGGCATCCACAACATCAAATAAATGCATTGACACATAAACATGAAAAAAAAAACTAATATATAAGATGTGTAATATCATGTCTAGTGCTACATCACACATAAAACTGAATCATGTCCTGAATACTAAGTCCTGAGTCTCAAGAGTCAACTCAGCCTCAAAATATCAACAATAAATATAATAATGTATCTCATATCATGAGTCATAATGTCATATACAAAGGAATGCCAATGCACCATATAACCTATGGTCCCATACTACTGATTTCCTTTGCCCCTCTTGCGAGAAAATACAACAGCTTTCCCTCTAGATGAAGAAGCTGGTGGGGCTGGCAATGGACTCCGTTGTGCTCTAGAAGTAGAACCTGAAGCACCAGGAGCTAAAGGAGGCAGACCACGTCCTCTACTGGTAGCAGGGGTAGGTGGTGTCACCTCCTCCTCCTGCTCCTCCTGCTCCTCCTGCTGCTGCTCCTCCTCCTCGTCCTCCTCCCCCTCCACTACCTCCTGCTCTATCCAATCAGGGGCTGACTCCATGATAGGCCTCTCAGCCTCGACCCTCCATTCAGCAGTGGTGTCAATCGCATCTAAAGAGATGGCCTCCATATCAGGTGTCCTCTCAAGTTGTCTCACCCACAATCTAAGATTGTAGTGGACGTAAACCATGTCATTGAGGCATTGGGACTCCAACCTGTACAAGGGTCATAAATTAATAAATTAAAATATATATTATAAACAATAAATTAATAATTATAAAAAGAATTATTTAATGAATTCAAAAAATCAGTTGGAATATTTTAAGTTTTTAACCTGTTGCACCTTTTGATGTGTATTTTTTCAAATACACTCCGATTGCGCTCGCATCCTGAAGAGCTACATGTTTGGCTCGGTATTCTAATGGCAAGATTTTGGAGTTTTGGTAATCTGCCACCGTAACTCCTCCACTATGCATCTACAAGTTACAAGTTACAACAAATAAGATAAACTCATAAAGTTACAAACATAAGAAAATTTTTAAAATAATGAAAATCTTACCTGGCATTTTAGTAGTCCTATCCTAAATAGCCATGTCAAAGCTCAAGGTGCCACCTGCCATTCTGTACACCTCCATTTCTTTGGATATCTCTGCACGTTCTGATGAAGATGGCACCATCTTCTGAACACAACTGAAAAAGCCATCCATGACCTCAACATCAAATAGGAAACTACATGAGTAAGCAAATTTAGGGTTCAGGAAGACCCCTACAGCATGAAAGGTACGATGGAGTGTGTTGTTCCATCGGTCATCAATCACTTCCCATAAAAGAAGTTGTTTCTGAAACCCCTCATCACCCTTATCATCATAGTAGCTGCGAATGGCATCTTTGGCCCTGTCCATGGCCTCATACAAGTAGCCCATTGCGGACTTCTCTCCATCAACCAATCTAAGAACCTTTACCAAAGGTTCAGTAACGATGCACACCTCTTGCACTCCCGCCCAGAAGCTTTCCTGATATGAAACCAACCTGCAAATGGCCTCTCCCTTTGGTTTGCAGCTAACAGTCAAAGCACGCCACTCCTCTGAAAGAAACATTCTCTTCAAATCCCACATAGAATTCAAGAGGGATTGAAGAAATATGAAACTAGTGGCAAATCGTGTAATAGCAGGGCGCACCAACTCCTCCTTGTTGGTGAATGTTCTCATCAAATGAAGCACAGATGCATGATTATATATAAATTTTGTAATGCTCTTTGATGACTCTACAATATCTTTGACAAAATCAATCTTTTCTATGTCCTCCAACATCAAATCAATGTAATGTGCAGCACATGGTGTCCAAAATATTGTCGGATGCCTCTCCATAAGCATCTTGCCAGCAGCAACATAGTTTGCAACGTTGTCCGTTATGATTTGGACAACATTTTTGGGACCCACCTCTAGGATGAACACATCCAATAAATCACATAATAATCCTGCATCTTTGACATGTGCAGATGCATCAACAGATGTCATAAACATTGTCCCCTTGGGACAACTAACCAAGAAGTTAATAAGGGTCCTACCCCTTTGATCAGTCCAACCATCTGACATCACAGTGCATCCTGTGACTTCCCATGATGCCCTTAACTCCTCCAATCTCTTGGTGCAGTGAGCTTTCTCATTTTGAAGAATGCGCCCTCTAAAGTCATCATATGAAGGGGCTTTGTATCCTGGGCTAACAACAGCGATAGCATCAATCGTAGCCTAATAAAATGGATTGTTCCTGGCAACAGTGAAAGGAATATCACTCCAAAGAAAGAGTTTGCCCAATAACCTGTCAGCTTCTTCCTTCTCCTCTTTTTTAATAAGTGAGATGATGGATGGTTGTGCACCGGGAGTGATTCTAGGAACAAAATATGAGGCGGCACCTACGGGGTTGGCTGTAGAGGATGCTGATGCTGAAGAAACACTACCACTGTCACGGTCAACTCTAAACCCTGATATTTGACTCTTCAGAGCTGCCTTGCTGAGTTTAGTTGTTTCTATTTCTTCCAATGATTTGCTGGCTCTTCTGATTATTTCTGGATTGGAATTTGTGCAACGGCCTACTTCATGTCCAGGAATTTGTGCCAGGTGGTATTTCAACCTGTATATCCCCCCTGTCATGTGTTGACCACATAACTTGCAGCTCAAGTTTGATCAGTCAAACCCCTGATCAGGTTCACCAAATTCCCATAAAGGATCCAATTTCCTTGGCATATTTGTAAATTTGTTAAACTCTTGACTCTTGAATTTTACTGTAAGATGAACTTTGAAATTTGAACCTAGAGCACAAGAGAAATTGCAAGTTAAAAGATAAAATAAAAAAAAATTACAATTTTACATACAACATTTTGTTTTTTTCACAAAAAAAAAAACCGTCAACTCAATGCAAAAATAATGGGAAAAAATACATGTTGAAACTCAAGCAAAAATAATGGAAAGAAACTAGGAGCACAAGAAGAAATATAAAAAAATAATTTAACAACCAATTTTTTGCATTTTTGACCAAAATAAACCCTCTCCTCTTAATAAAACCAAAAAAAAAACACAACCAAATGCAATAAAAAATGATGAAAAATACATGGGTGATAGAATCCCATGGAAGAACAAGAAAAAAACAAAAAAAAAGGGTCAAATTTGATGCCCATACCTGGAAAAAACGTTTTGCCGAAGAAACTTGGTCCAAATTCGAATTTTGTCGACTTGGCTTGCTAAAATCCTTCACTTTTGTTCACTCTTGCCCTTGTAGATCACCTATCCTCCTCCTTAGCTCACCTTTAGTCCTTAGCTCTCCTTAGCAAACTTCACAATGCAGAAATGAGAAAAAAAAAAATCAAAATCGCATATAAAAAGTCGTTGTTTTTTACCCTAGCGATTATTACCTGTCGGATCACGATTTTTTGGCGATTTTTTCAACATCAAAAAATCGCCCAAAAAATCGCCGATAAAATCATTTGCAAGAAAAAATCGCAATTTTCAAAACCTTGCTTCTACTTCAGGTTTCCGCTATTGAGCTCCACATAGCGAGCTCCCCAGGCTTCGATCAAGGTATTTATGGTACCCTTGGTGGTGCTGCATAGGCTTCGATCAAGTGATGACCGAATATCATAAGTGCAGGAATTCGATTCGTTGGTTGATACATTGGGCTCCCGCTTGAATTCAAAACTGCACAACGCAGGTCATCAGTCAACACAATCTTCCCTAGGGCATTTCAAAAGAAATACAACATGTGGGCTTTGCAGTGCTTGTCCCTAGTTTCAAAATGCAAAAACCGGAGCTAAGTGCATTGGAATAGTAAGTGCGCCCATATTGAATTCCAATATGTGTTATGTTCCTTTGAAGGTCATTGTTTCTTTTTTATATGTGTGGCATGTATTGTATACACTTGTGTTAACTAATTTTGAAGGTCGATATATGTTTTATGGTGGGCATACGTAAGTCACTAAACTTGAACGAATAAAATTGAACAAAAAAAATGGCTAAACTTGAAAGAATATTAGAGTTATTAAGAACTCTAATCGTATCCACTACTGACAGCACAATCAAAATCAATAAAACCATTATTGTTAACATTCAAACATGTCTACAAAATGCACAAGAGAAGATAGAATCTTTACAACTTGAATCAAAACTACAACGAGATGAGCTTCAGCAGAAGAGTAGTCATTCTGAATTGTTTTCTGTTCAGAACAATCCTCTGTTCAAGATTGACATAGATTCACATCAGCAACAACAGTATAAAGTTGAGGTTGCTTCACATTCAATACCTAGTTCAAGAGCAGATTTGCATGCAGAAGCAGAAGTTCAATATGCACTTCCCAAGTCCATCATCAGACCTTGGGAAGACCTTGTCCACAACAAGCACATAACAGGTCTTGGATATGACAAGGATGTGTCCTTTCATATTCCGGACTACTCCAAGCCCATCAAATTTCAAAGTGTCGGATTTCTTCATGATAGCTCACCTTCAACTGTTCTAGATTCTGCTCCTCTTCCACAACAGATTGTAAAATGCCAACACTGTGATCGAATTGGCCATATGAAAGATCATTGTTTCGAACTTCACCCATGCAAGCATTGTGGTCGACACACTCATTCTTCACACGGATGCTTCAGAAACAAGCCTCCTGCAAGAACAAAGATTCATCTTGGATGGATCGCTTCTTGGCTATGGGCATCAACAGCTAAGAAGATGTTTCAGTCATATCTCAGAATTTCTTCTAGAATATTAAAAGGTCTTGTAGTTGAGTTTTCGCCATCATCTCACCTTGTATCTGACAGGGGGGGAAATGATGGTCATCTGCAAGCTTCAAAGCCACATCAAGCGAGCCTGAGCCACAACCTGTCATTCCAAATTTAGAGTTGTGTCCAGAGACATAGAAGTTCAAGCGAGCCAAGCCACAACTTGCCATTCCGGATTCAGAGATGTAGCCAGAGACACAAATGCCCATGAGCATGCCTTTGGTTGTTGGTCAGCCTTAAACCATCTATGCGAGGTTGATATTCTTCCTCTTCAAAGAATTCGAGACACTTCCTCTAGCAGAAGACTTCAGCTTCTTACCAGTTTTGGTAGAGTTCCAGGAATTGCATCAAGCATTCTAGAGTTGGTGGTCATCCTTAAACCATCGCAGGTTGTAGACCTCCCTTTTCCAAGTTGAAGGTCTCCCTCTTCAAAACAATAGGAGCACTTCCTCTAGCAGAAGACCTCAGCTTCTTGCCAGATTTGGAAGAGTTCCGAGAACTGCACTAAGTGTTCCAGTGTTGGTGGTCATCCTTAAATCACCTCCTTATGCCAACATTCCAGAGAGCTCATTCAGCCTAGTGCTGCCATGCATACTTTGTAGATTTGTATTACAGCTCTCTTCTTGGACTCACACATACCCCTTCGGATTAAGGGGGGGAATGTTGGACACCTAATCCTCTAAGGGTTAAGGTGTGGGAAATGGATAGTCAAAGGAAGTCCAAGAGACCTTGGAATGTGGAATCCAAGGGTCACCTAATGTATTATAAATGTACATCATGTTAATGGTAATTGGAACTCACGCATGCTGCCATGCATACTTTGTAGATTTGTATTACAACTCTCTTCTTGGACTCACACATACCCCTTCGGATTAAGGGGGGAATGTTGGACACCTAATCCTCTAAGGGTTAAGGTGTGGGAAATGGATAGTGAAAGGAAGTCCAAGAGACCTTGGAATGTGGAATCCAAGGGTCACCTAATGTATTATAAATGTACATCATGTTAATGGTAATTGGAACTCACGCTTATCTTGCCCTAAGTTGTCTATTCTTCCCTATTTTATTGTTGAGTTTAACAGTGACATCCTGGAGTAGTTTGGGTGCAGAGAGGTACCACGCTTTCCTGAGGAGAACGAGCTACAAAAAAGCAACATTTCTAGGAATTTAGGAACACAATCCCTCAGGGTTCAGCAGCATTTTTGCACAGGTTTGTCCGATAATTTGAGGGGATACTTTACTGGTCGAATTTTTCTCTTCTGGGCTAGCGCATAAGTGACTAGTTTGGGGCCTGTGTAATCATTGGTGAAGGCCACTCATTGTGGAGGTTTGATCAGTGATTTTGGGGTTGAGTTGGCTTGGGGACATAAGGAGGATATTGGGGGAGAATACTTAGCATTTTGGAAGCAACAAGCAGCAGTATTTCCTGGAGGGTCGAATTACCCAACTGTTAGAGAAGCAAGCCACAATTGGGGGTAATTTTGAAGGTTGGAATTAGGCCCAACCCTTTTTGGGTTTTTCTGGGTTTGTTGAGAAGAGGCCAAGATTAATTTAGCAGAATTTTATGAGCACTCTTGAGGGAAAAATTCCTAGTTGCATTTAGCAGGCAACAGCAAAAATTGTTGGAGGGCATAATTTATTCTGGGATCATTTCCACTACTTGGGTTCGCGAGATATTTATGGGTTTCATTGAGCAGGTGGAGTAGAGCCTGTGGCTAATTTCTCGGAATTTTTGGAGTAGTTTGGAGGGATAAATTCGCAGTTCCTTTCCAATGACAGCAACAGTTTTCTAGGTGGACGCAAATTTGGTAGTAGAGCCATGTCCAGCACATGGGTACCATCATATTCACCTGGGATCCTTCCTTGCTTATTGTAGCAAGCCCAAGTTCTTTTGTTCCTACTCATTGTACTCCATCTGGTTAATATAATAAAAAGGCTCAGCATTTTGGGTGTTATTTCTGGTGTAATATGGTATTTCTGCAAGTGTACAATTTTTATTGCATGTTTATGATTTCACTATTGTTATCACTTAATATTTCTCGTTAGGAATATTACACCATGGGTATACCTTCGATACCCCCATTTTCTTTTTTCGTCCTGCACACGAATGGAGGACTTGGAGTGGATCTCATTGGGACTCATGGTTTAAAGAAGCCTTTGGTGATCGTCGTTGTAGGGCCAATCAAACGCATGTTTTGTGCACCTATGTCTTTCCACATGTTCATGTTCGTCAATTTTGTATGCATTGTTAATTTATTGGCCTTGGTGTAGTATTCATCATACAGTTTTCAACATGGCAATCTCATAGTTCTCAACATTTTTGTTTCCAAAGGCAATGCATGGATCCTAATGCATGGGGGTCCTAAGATGAAAAAATCAATAGGGTCTCAAATTGGTTAGAATTAATGTATAGATGACACACCATGTAAAATTTATGAGAAAAAGTGAAGGCATCATTCACAAATTGCAATTTAAGGTGGTCGAAGCCTCTCTAAGTGGCACATGTGGCTTCCAAGTGGCAAAACAAGGTGAAAAGTTGGCATGTAGAGGCAAACCTTATGTCAAAAGTTATGTAAAAATTCATGCAAACAAAACCCACGTGTTAGATTCTTCAAATTGGCAAGGGCATTGAAGATCTAGCAAATGAACCATAAATGCAACGTTTATGTCCTACCTTAGTGAGAGGTGTGGGTAAGGAGAGTCATTGGGTAGGTCAAAATAGCCATTGGGCTCAAAGGGGCCTCATTGAGTACGTCTAAAGTCAATGTGAGCTAGTCGTGGCATCCTATAGTCAAATGGGACATCATCGAAGTCAAGTCAACCTCCTCTAGATAGCTATTTTGATTTCCAAGTGGAATGTTGAGTTTGTTTTGGTTAATCTAGTATGACATTGGACCAAAATTGAAAACTATCTAGCCATTGCAAGTGGATTGAGCCTCCTTCCAAGCAATTCATGACTTCTTTCAACCAAATCGACCGCAATCAAGCAAGTCAAGACTTCATTCAAGCAACATGACCCTCCTCTACTAGTCGTTGGGCATTCTAATGCAATTCATTGTGCCCCATTTGGTTACTCTTCATCACCTTATGCACTTCCAATGATAGAGCAAGAGAAACATTGCCTCCTTAGGTTAACTCTATGGACAAATCAAACAAGTCGAACCCCTCATATGGAGAATTTGTAATGCACAAAATGTTTTCTCATGAAGAGCTTAGTCTTCAGGTTGTGGATAACAAGTTAAAAATTTATTTTCTTAAGAGAGGGTTTCAACTAGTCGTTACTAGAGAAATTATATAAGGTTATACCCTCCCCATTGTTGTGGAACTATGAGATCATAATGACATAATAGAACCTTTCATTGCAAACATTGTAGGTTTATTTTTTCTATTGCTTTTCTCCCTAGCACTTGTAGTAATTACACTTCATAAGATAGACACAAGTTGATCCAAGTTACAAAAAAGCTTTCAGGTTGATCCAACGAAGGGCTATAAGTCACGTGAAAGGGATAATCGAGGCGTTGGTCCTCATTATGTCCTTTGTTGGTAGTTGGTAATATTGGATCCAAGTAGTTGGACAAATCCTTGTCGGGGATATCTTCAACCAGTAGATCTCATCCAATCCCATAGCCGACCAGAAATCACTCCTAGCTGGACTTGGTAATTGATGGAACTATTTCAGACAAGAGTGGGGGTGACTAGGCTTCCGACTCTAAGCTCATTTCTTGTCCTAAATTGCAGGGCTAATCTAGAGGGGTTGTGAAAATATACCTTTTATTTCTGCACTTAACACGTATATTTCACAAAGTATGTTGAGTATTTTGTAGGCTTGGTAATTGATAGAACTGTCTTAGAAAGGAGTGGAGGTGAATACTCTTCTAACTTTAAGCTCATTTCTTGTCCTAAATTGCATGGCTAATCTAGAAGGGGTTGTGAAAAGGTACCTTTTACTTCTGCACTTAACATGTATATTTCACAGAAGTATATTGAGTATGTTGTAGATCTACAGAAATTTACAGTATATCATACACCAAATCTGGCAAATTTCTAAGTGCAGAGGACATTTCCAAATAAGTTTTACTCATGCATACCCTTGTCTAATTTCTAGAATTTGTTTTACAAGCATATCTTTAATGTTCTAGTGCTATTTAGGATACATTCCAGCCATTAAACTTCGCTAGGAAAAACTTTTGGGTTTTAACCTAGAGAGAATTTGATCCCAAATCTTTGCAGCTAGTTTCTAGGTTGTTGGAAACTCAGATTTTGTTGCAGATCTGAAGCTTTGGGGGTTACATATTGTTATATATTTGCTTCCCTGGCTTCCCCCACCCCTGGATCATCAATCTAGAAAATATATACACCTTAGAGTGGCCTCGAAAGAGGGTTTAGCTTGTTGTTTTCTCTGTTCTCATATCTGTAGCTACAGGACAACAAGCAGATTTACACAGTACAGCCCTTTATCGAAGGTACAACTCATACTTTGTGTATCTGGTAAAGACATTCTGTACTCACTTGTTTGGGTTTATAATAGTTAAATATCTTTAGTTTGAGTGACATTTCACTTGTTCGTTTGCATTATTTTGTGCATTAATATCATTTCAATATTAGCATAATTCATAATATTAACTCCTGTCTTCAACTGTGGGCCAGGACTTCATTATTAGGCAGTGGTCTATTAATCTCTTGGTGAAGTATCTTATTTGTAAAAAAATTCCCGTAGCCTTTTAGTGGGAGTTGGACTTAAAGAGTGGGAGCTTGTGACAAGATAACAGTGGGCAGATGTCTTGTGTATGCCACCTTAGCATTTTGTGAGGACCTTGACAAGACCGCTAGTTTGAATGGCAACAGATATCATCTGGAAATGCAAGGAAGTGCCCAGGAGATTCCTTGGAAAACAGTGTCCCCACTTCTTCAATTTTTTGTATAAACAACACATTACATTGCTAGTTTTTATGCCGTAGTTTCCTCAATGCTGCCCGACTGGTCCTTTTTTGCCCTCGATGCTGTAGGCAGATCAGGGGGCGTGGTTTTTGGTTTTAATCCTAAGAAACTAAATTATGTCTCTTCTTGGGGTTCCTCGAATGTGCTGGCCTTGGAGCTTTTCTCCAATGAGCTCAATCTCTCCTTTCTTTCCTTAAATATTTATGGGCCCTGTGTAGAAAGAGAGCGTTTCTGGTCTTCTGTCTTTTGCTCCTCCTGGATTGCTCACCCAAATTTAATCATTGGAGGAGACTTGAACTTCTCTCTGGGGGAAGCAGAGTCTTGGGGCGCTTCGGCCAGAGCTGACCCCTTAACTAATTTCTTCAGGAATCACCTGGCCCTATCTCATCTGGTGGACATGCCTCTTCTGAAGCTGAGACCTACTTGGAGAAACAAAAGGATTGGGCAGGATTGGGTGGGTAAGAAGATCGACCATTTTCTGTTAAGCGAAGTCTTGGTGGATAAACTCATGAACTACCGCCATTGGGTAGGTGAAGGCGGTGTCTCGGACCACTTCCCCATCCTTCTAGAAATTAAAGGTGCTGGCAAAAAACCAGGGATGCCCTTCCGATTTAACCCTGCCTGGCTCAAGGATGATTCGTATAATGAACTCTTTTCAGCAACTTGGGAGAAAGATCCTTTCAGGCCTGACTCTTCAAGGAGTGCTTTTCTTTGGAATAATTTGAAGAAAATGAAAGCAACATCAAAAAATTGGGCTGCTCAAAAAAAGGCGAAGGAAGAGGAGCTAAAAAGGGTTAATTCTGAACTTGCACTGTTGGAAGATCCGGAAGGGGGAGGATATGCCTCTGTTGAATCGAGAAACAAAATCAAGGAGTTTGAGGCCTCCAAGAGAAGCATTCTTCAGCTCAGGGAAGAAAGTTGGCACTTGAAAAGTAGAGCGATATGGCTTCAAGCGGGTGATGAGACACTAAATTCTTTCAAAACTACGCCAAAGGTCGGAAGCTGGCAAACACTATCTGGGAAATCCCTAAAGAAAATGGTGAAAAGGCTTCTTCGTATGAGGATCTGGCTTCCTTGGGTATTTGTTATTTTAAAGATCTTTTCAAAGCCCCGGCTGAAGCGTCTATAGCAGAAGTCATAAGAGTGGCCCAGCTGTTTCCTAGGTTCGTTGAGGAGGAAGAGAACGATGCCATCATGGCTCCTGTATCTATTCAAGAAGTTGAGGACATTCTCAAAGGAATGCAAAGGGACAAAAGTCCAGGCCCGGATGGATGGACTGTTGAATTCTTCCTGCACTTTTTTGATGTGCTTGGTGATGAGCTTGTAGCTGTTGTAGATGAATCCAAAGCCTCGGGACTCATCTTTCCCCCTTTCAATTCCACTTTTCTCGCCTTGATTCCCAAATCCGACCAGCCAAGTTCCTTTGCTGACTTCCGGCCTATCTCTCTTTACACTTGTGTTTATAAAATCATTGCGAAAGTCATAGCCTCCAGGATTAAGCCTTTCCTCTCCAGTCACATTTCCCCAGAACAGTTTGGGTTTCTGAATGGTAGACAAATCCATGAAGCCGTAGGCGTTGCTCAAGAATCCCTTCACAGCCTGAAGCGAAGTGGGTAGGAAAGGGGCTATTATCAAAATTGATTTGTCTAAAGCTTATGATAGATTCAGTTGGTTGTATCTGAGGCTTTTACTCACTCATCTTGGCTTTAGATTTGATTTTGTCAGATGGATCATGAGATGTGTATCTTCTTCTGCAATTGCTCAACTGATTAATGGTGCTGCAACCTCTTTTTTCAATCCAGAACGTGGCCTCAGGCAAGGCTGTCCTCTATCTCCTCTTCTATTTCTTCTGGCAGCAGAAGGTTTAAGCCTAATGATTCATAAAGACAAAAGACTGGGCAAAATCAAAGGCATTGAAGTGGCTCTTAATCTCTGGATTACACATCTACTTTTCGTGGATGATATATTGTTGTTCGTTAATGGGAGCATTGAGGATTGTCGTGCCTTAAAAAATCTGCTGGATCTTTTTCTTAAAGCAACAGGTCTCCAAATAAATGATCAAAAGTCGAATCTCACTCCCTCTGGCCTTTCTGCGGCAGAGATCAGTCGAGTGAGAAGACTTTTGAATTTTGAAGTCAGACCCTTGCAGGACAATTTTAAATATCTAGGCTTCTATCTCAAACCTGACAATTACAGAATCCGTGACTGGAAATGGTTACTTGCTAAAGTGGAAAAAAGGCTAAACCATTGGAGTTTCAAGTGGCTTTCGAGGGCAGGCCGTCTGGTCTTGATTAAGTCAGTTTTGATGGCCATTCCAGTTTATTGGGCTAGCCTTTCTTGGGTCCCAAAAGGCATGTTGTCTTCAATTGATAAACTATGCAGTAAATTCCTTAGGACAGGGTCAAAACTGGACAATGTCAGCCCCTGGGTTGCCTGGGATAAAATCACTAAACCCAAGGAATGGGGAGGCTGGGGGATTAAAAATTTGTCGTCCTTTGCAAAATCCTTGGCTGCCAAGCTAGCTTGGTGTTTGATCTCAACAGATTCTCTCTGGGTATCGGTCATCAAAAGAAAATATATCAATCAGGTTTCTGTTCTGGATTGGATTCGTTCTCCAGTCAAATCCTCAAAAAATGCTTCTATTGTTTGGAAAGTTGTTGTGGCATTAGTTCAGACAATTGAACAAGGCTTGGCCTGGCATGTTGGAGATGGTACTCAAGTCTGGCTAGGATGTGATCCATGGGTCGGTTGCTCTGACAGTTTCTCTCTCTCTCCGGCTCTGGTTGATTATTTTAATGAAAGAGGTTTCTATACTTTGAATAAGGTAGCAGATCCTAGAACAACCTCTCTCATGAAACAAGGCTGGCTCTCAGGTGTAGACTTGCATCTAGAAGACAGGTGGTTGGAAGAATGGAACCGTTATGTTTCAGCCTTAATTTTTTCTTCCGTTCGAATCTCAGATACATCTGATGAATTGCGCTGGGTGTATGCGCAGTCAGGCCTCTATTCTCCTAAATCGGGATATAAATGGTTGATGGCTCAAGTAGGGAGGGGTGCCCCGAGCTGGTGGTATAAACCAATTTGGAAGCTGAAATGCCCAGCCAAGACCAGACTCTTTTTCTGGTGCATCCTCCAAAACAAAGTGCCAACTTGGGACTTTCTCCAAAAAAGAGGGAAATTGGGGTCGAGCTGGTGTTCCCTCTGCAAGTCATCTGAAGAAAATATACACCACCTTTTTCTTCTTTGCCCTTTTAATACCAGCTTATGGGCAGAAACCTTGAGATTGGTTAATATCCCCTTGAATTGGCATGGTGAAGACTTTTCTCAGGCGTGGAATCTTTGGTGGCAGGAGGCTCCAAATGATAAAGTCGGATATATCCCTCTTCTTATAGCATGGGGAACGTGGATTGCCCGTAACAAGGTGATTTTCAATGAGTCGTCCTTTCCTATTGCCAGATTGGCAGCAGAGGGAGCTACCATCTATGACAGCATTCCTACTCATTCTGGTTCAGGCTCTACTCGAAACATATAGCCTGAAGTTATAAATGATTCAATTCCGTGGGCTTTTTTTGATGGGGCCTCTGGTTTAAATGGCTCTTGCGGTGCTGGTTTAATTATTCATCTTTCACATGAAAACTCTCTCCGTGCTTCGGTGGGCCTTGGGCAAGGGTCCAATAATTTTGCTGAACTTAAAGCTCTCCATTTTCTTCTTTGCTGGTTGATTTCAAAACATTTGAGACAGATACAGATTTTTGGTGATTCTACGAATGTAGTGAATTGGTTCAATGGGACACAGCAGTGCAGGGATTATATTCTGTTACCTTTACTGAAGGAGATCCGTCGTCTTAAATGTTTCTTCTCTGAGATTTTTCTTTGTCACATTTACAGGGAAAGGAACCAGGAAGCAGATCGATTATCTAAAGAAGGTGCTCAGCAAGATTTGGGGTCCTGGACAGTAACTGAGATGGTGAATGGGGTTGTTCATGCTAGGGAACAGCGGTCCTTTGTTTAAAATCTGCTATTTTATTTCTGTTATGTATATATTTGCTCTAAAAAAAAAACTCTAAAACAGCTACTTTATTTGAGTCCAGAACTGTTTTCCTTATGTAAGGAGGTTCTGGGCTCCATTTTTGTTTTTTTCTGATGTACTTCTGGGGACTGGGATAGTTTCTACTGCTAGACCCTTTCACTGATCTATGGAAGTTGTGGGCTTTGTCAGTGTATTCTTATCCTTCTGCTCTCATCTCTATTTCGGTTCTCCGGGAGATGATGAGCTAAAGGAGATGCATTGGCGCCTTGAGTGGTTCTTTTTTGGTTTTTTCTGGCTGCTATGCATCCTTATAGGTTGTAAAGCAGCTATGTCTCCATCTCCTTTTGAAAGAAGGGAATGGCTCTGTTATAGAAATGCTCTGCATATGTTCTGAAACTATCTAAATAATAGAAAGTTCGATTTTTTTTCTGTGGAAAAAAAAACATAGAATTTGACCATTTCCCCCATGACATTAAACTGTCAATAACCTGGAAAACAATGATCTTCATTATTTTGGGGTATAACTAGGAATACCATTATCTTACAAGTACAGAACAAGTGAGCAAAATAGGTCAAGTTATTTAATAGCTAGTGGAACACCTTGATCCCTGCTTCATTGCATATGTCACAGAATGGAACATCCAGATTCTTGAACAGACTTCTTAATTCAAGGAAGGCTCGAATTCCTAAGCCAATTTTCCCCTCTTCAGTAGTGCACAACCATCGGTTTTTCAAAAGGTCTTCAAGAGTTTTCTCCTTCTGAGCCATAGAAAATTGCTTGAATGCCAATGGAACCTGACCTGGATCACCCTGTGACTCTTGCTTTACCTGCATTGCAAGCCAGAACCAACAATCATAAACATTTAAGAGTCATAACATTTTTTTATATTTGACATCTCAGCATTTTTTCTCAAATCAAAGGAATACACAAATATAAAGGATCACAGATCAGATTTCAAACAATAAACCATCATCTGTAGGATTTACCAACATAGATATTAGAGCCGAATGTTACCGTCTCCATTCAAATTATACATAAACTAGAGCTATAGTTTACCTTGTGAATGGTTTCAAAAGCTCTCTGATTTCTCTTAAAGTAGTTTAGCCTCATGATTCATTTGATAAGCAAAAGAATTGTGCCCATTTGTAGACAAAGATAATCCCTGATTGAACATTTAAATTTCAAATCAATGTTACATTAATCTTGAAACCCAAAACTACCTGACTGTCAAGACGAATATTCAGTGCCTCAATGTTCGATATTTGCCCCTTGCCAGATTGATCTTGAAGAATTGCCTCTATCTGCACCACGCAATAATGAAAACTAATAAGGAATCCATGCAAAATGTGATACAACAAACTTTCACTAGAGAATAGTTTGCAGTTTGCTCAGGAGATATGAAAGCAATGCATAAGCTTGATGAGAAACAAGAAAATTTCAGGACTGTCAGCACCAGAGATTTCACCCACTATAGAGTTGACATTGAGAAAAAAATCCAATTGTGTTTCAAATATGAAATTAAAATCCATGTATTTAAAGCTTTGTAAATCATGCATAGAATGTGAGATGTAAAATGTAACTTAGCACTGTCATTTTGTAACACAAAAAAAGTGGAAAAACATGGATATCTGCCACATTTTCAAGCAGTCGGAAATCAAGAACTTTACCTTGTAATGCTTTCGATGCTGTTAAATGTTATCGTTAGAAAGTTAAATATAAAAATGAAAACCCCAAGGACAGCAATATCTTCACATGTAATAACAAACAAAGTATTAGTTTTGTTTGAGGTTTTTAGCTGCAATCTAAGTTATCTAACACTGGGAAACAGGGGGTCACGAGGATACGGGTGACCAGCACAAGACACAGACACATCTGGAGACAAAAATACAGAATTAAAGACGCCAATTATATCAACATTTAGATTTTTGAAATACATAAAACACATGTCAGGAAACATTTATGGACACGTTGGAACACTTCTGCACACACATTTTGAATTTGTTAACATTTTTTTGTGTCCCAAGTAACAAACAATGAGTGTCCGAGTGTTAGATATGCTGGACACATGACACGGGCGGGCTTTGGAGAGTACCCAGTATACTAGGATGCAATCTTATGCAAATACAATAAACAGGAGACAAAACCTTTGTGATTAAAAGTTTTCTGACACATATTTCCATGTCCATGACTACATTGAATATTTACATTGGTACAATTATAAACTTTACTTACAGCAACAATGCATACGTTATTTTGGGTATGCTGGAATATCAAAAGTAGCAGAAGAAGGTCTGTTTTATCTTTTTCAAATTTGGGTTTCTTAAAAAATATTGGACAATTCGTCACAGAAAGCTCCACCAAACATGTGGGCATATTGCAGTAGATCACAATTCAAAGCATTTTGAGAAAGCATGCAAAACAATATGTTAAGTTTTCATGTTAATCAGAGATGTCATAGGCCCATAATTAAGTTTCATGTTGCCTTTTTCTTCAATCCTTTATGAATCACGGTTTGGTAAACAGTTGTTCTTCGTGTTGGAACAGGTCCATATGACTCTTCTAAGTCATCCAGCTTTTTCTGGCATTCTATAGTAGCCTCTCTTTGAATGGTTCTGGTCATGGGAGCTCCTTACAACTTAAACCATAGTAGCAACGTACTGAAGCACAAGGAATGGCACATAAAGAAATCAATACACAACAAGAGCACTTTCAATCTAATGTCTCTATTCATTACATGAAAATGTCATGCCAATCAAGAATTATATGTAGATATAATCAAATTTGGCAATTAGATTGGCAAAATCTAAATTCTACAGAAGGTAAGGTGCCATGTCAAGGCATCCACACAACTGGAAATTACGGAGATAGAAGGTATGGTAATCCTGTATTATCAAATGGACATGTTACTCCTCATCTCAGCAGGGGTACCTATAGCAATTTTTCTTTTTGGCAACGCTGTTGTAATTCCAAAGAATGCAATTCAAAAGCCTCGTGGGCCATGTAATGGTATGTATTATACTATTATGGTATCCTAAGCCTATCATGGTCGACCATGCCCGGTCCTTTTAGACTCCTCTCTTAATTCCTTTCATCCTAGATAGGATTGGAGGCCTTACAATGGACCTACTTGGACACACCATTGAAGGGAGCCATTGGTTTTTGTAGAAGTGATTGCACTATCTAGGGCCAGTCTAGACCATGCCTTGAGCACACCTATGTCTTTTCCACATGGTCATGTATAATAGAGTTTGTATGCATTTCATTGGCTTTGATGCAATATTCATTTTACAATTCTCAACATAGCGGTCTCACAGTTCATAGCATTTCATGTTTCCCAAGGCAGTTCACAAATCCAATTGCAAAGGATCCCGAGGTCAAAAATCAATAAAGGCTCAAAATGTCTGAAATAACACGTATTTGGCATGCCACGTAAAAAATTTGCCAAAAGTTGAAGGTATCAAGCAGATATTCCATTTCAAAAGTGGTCTTCCCTCTCTCTTGGCACATGTGCGCAAAATTGGACAAAACAAGGTCCATACTTGACATGCAAAGGACAATTTTAAGTCAAAGTTGTGTAAAAATTCATCTCAACAAAACACATGTCAAATTCCTCAAAACAGCAAGGGCGTTGGAGATCTAGCAAACCATCCCTCCATTCAAAGTGACATCCCACATGTGTGAGGTCAAATTAGTCATTGATGGTCAATCGAATGTTGAGGAAGGTCAAGAGCTCAAGGAAAGTAAAAGCATCTAGTCAAAAAGTTGAAGGCATTGGATATTAAGCATCATGGAGCAAATCGACCCTCCCTTTACTAGCCTTATGAAGAAAATTTATAAGGTCGGCACGTCTTCCCACTTTATTGTTGTTGAATTGTAAGATCATAATGCCATAGGAACTATCTTTTTCAAGTGCAAACATTTTTGTTTTGTAGGTTGAATTTTTAATTCCTTTTCTTCTTAGCCTTTGTAGAGATTGTGCTTCATAAGATAGTTGTGCAAATACACTAAGCCACACAAAGCTTCTTGAAATGATCCATTGAGTGTTGAAATTTCCATGCACCCTAGATCTAATCTATGACTTAGCCAAGCACATAAATACACTAGATATGTTCAACGATAAGGCCCTTTGCACAACAAAATATAACAGCAATGAGATCAACAATAGTACACAAGGTTTATGGCCCAAAAGGCATTCCTTACTAGTCCTCCAATAAGAAAACTTTAGGGCTCCCATACCAAGGATCATGGCCCTTTATAAACCCTAATACAATGCTATAATACACAGTATACAAGTCTATCCTTCGATTAGATACAACTAGGGTTGAGGCCTAGTCCATCAGGTCCTCATCTGCCCAAATAAAAATACAAGTGGTTGTCCTTTGCTTACAAATATGACCAGCAAGAACTTGACACACATGGGTTGTTCCATTAGCCTTCAGTTCTCACAAGTCTTGTTGTACCTTGCTGTATCACCCTTCCTTTGCTACTACGAACTTCTTTTCTACTCTTGGTCTACCTCCAGTAGCCCTAATTTTCCCCTTCTGCAACTCAGCCAACTACACCAATCTTGCAACCCACTGATCTATCCTCAGACTGCTCCCTGTAGCCTTTAGACAACCCTTTTCTGCTATTGTAGGTCGACCTACCTCCCAAAAGTCTCAGCTAGCCTTTCTTTGCACTTGTATTGTTGCGACCTACCTTAACCAGGGCTACTATACCACTGTCCAAACCTCCTTTAACCCTGAGACTCTCAGCCTCCCTCATCCAGCCTTGTCCTTCAAGCCTGAGGCTCTCGACCTACTCTAGAACCCTCTATGTCACAAATCTAGGGCTTGGACTGCTTCCTGTGCCCTAGCAGACTCTTTTTTAGCCTTTTTCTTGCGAAAGCCCTCTGAGGCTCTGACCAGACCACCTTGTGCTCTCATACAGCCTACAAACACTAGAGAACTGTTTAATTCAAGCTTGCAGCCTTGTGGCCCTCGGCCTTGCATGGGCCTTTCTTACTACTCCAAAACCTTGGCCTCTTCTTCACTGTCCACACCATCAACCAACTCGGCTCCTTGCTATGGTTCTCCTTGAGCTAATCAGAACACAAACTCGACCTCCTTATGTTGTGGCTCCTCTAGGCTTGATCTTCTCCACAAATGTAGTCCACCACACTGTGACTAGGCCTCTCTTTTGGCCTATATTTATAGGTCTTGTGTGTGTCTTGGGGGTCTTCTTTGTCCTTCAAGAAGCCCTCACTTCGTCACTCAATCACAAATAAGAATAAAATACTAACTACCTTGGGTTCCAAGCCCACAACTTTGGGTCCAAAACCCCAAACCTGGGGTACTTGCCTAATAAACTCTCTTTTTGTGGGCTTCCTCCACTCATAAATACCTTCTAAGCTACCCAAATTTTAGCACTACCTCTTAGTAAAGAAGGTATTTCCATGTCCTTCTCGTAGAAATCTCCAGCTCCATGACTTACCTTGCATGCCCGTGACTTCCTTGCATGAGCCATGACTTTCCCTTCAATAGCCATGACTGTCCTCGCATGTGCCACGTCTTCTTTTGTGCTTGATCAAACTTATCTTACATGGTGTATGATTGTCCTCGCATGTACCATGACATTTCCTTGCGTGATCCATGATTGTCCTTGCATGGTCTACGACTTTCCTTGCACCACCATGACTTTCCTCGCATGTTTCATGATTGTCCTTGCATGTGCTGAAAACTCCACTTCCTCGAAAAAATTTGAAGGTTGGACTTCCATTGGATGGCTTACTTTCCTTCGCAGAATCCCTCTGAAGCCAAAATCCCTCTGAGCCTACACAACATCCCTGCAACTGAACTTGTGTCATTTCAAGGTCAGTCCCGAGGTGTGGTTGAATACTATGACTAGTCTACTCTAGACCACCACAACTCAACTCTACAAGTGACCTCATCCTCCTGGGTCAAACACCTCATATGCAGATGGCTCCACCGTCGGATGTGCAACTTTGCAACCTAATGAAGATATTATCACACGATCAACCTGCCATCCACACAGAGCTACCTCGTCCATGCCAAAGCACTCTTTGCCAAGGCACTTGAGTTGTCTCAACCAGCGTTGCGAACATCACAATTTTTTGGGAGGACGATTTTATCGACCAATAAAATCGACAATTTTTTCCCAATGAAAAAATCGCGATAAAATCACCAAAAAATCAGCAATAATAAATTAATTTTGAATTCATTAAATAATAATAATTATAATTTATTATTTTTATAATTATTAATTTATAATTAATGACCCTAATACAGGTTGTCCCAACACTTTAACGACCTGGTCTACATTTACTACAACCTCTAATTGTGGGTGAGGCAACTTCAAAAGACACCTGAAGTGCAGGCCATCTCATTGGATGGGATTGTCACCATTGTTGCATCGAGGGTTGAGGCTGAGAGGCCTATCATGGAATCGGCCCCTAATTAGTTAGAGGAGGAGGCAATGGAGGAGGTAGCAGCTGCAGAGAAGAGACTGGAGGAAGAGGAGGAGGAGGTTACACCACCTACCATGGTCACCAGTAGAGGACGTGATCTACCTCCTCCGACTCCCAGTTCTTCTAGAAGACATCAAAGTCCAATGCCAGCCCTAAGGCCTTCTTCATCTAGAGGGAAAGCTATTACATTTTCTCGCAAAAGGGGCAGAGGAAATCATTAGTTACTTAGTGGTTCATTTCATTGTATATGACTCATGATATGAGATACATTATAAATTTTTTGTTGATATTTTAAGGTTCATTCAAGACTCAGTATTTCAGGGCATGATTCATTGTTATGTGTGATGTAGCACTAGACATATTACACATCTTATATATTAGTTTTCTTTTCATATTTATGTGTCAAAGCAATTATTTTATATTGTGGATGCTTTAGATACAAAAGAAATTGAAAAAAAAAATGAATATTTTGTATCTTTTAAATTTTGCCGAGTTTGCCGATTTTTACCAAATTTTTCCCGATTTTTACAATTTTTTCTTTTTCCAAACCCTCGTTGATTTTATCCTGATCACAATGTTTGCAACATTGGTCTCAACTTACTTTGATAAGTCAATGGAAGTCCATCAATGGTGTTGGAAACTTGCCACACAACATACAGTTGTGCATCGAGTTGTCCACCAATCCACCAGAATTCCCATCCTATCTCATCATCAAATCAATCAAGACCGCATATCCATGTTCTATGTTGAACCCTCTGCTACATGTCTCACAGCTCCCTCCTAGAGCTGACACCTGTGAACACTCTGATCTAACTTCCCTTCAAAGTAGCTTTGATACCATGTTAAAATTTCCATGCACTCTAGATCTGATCTATGACTTAGCCAAGCAAATAAATATACTAGAGATGCCCAACTAGAAGGCACTTTGCACAACGGAATATAACAACAATAAGATCAACAACAATACACAAGATTTATGGCCCAAAATGTTGGAAAAAAGGCAATTACTAAGAGGAGGGTTGAATCAGTAATTGTGTCTTATAGTTCCAATGTTATTAGAATTGGACCAGAACCGGTAGGTCCAGCCGTTTTTGGCCCAAAACTAGTCTAAACCGGGCCTCTGAACCAAAATAGGCCATTTTGGTACTGAACCAACCTATTCCACCGAACCAACTGGTTCAGAATTGGTTTTGTGCAATTTGTACCTTCCCAGGTCAATGTAAAAAATTGTTTTTTGTTTTTTGTTTTTTCATTTTTTCATTTGGTTGGCCCACTTCTAATTCTCCCCTAGGCCAACCTAATATTCAAGCCTATGGTCCTCAGCCTAATACTCAAGCCTATGGTCCTATTATTGCTATGCATTTCATGGTAATGTTAAATTCTTAAAGTAAAAGTGACATTCTCCTTAATCTTTCATTTCCATCCTTTTATTTGAATTTTTAGCATTAAAATGAAATGACTCTAGAAGTTTGAGAATGGTTCCAACCTCATATGGAGAAAGTAGAATTTTAGGTTTCACTCAAAATCCAACAGACTTAAAAATTTTATAAGATATCAGGATTGCGGGGATTGCAACGTTTCCATTGGATTTCGTCATGTACGAGAGTAAGGTAAGGAACTAGTATTTAATAAAGAGCACCAATCCCTCTATGTACTTTGATGTTGATGGCAATGGTTGTCAAACTCATATATCATGACTCTACTAAAAATGTACATGACTTGACATGCTATGCTTTTTCTATCTTATTTTAATGCTTAGATGGTTATATTGATGATAACGATCCCAATATAGGCAATGATTGCAGACTTGGATGCTACTCATTCTTCAAAGGAGGATGAGGAGGATGATCAGGATGATGATTATGATCATGGTATTGACAATTAGCACTTGTAGGTTGATGTAATATTGTAGACTGTAGTATCATACTATCATGTTAGTTTGGACTATAATGGCATTTTAGAGCCTGCTTCTTGATGTGTTTTAGTTCAATGATGCTTTGCACTAAGGGTTATTTTGGTTATGTGCACTATTACTTGCTATATAAATGAGAAACTTCGCATATTTGTGTATAAATGGTTTGGATTCATATGTATGCACGTGAATATATATGTTTTTCTTTAAAATATGAATATTTTATGTGTTTTTGGTAAACTGGTTTTTATCGGTTCCGACCGGTTCCCGATCCACAAGGTTTTTTCAATTTGATCACCAGTTTGATTCTGATAACATTGATTTTAAAAATGACCAATTTTAATAATTTTAACTTCTTTAACAGTTAACAGAGTTATATAGGTGTTCAACAATTAACCATGAATTCAAAGGCAAACACACAAGCAACACAAATAGACACCAAATATAAGTGGAAACCTTTTGTTGTGATATAAGTTGACGCGGGGGCCAACCTGCGATACCCAGAATCACAACTGCTCATGCAAAAACGAATACATCAAAACTGTCCAAATAAAATTTCAGATTGTTGGCAATTTCATACACTATCTTTTCCACATGCAAGCTCTTTAACATATGTTCACAAAACCATTCCCTCATAATCGAAAACTAATAACATCTGTTTCAAGATTTGAAACCATAAATACACATGGTTCTTTTATAAAACCCAACATTCAATTACTCCTCATGAATGCCACGCAATTCAATTTCTCTCTCACCTTAGTCACAATGCTTCTATACATCGATCCATTGCGCTCCCATTATTAATTGAACCAAGGTTTCAACCATATATGTGCGCCACTATCTTTTTAACCCAGATATGAAAACTGGCATTTACTTACCTTCTCTATTATCGAACCCGACTTTTCTCTATATCAGTGTTGTGCTCGTCCCCTGCTCTGATTTCTACATTCAGAAGAACAACAACATATCCTCATGCCAAAACACTGGGACTAATTCCTTACTTCCTTCATACAGAGCGCAGTCCATACAAATCTTTTCGCAACATATAACAGCATTAAACCATTCATACAGTCTAATGAAGAACGCCTTTATATGAATCAGAACCAACACTTTTAATAATCTGGAAAGATTTCTATTGTCTTAGTTGGAAAACGCAGATTCAACATAATACTTTCAAAACAAATGTCAAACACTATTAATCAAAAGATATTATATACATCGCTCCCACGTATCTGGTTCTACCAACTAAATTGCCCACACCTGAAGACACAGTATGCGCCCAAATTTATGTTTTTAACTATTTCACTGCAAACTCACATAAATTCGACATACGCTCCCTTCCACCTGTGCTGACATGGTGTCCTCAATCGATCTTTCCAGATGATCAATTTCAAAGCATCACACTGTGGATAATCACCAGATATGGTTGTTCATTATCTAAAAGCACCTTCCATCTGGAATCATTGATTGCCAACCCAAACTGACTGACTGATCCCGCATTTAACTCGCAAATCTTTGAAATTTTATAGTCCACAAGAGTCTGGTGCTTAATCCGCTCCGATGCATTAACTATCGGAGATTTGCATTTCGCAAAATCTTTGAACTGTCACCACAGTCACCCTTTATACAACTCTGATGCGATAATTACTGGATACCACTCGTGCGACGATTTGCTTTATCACTATTGGCAGATTCCACAATGTCGATGCGTGATTTATAGATCTGACAATGCCGATGCGTGATTTATAGATCCAACCTCGTTTCAAAACGGATTATAATATTAACACAATGTAAAGCCTCTCCGGTTCTGATGCGTATTACATGGACAAGAACACATACACAATCAACCAATAATTTGTTTCATGTCCCCTACACAGTTTTAATAACGCTTTGACTCACACTTTCTGTGTTAAGAACCTTGCAAAATTCGACACACCAGAATTGCAAACAACCACCGATTTCATACAATTTCCAAAACAAACACAGATCGAAATTCTCCAATCAATTACGAAGACATTAATACTCAATTCATCAATTATCATTCGATTTGGGCAGAATACCATTGCGTTCATAATACCCAAATAAAACAGAACCTCACTTTTTCTAAATTATTCCAGAATTAAAAATTTTAATACACAGTCACATTCACACTAAAACCAGAGCTTTCGCTCCACACCACATTCACACTCACCTTCACACCATCACTCCTCTTCACTATGAACTATCGCTCCATATCCAAAAACCACACCCCAACAGTATATATCTCTCTCACCTCTTGCCTTATCAACATTTTTATTATGAACTAACGCAATCTTCTAAATCTGGAAGTTTAACAACACTCGCATATCTATTTGCTCTTGTGCACATCTATTTTAACAAATCTTATCACTAATCTAAATAAGGCAATCACACACTTATTACAATAACAAATTATTTGAGAAGTTTATCCTTCTCGGTAATCCCAAATTTGACTAACAATCAATAAATTTTACTGTGATTAGCCACAACATGTGGACAATCCTCCACATTGCTGGCTAATTCCGATGCTCCTGCATCATAAGTGCAAGCACCCACTCCACTTTTTACATCATTTTTTTGTAGGCTCCTACTTACAAGAGGCTTGAACCTCTCTTTTCTTTTGCAAGCTACAACTTGTTGGAAGCACCGACTCCCACTTCTTACAGGCTCCAACTTGTTCTTTTTCAAGCTACTACCTGAAAGGAGACAGCAAGCCCTCGATACATTAAAATTCTATTTAGTTGGATTACCTAGTCTTTAAATTTTGAACTCTTCCTTCTCTTTCACTCTGTTCTATAATCTGTCTTTGCCCCCTTTACAACGATTTATCTTCTCTGCTCCTTTATCTCAATTTTGTTTCACTTTTGCTCCTCTTCCTTACGTCTTTCTGTATTCCTCTCTCTTACTTACAAGAGGCTTGAACCTCTCTTTTCTTTTGCAAGCTACAACTTGTTGGAAGCACCAACTCCCACTTCTTACAGGCTCCAACTTGTTCTTTTTCAGGCTACTACCTGAAAGGAGACACCAAGCCCTTGATACATTAAAATTTTATTTAGCTGGATTACCTGGCCTTTAAATTTTGAATTCTTCCTTCTCTTTGACTCTGTTCTATAATCCGTCTTTGCCCCCTTTACAACGATTTATCTTCTCTGCTCCTTCATCTCAATTTTGTTTCACTTTTGCTCCTCTTCCTTGCGTCTTTCTGTATTCCTCTCTCTTGCCAGGGAATCCACAAATTAAGTCTCTCTAAAATCAATCAACTAGCAGTTCTATATTCCAAAAATGCATCTCTCTCTCTCTCTCTCTCTATATATATATATATATATATATATATCATTGTTTGCTTGTATCCCAATGCAGGGATTTGAAATTAAAATGGTTGTCCACCCATTCGTTTCACATTCTCCTCAAAGACTTTGTCGTCTCACATTTTCCTTCTTGTTCCATTTACACAAAATAATCTTCGCTCTTGTGCATAGGGCTGCGTGATGCTTATCATCTCCAGCGCTATCATTCAGATTGAGATGAGTGTTGTTGACAGATTAGATACACTGGTAACCCTTACCCACATCAGCATTTTGGGTGAAAAGCACAACCTCATTCAAATCATTAGTGTGGTAAGGACCTAGGCTAATTTTTGCACATCCATACATCAATGCTTGGCATGTAGCTTTGTTTGTAAGGGAAAATGCAGGAAATCTATCATCATCCTTTACTTCACACTCCAATGAAGTATCCATGATCCATTGTTGGCTTGGCTCTGCCCGCAGCCCAACCAGCCATTATATCTTCTAAACCAAATTTATTTTTATGTTGACTATACTTGCCTAATTTATACGTGTAATCCACTATTGTTCTTCCCTCTTCTCATACTCTTCTACAGAGTAAATTCCGACCTTAAGAAAGGATGGAAGGTAAAACGTCTAATGCTTCTTCTACAAAGCGCAAAGTTGGAAATATATTTAGCATGGCTCTTTTGTATACACTAATCCAGCAAGTGTTCACAGCTTGCTCCCTTAGTGGCTTCAAGATTTATACACAAAGACACACTCTAACTTCCAAATTGCTTCCCTAAACAATGACTCTCTTCAACATTGTCTTGTCAATTAGGTGATTGTTCAATCATGGGATTTATGGGTTCTACTTCATTTGACATCAAGACTTATTGATGTGATGTCATCTTTGATGACAAAGCAAGCCATGACTTCAGCGAATTCTTCCCAACACCTTGATTATATGATTCTGCAACTTGTAGTCTTTACACCCATAGGCCAACACTGCTTACCTCTCTGACATTCAAGTTCAATGATGCAAAAAAATATCCATTAATCCTCGAAAATATATCCATATTATCTGTAGTAGAAGGCATTGTAGCAAAATGGCTGAGATTGTCACAACTTCCATAAATTTGGCAAGGTCACCTGCACCTTTCTTTATTTTCTTCACCTTAGGCATGAATGTATGACCTTGCATAGAAACATCTTGCAAACTCAATGAAGCCTCCCTACTCAGATTCATAATAAAGTAATAAAGTGTTGCACATTTGCAAGATTGTTGAACCGTACACCCCAATTCACTTCAACACCTATAGACATATGCTCTTGAGCAGTTTGAACCTAGCATTGGCCGTTCCCTCTGTTCTAATGCCATAACATATTGCCCATCTTGAAACCAAATACTTTGCAGAGCTTCCTTTACAATTCTTTGCAATTGGTTGTAATCGTAAATACTCTGACAATTCATTGGTAGTTCACCAATAGTAAGGTCAGCGAAAAATTGATCTAGCTAATCAGGTCAAATATGATATTGACCATTGAGCTTAAGCTCCCTTTGTAACCATTCAAGCCATCAGTAAATTTCCAGGCCAATATTCACATTTTGAAGGGAGTAATTGCAAATTCAAATAGCTTTAAGATATCTAGAAGAATTGTTGTAGCCAATAATTGTTAACAACATCTTTCTCTAAACCAGACTTCAATTTATTGACTGCTTCAAAATCTTGCTCATAGTCCATTTGATCAAGAGGTAATGACAAAAAATCCTGCAAAAAATGCCTTGCTAGGGATCAATTGTCTTAAAGCAACACTCACACCACTTTTCTCATCAATGAAGACATCTTGAAACCACTTTTGACATTAATAGTCTCTGTCATACAAACCTTTGACGTCAATGGCAACTCTGCCAACAGAAAACATGTTCCTTATTAGTTCATGAATAAGAAAACCTCAAGGCACTTGTACTAGGGATCATGGCCCTTTACAAACCCTGATATAATGTTATAATACATTGTATACAAGTATGTCATTAGGGGAATTTTAAGGTCTAAAATGGGTCTCCTAAGGAAATTATAAAATAATAGTGGAAATAATAAAATAGTATTACATTACATTATCAAATTTTAGAGAAAAAAAAGAAAAAACTATTTTTTGAAACTCATCTCCCTATGGGTTTACTCAAATTTCAAGCGGCAACACTCGTTAGATGCAGAATTTGATTCTTCATCCAATGAGTATCCATGTTGCATACTTTCAATGGATTCTGCTACATGAAAAATGAGAAATACATGAAAAACGTGATTGCAGTCATGTTTTTTAATGTATTTCTCATATTTCATGTAGCATGGTCCATCAAAAGTATGCAACATGGGTACTCTTTGGATGAAATTAAATTTTGCATCCAACAAGTACTCCCGCTCGAAATTTGAGTAAAACCTTATGGAGATGAGTTGAAAAAGTAGTTTTATTATTTTACTATTTTTTAATCTTTTTACTTTTCATCCAAAAATGGTGAATCATCCCCCATGGTTGACATCATCATCTTGAATCCTATTGGTTCTTATAAAGTATATTTTGGTTGTACATTTTTCTTGGGAGGCCTATTATAGACCTCAAAATTTCTCTAATGTCTTTCGATTAGATACAGCTAGGGTTGAGGCCTAGTCCATTAGGTTCTCACCTGCCTAAAATACAAATACAAATGGTTGTCATTTGCCTACAAAAGATGACTAGCAAGACTTGTGTGAAAACTGAAGGCTAATGGAACAGGCCAGGTGAGCCAAGTTCTTGCAGGTCATATTTCATAGGCAAAGGACATCCATTTGTATTTGTATTTGTATTTGGGCAAATGATAACTTGATGGACTAGGCCTTAGCCTTAGTTGTATCTAGTCAAAGGACAGACTTGTATACTATGTATTATAGGATTATGTCAAGGTTTGTAAAGGGTCGTGATCCCTAGTATTGGAGCCCTAATATTTTCTTATTCAAGGACTAATAAGGAACGTGTTTTGGGCCATAAATCTTGTAAATTGTTGTTGATCTCATTACTGTTATATTCCAATGTGCCAAGTGCCTTATAGTTGGGCATCTCTAGTGTATCTATGTGCTTGGCTAAGTCATAGATCAGACCTAGGGTGAGTTACACTTAGACATGAGAGAATATTTGGTGAGAGTTACAAATTGAATTGAATGAGGGAGTTACAAGTGCATTTAATGAGGAGGAGTTACACTTTTGCATACATTGAATTAGTGAGGGAGAATTAAATTATCGTAAGTGTGGAGTTACTATTTATTCCAAGAGAGAGGTTTGTTTTTCCAAGTAAGAAATTCCCAATTTAATTTACTTATTCCATGAGAGAATCTATTCTTATTAATCCATTGAAGGTGAAAGACTTTCGACTATTTCATAAATAATAGTATCATAATAATAATGCTAGTAAGGATAAAAATATATATTCATGACTTGTATAATCATGATTGATTTTATTTTAAAGTGGATTCCATATGACGAGATTATCCTTGATCATTTATACATGACTTTCTATTTTTGAAAAGTCACTTCTAAATTGAGATGTGACTTACTATTTTTGGAAAGTCATATTAGAATTGTCAAAAATGAAATTTTATTATCGATGGTTCAAACATAACTGAAAGATATGATTTCTTCTAGGAAAAATTCATCCTTGAGCTTCCAAATTTTAGGAAAATAAAAATATAAAAATAAAATTACTATATGTGCTTTAAATCCGGCTTTTAGCTAGTTTTATAACTTGGGTTTTTCTAAAATTTTATCCATTTGACGGAAGGAAGGTACAAACCTCTTATGTTGTATAGGAAAAAAAATATAAAGTGATTTTAAGAGGTTGTCCAAGGGTTTTAAAAATCTGCATACAATTTACAGCAACAATATTTGGGTGGTAAGTGGAACCCTCACTCAAGGGTTTGATATAAAACATCTGCACCTATAAACTCTTGTCTAATTTTCACTTCCGAATTCTATTTTATCAATAATTAGAAGTGATAAGCAACTTTCAGTTTGCTTGATATTAAAAATCTACATAAAAGCAAATCTGAGATATGACCCCTTTATTGAGTAAACAATTTCCAGATTTCATTATCATTAACATACTCATCTACTTTAGTGTTGGGCTATTTTTCTTGTCATTCATTCATTTCTCTAACTTTCCCATCCATAAATAAGACTATTTAGAGTATTTCTTTACTAGTGGGTGGCCCCAATAGGGGCTTCATCTTGTTCTTTCTGTGTTTTTTCAGATTTATAGGCGTAGAACAGCAAGTTACTTCATCATTTGCAGCCATTTACCAGGGTCTATAGCAAGGTATTCATCTCTCAATTGGTAAAAATTTCTAACACTCAACTTGGTGCTACTCTAAAAGCTATTGAATGTTTATTCACTCGCTGGTCTGTTTTTCTAAAGCTGTATTCATTTTCAGATTAATAATAAAACACAATTAACTCCTATCTTCACCTTAGACCCTATTATTAGGCACTAGCCTTCTAATTTCTTGGTGAAGCACATTTGTAGGGAATCCTTCCATACTCTTTTAATAAGAGTTGGGCTTAAAGAGTGGGAACTCGTGCCAAGGTGACAGTTGGCACTTGTCCTATGTGGTGCCACCTTAGCATGTCATGGGGACCTTGCGAGACCTACTAATTTGGGCAATAACATTTTAGCGTCGTTGTTGAAGATAAGGTCAATTGTCTTGATTGTTCAATGGCATCACCTTGGTAAGTTTTTCTTTTGTTTGTACGTTGATGAGATTTATTAGTACTAACTTGCAAAATCTCATGTGGCTACTCCATCTAATAAAACAACAACAAAGATCAAACTCCCAAGGTGAGACCATATTTATCCCTGAGCCTAAATTAGTTTATAAAAGAAAAAGGCCTATGAAAGCTAACAATCAAGCATATTTTGGTTCATTGTTTGCTTTAAAGAATTTATTTGTTGATCCTAATCCATAAACAAAGGTTGCCCCATGGTTGATTGATGCCTATAAACCTTTTGATTTTTCTAATATTGCTGGTCAACCCGATGCTCCCAAAGATTCCTTCAAGGATGTACCCATTTTTAGTGGAGACAGCTCCCAAGAAGCCAAAGAATTTTAGGAATAGTTAAACAAAATATGAAAGTTTTACATATAGCTCACCTATATATATAGTTTAAAATTTAAATGTTTTGTTGCATCTATGACTAGGGATGCATCTAGATGTTTTGGAAGTTTACCTGATGATAGCATTAGTACTATTGATGATTTGCATAATGTATTCTTGAATAGATGGACTGAAAATAAAGATGTTATAATTCTCTCTAATTCATTAACTGACATTAAAAGAAAATATAATGAATCTATTTATGAGTTCAAAACTAGATTTGACAAAGTTGTGCAAGAAATCCTGTAAACACATCAACCTACTCCTCAAGCCACGCATACTTACTACTTGAAATCCTCCCTCCTTTTAGAGATCGTTCAGTTTCTTTTTAAACCAAATAACATAGTTGAGGCAAGAGAAAATACTAAGAGCATCAAATATCCTTATTCTAATGAAGTGAACAAAGTTCATACTTCTCGTTAAATACTCCAGAAGACTTGGAATATGAAAATATCCATTGAAGATACAAATATTATATATTAAAATGTATGATGAATGAATGAATGATCGAATGTTACAAATGAGGCCTGCTTATATACCTAGACAGGTACCTCTTCACGAAAGGTCATGTCTCATCAGACATAACTCTTTAGTACTAATTACTAATTAACTAATCATTATTTACGAGGTTAAATTATTTATATTATTTTATTCATAACATTGCCTTCCTCCTCAAAAAGCTTTGTCCTCAAAGTTTGTTGATGAAAGCCTTGATCTCTTTTTCTGCTACAAATGTTTTCTCGTCTCAGAGTAGTCATCCTTGTCGATACAAGTTGATATGAACTTCTAAGTGACAAACAAAATTGTCGCACTAAGAAGGGATCAGACCATCCTAGATCAATCTTCTGTGGAATCTTGCGGTGACTAGCAACTTGTGATGAATCGTGATCACATGAGTGAATTGCACCGACATTAGTATTATTTGGAACATCAGTTTGTTCATTCTATTCTGAATACGTAGCTTGATCGAGTTGTCTACTCCCGTGATTCAGATGTTGATAAGAAATTCTAGTGATTTGATTTTCCCTTATCTTGTTTATGTGGTCTCCTTGATTTATTCGAAGTACCTGATTTCCTATAGCCAAGGACGTTGAATGATTAATTTATGGATCTTCACTTGAATCTTTTGTTGTTGGAACTGCAACTTCCGAGTACATATTTAATTCATCTAGTTTCTCCTCTTCTTCAGTTGGGATATTGACTAGATCGGAGTTTGAATTTTTTTCTTCAACATGGACTAAAGACTTCAATACTTCTACTTGAGTAAGTTTTTATAACTTGACATTAAGTAGCTTCTTGTCACTTTTGAACTTCTTTACTTGCGTAAAAAGGTTTTGATTATGATTCCTTAGACATAAAAGTTCTTCGTTTTCTTAATTGTTGACTTTATCCTTAGTATTCTTCTCTTCATTTTTTAAACTTTTGATTTGTTCTAATAAATTTTTATTAAGGTTCTTTAGACATAAATTGTCCTCTTCTTGTTCTGATAAGTGTTTCTTGAGTTCCTTCTTTGTGACCTTAGTCTTCTTGACTTGTCCAATTAGTTTTTTAACGTGGTCCTTGAGGCGAGAAATTTCTTCGACATTTTCCATTACTTGTTTGTAATGTATGTCTGCAAGATCTTCATATTCCTGTTGTAACACTTTCTTGTTTTGCCAAAGTTCGGCTATTATGTATTTCTTTTGATCTTTCAACTGCAATTTCTCGGTACATGGGATTACATCGTTTTGTGGGGATGATGAGGGGTGTTTATCTTGTAATTCGGATTCTATCTTCTTCATTTCGTTATTAAAATTTGTCTGTTGTTTCCCAACTGTTGCCATTAATTATTTCATATGTCTTGCTAATGTTTGTTTTTCTACATCACATAGACATTCAACTAAATTAAAAGCTTTGTAACATTTTATGCAGACAACGTTTTGATTTATAAGTGACTTGTGACAATTAGGATATCCTTGGGAGCAAAAAGGACATATTGCAAAGAAACCACGGTTCTTTGTGGAAATCATCTTTTTATATTTTTATATTTTTATTCTTTTTTCTAAGATTGAATTCTTTTATCTTTGTTGATAATTTTATCCAATGATACTTTGATTAAAATTTAAATATATTATTTGTAATAATTGTTGAGACCTCTCCCTCTAAATATATAAAATCCCTTTTAATTTGATAGATTGTGAACACTTTACTATCAATTGGAATATTATCCAAATTCACTTTTTTTTTTAAATAACACTTTATATATAAATATAATTTCCCTTATTTAAGTAAGAGTGAAATCTTCTTATAATTTACTTGATATAAAGTGAAACTTTCTTAATTACTTACGTGTGTAGGGATAACGCCTCTTCATAAACATTAATTTAATACCAATTGTGGTCACCAATCTTGAACCGATGGTCACCTAACTTGGAGTTTTAACCTCAATTCCCTGGTATTTAATGGTAAATAATCGATTCGGATAGGTGGGAAACGCATAGACACAATTGTACGGATAAACACACAAATGTTGATATGTACGGTGGTTTCTTTTTTTCTTTTTAAGCAGATTCAACAATAATGGCTCGGGGTGAAGGGGAGTAGGTGACCGTTGGGTGGTAGATCGATGGAGGTTAGAGATTTGTTGTTTGTCGAAAGGTGGAGCGATTGACAGTGGTTGGAATTGGCAGTTGTTGCAATGCAGATGGTATGGTTCGAGGAAGCGCGAAATCTAGCAGTGGTGGACGAGTATCAGATGGCAGCGACTTTAGCACACCGAGCAGCAGCGATGATGAGAATTTGACAGGCAACGGACATAGGTTATGGCAGTGACAGAATCGTGGAAGTTGAGGTTTGTTTTCCGCAACCAACAAGTTGTGCGAAGGCCTATCGGCGGTGGTCGTTCGATTAGGCAGAATTTTTGTGCGGCGAGTTCCAGCAAGCCAGCGGCAATTTTTGGTCGTCAGTAGATATGGAGACGTCCTGTCGTGTGAAAGTTGAATGGTTGCAGGAGTTTTCCGCTACTGTGGCTTTCGATTTTATTTTTATTTTTTCAATATATATATATATATATATATATATATAATTTCACCAAAGTGTAGCAAAACTCCAAAGTGCAGTGAAACGCTTCAATGGCAATAATGTTGATGAATTTGACGGTCAAGGACTAAATCAAGAAACATGGATCTATACGGTATATATATATATATATATATATATATATATATATATATATATATATATATATATATATATATAATTTCACCAAAAAGTGTGGCAAAACGAATCAAGTGCGGGCAAAACGCTTCATCATGATATTGTAGTTTGACGGTGAAGGCACGGGTCCAGAAGCGTGTGGATACGTACGGTGAGCAACCGGAAAAATGAGCGCTACGTGCAAATGAAGTGAACAAAGTTAGGCCGCCTGCGTTAAATACTCCAGAAGACTTGGAATATGAAAATATCCATTGAGGATACAAATATTATATATTAAAATAAATGATGGATGAATAAGAATGATTGATGTTACAAATGAGGCCTGGTTATATACCTAGACAGGTGCCTCTTCACGAAAGGTCATGTCTCATTAGACATGCCTCTTTAGTACTAATTACTAATTAACTAATCATTATTTATTGGTTAAATTACTTATATTATTTTATTCATAACATCTAAGGAAATGACTTGAACCCTGGGATAGAAGCATCTATGTGAACCCTCGGTCCACGTCTTTCTTGGTAGAAATTCAAGGAATTAAAAGTAACTATCACGAACAGTTCTTATGCAAGATGGTTGTGAAATTGGAGAGAAATCATGTGGCAACTAACGGTATCAAGTATCAACAAAGGGGTGTATATAGAGGCCCACTACTAAATTAGTGAACCCAAACAACCTTGAAACAAACAATATTGTGGATCAACCATAACCATATTGGTGGGCCATGTCAGGCCTTTCATGCAGAAGAGACATGTGAAGTTATAAGGCCTTAAAACATTTTAGGAGGTAGCATTAACATTATGTTAATGCAGCCACAATAATACGTAGACAGAACAACAAAGATATCCAGAGAGATGCTATTCCCTAAAGAAATCAACAGAATATTTGAGGCTATATTCAAAGGTCTAACATACAGTAGGATGAGCAAGAGGCCAACTTAAACAAAACCAACCATCTACTCCTCCCAGAAACAATCAGATTGAGCCTCTGCAAGCTCAGAATAGCCCAGAAGCATCTACTTTGGAAAGACCTATAGTTGACCTCAGAGGATGGACTAGTATTGTGAAAATTCCAATGCCATTTATTGAAATAGCTAAGTTTCCAACATTCACATAGTAAATTGGAAGGCATTGGGATTTGGAGCAATGTTGCACAGAGTGAGAGTATTTTTTACAGTAGGAATGTTGAGAGCATCATTTTCCAAAAAACCTAAGGGGAGTAGTGTTCTGCAAGAGTCTAGCCATTTCTATCTACAATGTACATTGATGTACAAATATGCATGTTTTCATATGTTCTACAACTAATTGAAATTCTACATGTTGTTTTTTAATATAAATGCAGTATCTATGAAAACATGCATATTTGCACAGCAATGAAGATAGAAATGGTATCCATGGTACATTAATGATTAATCATTCAAGCACCAACCATCTCAAATCAAGATTCTATCTATTACAAACAAATATACAAATTTGTCATTCATATAATAAAAAATAAACCATTAACTTATGGAATGAAATAGGTTACCTAGCAATTGTTAACAATAATATGACCAAATAGTTATGTTTACAAAATAGGCCATTTAAACACCCAAATATGAAAACCAAAAGAAACTAAGCTAATTGACAAACACCTCTCTACAAAAGAAGTGTTCACCAGTTGTGAAAGCACTGGTATTGCCAAATGTTGTAGTTGTGGGGCAACACCACCATGCATGTTCCACCACTCCTTGACAAGCAATGTTCCACGATCACTTATATTGGGATCCTCATCATTAGTATCATCCTAAGAAACAGGGTTCGTCCCTCAGGGGCTCTGAATCTCGAATCCGGCGAATCTGATACGATTCGCCAGGGTTCGTACCCGATTCACGGGATACGGCTGTATCCGTACAGGGTACAGCGAATCCCGACCGTACCCTGTACGAATACGGTCGTACCCCGTACGACCGGATTCGTTGTCTCAAAAAAGTGCGATTTTGCTTTATAAAACCCCGAATCCGCTCATTCTTTCTCACCGTTTTCTGTTTGTAAAGAGAGCATGGAGCAAGGGTTTGCAAGAAGAAAGAGTTAGCAAGGAGAAAGAGAATTCTTCGAAGAGATTCGAGCATCCGGTAAGTGCACTGTCCCTCTATATTTTGCATTTAGTTTGCTGTTAGTGTTGAGTTGGCATTGGTCAACTTGGATCTCAATGCGCCAGTGCTAGAGCCTGTCACATTTGATGATAGAGTAGAGGCGTCATCCTCCACACCAGCAGATGCAGAGATGAAAGAGGAGAAGGATGCATCAGCGCCAGAGGAGAGCAGTGGTGAGCATGATGATCGGGATGAGGACAGTGATGCTGATTATGATGATGAGGATTGATGACTCATTGACTCTGACTCATTGAGGCTTCAGGCTTGTAGTCTTGGAGACTATAGTTTTTTTGTATTTTCTATTTCTATTTGCCATTGGCAGTGTACTTATGTAACACATTTTGATTCTAATGACTTAATGAGAAAACTACAGTATCTTACTATCTTGTCTTTCTGAGTAAATTTGACAATTGTATGATGTATCAATGTATCATGTATGAGTATCTAAGATCTTAAATCTATGTTTGAATCAATGAATTTGTATGAATTTGTGTAAAAAATATCTAATTTTTAATATATATATATATATATTTTAATAAAATAATATATAACGTATCGTATCCCAGAAGTGTCCTGTTCCGGGGGTCACTGTATCCCGAATTCGATTCTCGAATCTCGGTATCAGGTGACTTAGGTATCATCCTTCATTCTTTTTCTCTTGTCTAGCCTTTGCCTCTACCATGATCCTCTAGGGACATCAGTCAACACCACCCCATTTTGATGAAATTGCCTAATCCAAGTCATAAAATATGGTAGAAAATGCTAAACATGCCTGATTAATGTTTTGGTTTGAGTGAAGGCTACATTTTTGCTGAGGCCATGACAAAGGAGTTCAACAATCAATGTCACCAACAATAGGGTCCATATAGGGCTTGGTGTTGTTGATTAAATGCCAATCACACAACCGCATGTGATCGAATCCAATGAAATGATGCAATCCCATCAATCCTGAGATCCTCAAAACTGTTAAGTATTGATGTAATTCTTCCAGATTAAACACGACGAGCAATTTTGGGTCAACGTTTCGAACCAACCAATGTGGTTGCGATTAATCTGAGAGAATTAAGTAACATTATGAATCACAAAAGCTTGAACTCATAAACTATTAAGTATGTTGAATTTTGAATGGGCTATGAAATTTCATTTTCTCCATATGAAAGCTGATAAGGTCGGAACCACTCTCAAACATCCTGAAACAATTAATGATAAATTCAACATTACCATTAGGGAGTGCCTAGGAAATGTCCACAGAGTACACCTTGGGAGTGCTACGCTCCCAAATTGGTAGGGAGCATGCTGTTAGTCATCAGTATTTTTCACTATTTGTAGATGACTATAGGATGGTTCTAGTTTTCTAAAAACAACATTCCTTGAATATTGTGAGTTTCAGAAATCTCACTACCTTCATTATCCTTATAAAACTTTTTTCACTATTCCTCAGTTTGCCATCTCAAGGTCACCCTATGGCTCCTAAAAGACTCCTTATGGGCTTATGCCTCTCATCTTCATCCTTCTTTCTTGCCTATGACCTCATTACCTTGTTTTCCCTTGTCAAATGCACTCCATCCTCCCTCTAGGATTTCCTAGTGATGACTCATTCCGATGTCCCTTTGGGCATAATAAGCTGCAACAATACTCTGTTTTCACCTGAAGATCTCCAAGTCAAATTTCAGTCAAGCTCAGGTCAAAGGACCCTCCCACTAGGTCATTAGGGTTTTTACATGTTTCAGGGTCATCCTCGGATGTTTTAGGCACTGCTTTCCCTTTGCTAGAAACTGGCTCAAATGTAATAGAATGTCAAGACATGGTTATTCAAGAAGGACCTAAAATATTTCCAAAGAAGATTACCTCATCAGTTCAAAGTCTGCAAATGAGAAAAATGGACAAAGTTTGGCACTTCTGTAGGAGTGTTGAAAGTTGTGTCAGCAAAAGGTACTGATAAGGTAGATTGTCTACTCCTAAATGAAATCAAATTACAGCCAAGGAAAGGGGAACACATTGGTCTTGTAGAGAACTAGGGTTTTGAGCTTGATGGTCCAGTTGAGTGCCAAAACAGGGATCACTTGCAGAAATGACATGGAGGAAGCACACAAGACCAAACATGAAGAAAGTCTATCAGAAGATATTGAAGAAATATGGAAAAGGGTGAGGTGAACTGGACAGAAATGAATGAACTTGAAAGGGCTACAGAGAACTTAGAAGACAATATTGATGATTGTTGTGAAAGACTGCAAACCATTAGGGTTTTGAAGAAGGTGGCCAGAGGAGGTGGAAGAGATGAGTTGAACTTTATGGTGGAAACTACAGAAGATTTTGAAGATGCTACTATGTGATTAAAATCCCAAAGTTGTCAAAATAAAATTATCATGCCTCCATCATTTTCCAAGAATCAAGCCATTTGTCACTCATAGGGCCAGTTTTGCTTAAAATTGTGTTTCCGGACAAACAAAGGTGAATTTGACAAAAGTAAGAGAGGTTTTTGTCAATCATAGGTCAAGGAAGAAAAACCTCCTTCAGTTTTCACACAAGTATCATAATTTGGGAGACATGTCAAATTTACAGGTGCTACAAGAGGTTTGCTACACTTATGGAGTGACCTTGGGAAAATCAAGTTTTCTCATAGCTGGATTGTCCAAATGACTTGCTTAATGAGTCAAATGATAACTAGACTGGAAGAGCTTTCCAATGAGCTATCATGAACTTAACTTGGAGTTGAGGAAGGCCTCCAAAAGTTGTCTGCACCAGCACTCTGCATTTATGCACCATCATTCAGCACTTTTTCACTAGTCTTGGGAGAATCAACTTTTGACAGGTCAAATCAACTCCAATCAAAAAACAAAAGGTAGATTTGGAAAGTAGACAAGATAAGCTTTCCAACGAGCCATCATGGGCCCAATTTGGACACCGGGAAGGCCTCCAAATGCCCTCTGCAAAAAGGCATTACGTGCTCAGAAACTGGCACTGCGCACTCAGAGCTTGGCGCTGCGCGCTTGGACAGAGAGATTTTCTGAGCTTTCCAACCATCCAAATCACTTCAAATTGCTTTCAAATCTGTGTCAAGGTCCTCCAAGCACTCTTGAGGGGTAAGTACATGACATGAGCCTTGTTTTCAAGATATTTTGATCATCATTTAATCAATGCAAATGAAACCCTAAGTTTTAGCTTGAAATCACAGTTTCATTCCTATTTCATCCTCCTTGAAGAAAATCAGTCATGAATGGGTAATTACAGTACTTGAGGGTTGTCATTAAGTTAGTTTGCCCCTCACTCATCTCCTACACCTATACCCATTCACTCATTCCCTTCATTTGCAAAGCTGTCATCTCATTCCTTCCACTCATTCATTTCACCTACACCCTAGGGTTTCCAAAACAGAGTTTAAAATGTCATAGGGTGAGGACATTGTTGGTGAGGGACAAATGCCAAGGAGAAATGAACATAACAGCAAGGAAAAGGCTACAAGGCCTATCATTGATGAGCAAGAGGACAAACATGAAACTGAGCAGGAGTTTCAGTTGATTGAGCGTGATGGTGAGGAGGATCAGCCTCCAAGATAGAGACCAAGGATTAGAAGGCTGAAAAGAGCTCTAACTCTAGAGAGATAAAGGGAAAATGACCTACATGACAATGACAACTCAAGACTGATCATCCAAGAGAAAGATGCCAAGATCAGGCACTTGAAGAACAAATTGAAAGAAACCCTAACAAAGAAAAAGGAGAAGGGGAAGTTAAAAATTCTTGCTAAGGGGTCCCACTATGCCTCTAACCTGTAAATCAGAAAGCTAGATTCCAATTTTGGCACATTTTTGCACATATTTTATTTTTGACAGTTTGGCTTGCAAAAATTAGGGCCAAATGCGTAGCACCACTAGCGCTGTGCTCTTTTTTGGGGCATTCAAATGACAAATGGTTTGCATTTTCATGTTCCTCATGCCAAGGACATTATCCTCGGAAAATTTTAGATCATTTGGAGCAAAATTGGCCCTCAAAAGGGCCAAAAACTACCTAAAAATCATCATTCTGCCCTCTTTTCAGCATTGGCGTTGCGTGTTGAGTAGTCTTGGGAGAAGTGACTTTTGACAAGCTTTCGAATGAGCTATCATGGAGCTCATTTGGACACCGGGAAGGCCTCCAAATCTTAGCTGCAAAACAGGTGATTTTTCTAGATTTGGTGCCGCGCCCTTGGCCTTTTGCTGCACCCTTGAACCTTGGCGCTGCGCCCTTGCTAGAAAGTCAACAAAAGACACCTGGAGATATTTTGAAAGTTATTGAGAGGCCTTAAAAGTCAAATGATTCCCAAATTAGCTCAGAGGTTAGCTTAGAATTTATTTTTGCACTTATGATTTTGGGATATTTGTGCCTTGGGCCTTGCATGATCTCATAGGACAAAATGACTTAAATGTGTAATTAATGACATTTTGGAACCCTAGCTAGGGTTTTGCTCTTCCTTTGGCAATTAAATACTGCATATGAGCCTCATTGTGATAGTTAGTTGATTGTTGAGCTCAATATCATAGACTTGGAGTTGAGAAGAAATTGGCTTTGGAGTTTTGTGAATGCTTTGATTTGAATGGCAATGGAGCAAGCACATTTGCAGGATTCATGAACATGGTTAATGGTGATGTCTCTCTAATTTAGTACTTGTCTTCTTATGTTTTCATATTGTTTCATCTTTTCTCATGCAGTAGAACAGAAATTTTAGGTTAAGACATGTTGTTTAAAGGCACCTTAACTCTGTCTGCTTTCTATTGCTTAGATGTTTTTCCTCTACTAGGTTTGCTTGAAGAAATTAGGAGTTCCCTGTTTCTCCATGTTCATCTAGTTTGTTTCCTTGAGATTAAATCAGTAGAGTAGAGCTAAAGAAGTTTATGGTTTGCCCTGTCTTTTGGTTTTGCTTGAAATGTTGTTCTCAAGGCTTTCTTTGAAGTGTACTAATTAGGGTTTAGGCTAAAGAAGTTTATGGTTTGCCCTGTCCTTTAGTCTATCTTGAAATGGTTACTTTGAAGGTCTTTATAGCTTGATTAAAGAATTTAGGAGTTCCCTGCTCTTTAATCATTACTTATGTGTTATCTTGCATGTTTTCTTTCTCTGAAGGTAGATAGCTAGAGAAATTAGGAGTTCCCTACTCTCTAGGGTTTGCTGGATTGTTGTCTTAATGTTTACCTGCTAGGGTTTGGTCAAAGAAGTTTATGGTGCACCCTGTCCTTTGATTCTTTCTTATGCATAGTGTTCTTAAAGACTTTTCTTGTTATAGTACATGTTAAAGGATTCTTAACTGCCCTTTGAACCTACTAATCTCACAATTTAATGCTCACTTCACTCACATAAGCTTTGAAGATCCATTTGGCTTTGTTAACTTGCCCTATGAAACACCCTTGACCTATTGTTGTACTTTTCAAGGCCTTTTGAAAACTCCATAGCCCAATGGTTTAAACCTCTCTTACTCTATCTGTTCTGCTTGACGAGCAACCCAACCAAACAAAATAAACAAACAAACCCTATCATTATAACTAGCCTAAAATCAAAACCCTAAAATCAATCAAGTTACATCTTTTACACAAACATAGAGAGAGCCCACTCTGAGTCCAGGAAGGCTAAGTCCTAGGGCTCCAAAGTTGGTTTGATGTTACCCTTGTTCAATTTGGTCTTGCCAATCTGACAAATTACAGGGACCTAACATAATGGCGACTCCACTAGGGACTTTGAGTAAGTAACAGCTTAAATATTTCTTAAGAACTCACAAATCCCCTGTCAAAACTTAGATAAATCAAGTGTTAGCCAAGAGTGATATCTGGTTGATTCATCATACTAGCACCATGGTGACCATAATGGAGAACACTTATTGAAAAGCTTAGTGTTACATAAAAAACTTAGAAAACCCAAAAACATCTTTAGATTGGTATTTAGTTGTTGATGGTGGACAACATGTACATCCTCAATAAAGTTGTAAATCATCCACTTGGCGACTCCAAAACTCTCAATAAGCCTAAAGACTCCACTGAAGGAAGAACCTGAAACATGACCAGTCATCCTAGAAAGAGAGAGTATTCAAGCCCAAATTGGATTCAAGAAATTATTGTTTTTATCTATAACTATGTTATATCCTACTTTAAGCCTGATCAAGAATACAGTGAAGAGGTCTACATTGATCATTGGAAAGATCTCAAGCCTCAAAGAGCTAAGCTTCAAATTGCAGACCATGAACATACTTATACACCTATGCACATCCCAGATACACCTGTGGAAGACCTAGTGAAACATGAGCCTCATGTTACCTCCCCTGCCCTTGTTGAAATCTCAAATGGTTATAAGTCTCCTTCTGTACTACCTATACCCACAAAGATCTCAGACAGATACAAGCCTTTGTTTTTACCTTCTATCCTCCCTCCCTATAAATCTCACAAATAATTTGCCCAGATTTGATCGAGAAAATACCAAGATCACTGCTGAAAAACACATTCAAAGTTTGGAGGATCTCCATGACCTATCTGAGGTAGGAAAAGATGATGTGCGTATCAGAATGTTTGCCCTATCATTGCAAGGAAAAGTTAAAAGTTGGTTTAAGGATCTTCCAGCTGCAAGCATTAGTAATTTTCATCAATTCACTAAAGTTTTCCTAGATAGATGGGCAGTCATGGAAAATGTTTTTCTCATCATAGAGGAATACAACCATTTAAAAAGACAGCCAGAGGAGACAGTACAACACTTTTCAACCAAGTTCAATAAAGTATACCATGCAATACCTGCTAAGATAAAGCCACCCTCAGTGTGGGCTCTCTTGCACTACCCAGATGCCTTTGACCCAGAGATGGCATTCCAGATGAGAGAAAGGGACCCTTCAACCCTGGAGGAAATACAAAGGATGGCAATTGACATGGAAGCCAACATGTTGAACAGGGAGGCAAAGCTAAGAGCAATAGAGAAGGACAAAGTAGATAAAGAGCAACTCATCTCTTCAGAGATAAAGCTAGAGATGTTGACAAACACAATCAGCAAAATGATGCATATGATTGGCAGGAAAGAGGAAGTGTACAACGTTGAGGTTGGAGCTGATTATTTAAAACAACCGGTACTATTTTCTTGGGAAGAACAAACTCAGTCATTACAATGCAAAAATAACAATCAAAATATGCATGTTGAGCAAGATTGCAAAAAAGAAGATGCAAAAAGTTGTCAAGTAAGTACTAGATGTTTTCCTACATCTTGTGCTTCACTATTAAGAGAGCATTACAAGCAAGTTGCAAATAGAAACAAGGAGGAATGCTCTAAAGAATCAGTCAGCGAAGAAATGGATGATACAAACCCTTTCTCAAATCCAGAAGTTCTCCCCTTAAGTCATCTTGGTGTGGCTGCTGGGATTACAGAACCGGAAATGGAGGATGGGCCAGCACCTTTTGAGTCTCTACCCTTGTGCTTCAATTTATTTCAGATTGCTAAAGAAGAAGCTATTGGCCATAAACACTCTCCTTTTAATCCCAACTACCGTAGATCAGAAAATAAACCTATAGGTCAACATATGGTGGAGCAATCTGCTAATCTAGTGTGCATATTGGATGACATTCCTTCTATGAATAAGCTACCCAAGTATAATCAATATGATGATGATTATGTTATCCAGACTCAAGCTAACACTACAGAAAAATCAGTAACTAGTTTGTGGGACAAAGACATTCATTTTCAGCAGCTCAAATATAGTAATCAGCAAATACAAATTAGCTATGAGAGTGAAGAAGAAAGTGCATAAAGTTTGGAAAAAGGGAAGGATCTTTACCTCTTTGTTGTGCTTCATTTCAATTCATCAAAGACAACCTTAATAGTAAATACAATCAGAAATCAGCAATCTTTGGGTATTGTTATTAACAACAAAGAAGACATTCAGCCTCATTATCAGTCTTCACAAGAAAAAGAAAACAATTGTTGTCCAATACAAAGAAAACAAGGATTGCCTCCTCCTTTATCTGAAGAATAAATCAATCAAGGTCTGGGCATACAGCCAGCTTCTAATCTTTCATATAAAGGGATTGTTTCTGTTTGCTCTCCTGTTGATTTATATGTTGCAGCCTTGCCTCATGAAGAAACAAAGAAACAGATTGATAGTGGGGTTGTACTGCCTTCTCAAGAAGACTTATTACCAAAGAGTGCTCCTGCTCATCAAAATGATGGCCTTCAGATAGGACTCTGCCCACTCAATCAGAGCTTATCAGGTGTATTGGAGAACAACATAGCAGAATATTATGAGGATGCCAAGACAGACGATCATGAAGAGGGGGAAGAGATTCTTTCTCAAAAGAATCCCATGCTTAACAAGCTGGAGCAAGGAATGGTCCTGGATACAGCTCATTATTCAAATCCTCAGAGCCAGGTATTATTTCAAGATCTCTTTGTTGTTTTCTTAGAGGCATCTAAAGAAGGAACATGTTATGCCAAGAGCAGTTTGTTGCAGAGTGTGAAGAAGATTGAGTGCTGCTGTTAAAAAGCAAGTAAGATGGGAGTGGCCTTTTTGTCTTTTCAACATACCTAAAAGGCTGAATGAAAATCAATCATGTGGTCACTTACTTGATTGGTTGTGTTGGAAAAAAGAGTTCACCTAATGTAGATATCATATACAAGATAGATTAGGATAGATAGGTATGCAAGTAAGCTCAGCACTATTAGCATCTTTTTATTTTTAGATTGTTTTGACAAAAAAGAGAGAAAAGGAAGAAAAAAAGGGCAGATAAAAAGAAGAGGTATAGCCCCATACCAAAACAGAATGTTTCTGAAAGTGTGCAAGTCCAAATGCCACTACTTTGAGAAAGGAAAGTCTTATTCAGTCATATAGCCTAACCATGATTGAACATGTATTAAATTTCTGTTGATAAGTTAAAAAATGAAGATTTGCCAAACCATTTAAACTTGGCTCATCAGTAGACTAGGTTAGGAAAAGATGCTGGTTCCCAAAGTTCAAATCTGAACCAAAGAGAAAAGAGAGGGATGAATGACAAACTCAAATCACAGCCCTCAGTTTTCAGTTTTACTTTTTTGCAAAATAACCTGTGTGCAGCTTGTCCGAAATGCCACAACTCATGACAAACCAAACTGCTCAACCTTGATTTGGTCATGTTTTAAATTTCATGTTAGTAGATTAGAGCAAGATCATAGCCTCCAAGGAACGCTGAAGAAGATCGCATTGCAAAATGAAGAAAATCGTTGAGCCTATAAGGCACCTCATCTGCAAAATCGTAGATCTAAGATCCGAGGTTCTTGACACCTCCCTGAAGGAGCTGCCCTCCCCAAGTGGAGCCACTGCAGTCATCTAATTTTCAAGTGTTCCACGAGGTCGCATCCCCCAGGCCTGGCAGACCCCCGCACCCCTCGCAGGAGTCTCCCGGGGTTGCGTTTCCCCGCGCACCCTTTTTGGGGAGTCTTGGGGAGACGCAAGGGGGTGCGTTTCCCTAGTGTGGGGGACGCAATTCCCCAAAAAGGGTGCTTTTGGGCGTCCCCTTTTGAAGGGGGACGCGACTCCCCAAAAAGGGTGCTTCAGATAAAAAATAAAAGAACAAAAAATAAAAATAAAAATAAAATGGTACGTTTAAAAAAAGTTTACGATTTCATTATTCAATGATTCATTTCATTTCTAGCTCTTCGACCTCCGACTGACTTCTTCTACTTCGACCTTGACCTCTTTGTGTCCTTGATGTTGATTTTATTTTCAATGCTAATTAATAAATTATCTATTTTTACTTTTCAGTTGTTGACCTCAGACTGATTCTTGACTCTTGACTCTTAACTATTTTTGAGTTTGAAACTTTGAGTTATATAAATTTACTATTTACTATTTAGTGTTCAAAGTTCAAACTTAGTATCTACTATCTACTTCTAGTATGTTTTGCTTTCAATTTCGATTCTAGAATGATGAATGATGAAATTAATTTTTAAATCAATGTACATTGTAGATTGTAGAATGATGAATGATGAATGATATGGAATCATGGATCAATGTATTTGAAGATTTCATTATTGAATTTATTTATTGAATGATCATTGATTATGGATGAATATTAGAATAATGAGTATGTCATATGAATGATGTATGTATCAAAATGAAAGATGAGGATGGATCAATGTATGTCATTATTCAATTCAATTATGAATTTAAATTTTATCATGTGTAGATCAAATTTCAATTTTCAATGTATTAGTATTCATATTAGTATATAGTATATAGTATATTATTATTAGTCTATTTAATATTTAATATTTATGCTTTCATTATTTATTATTTAACAATGAATATGAACTTGAATTATATATATATATATATATATATATATATATATATAATAAAAAATTATATACCCCGACGACTCCCCGCACCCCCGAAATTTCCCTAAAATTTCAGGGTACTCCCACACGTCCCCCCTGTGCGTCTCCCCGCACCCGCGTCTCCCCGCACCGGAGTCTTGGTGGAACATCAGTATTTTTCACTATTTGTAGATGACTATAGGATGGTTCTAGTTTTCTAAAAACAACATTCCTTGAATATTGTGAGTTTCAGAAATCTCACTACCTTCATTATCCTTATAAAACTTTTTTCACTATTCCTCAGTTTGCCATCTCAAGGTCACCCTATGGCTCCTAAAAAACTCCTTATGGGCTTATGCCTCTCATCTTCATCCTTCTTTCCTGCCTATGACCTCATTAACCTGTTTTCCCTTGTCAAATATACTCCATCCTCCCTCTTAGATTTCCTAGTGATGACTCATTCCAATGTCCCTTTGGGCATAATAAGCTGCAACAATACTCTGTTTTCACCTGAAGATCTCCAAGTCAAATTTCAGTCAAGATCAGGTCAAAGGACCCTCCCACTAGGTCATTAGGGTTTTTACATGTTTTAGGGTTGTCCTCGGATGTTTTAGGCACTGCTTTCCCTTTGCTAGAATCTGACTCAGATATAATAGAATGTCAAGACATGGTTATTCAAGAACGACCTAAAATATTTCCAAAGAAGATTATCTCATCAGTTCAAAGTCTGCAAATGAGAAAAATGGACAAAGTTTGGCACTTATGCAGGAGTATTGAAAGTTGTGTCAGCAAAAGGTACTGATAAGGTAGATTGTCTACTTCTAAATGAAAACAAATTACAGCCAAGGAAAGGGGAACACATTGGTCTTGTAGAGAACTAGGGTTTTGAGCTTGATGGTCCAGTTGAGTGCCAAAACAGGGATCACTTGCAGAAATGACATGGAGGAAGCACACAAGGCCAAACATGAAGAAAGTCTGTCAGAAGATATTGAAGAAATATGGAAAAGGGTGAGGTGAACTGGACAGAAATGAATGAACTTGAAAGGGTTACAGAGAACTTAGAAGACAACATTGATGATTGTTGTGAAACACTGCAAACCATTAGGGTTTTGAAGAAGGTGGCTAGAGGAGGTGGAAGAGATGAGTTGAACTTTATGGTGGAAACTACAGAAGATTTTGAAGATGCTACTATGTGATTAAAATCCTAAAGTTGTCAAAATAAAATTATCATGCCTCCGTCATTTTCCAAGAATCAAGCCATTTGTCACTCATAGGGCCAGTTTCGTTTCAAATTGTGTTTCCAGACAAACAAAGGTGAATTTGACAAAAGTAAGAGAGGTTTTTGTCAATCATAGGTCAAGGAAGAAAAACCTCCTTTAGTTTTCACACAGGTATCATGGTTTGGGAGAAATGTCAAATTTACAGGTGCTACAAGAGGTTTGTTGCACATCTGGAGTGACCTTGGGAAAATCAAGTTTTCTCATAGCTGGAGTGTCCAAATGACTTGCTTGATGAGTCAAATGACAACTCAACTGAAAGAGCTTTCCAATGAGCTATCATGAGCTCAATTTGGAGTTGAGGAAGGCCTCCAAAAGTTGCCTACACCAGCACTCTGCATTTCTGCACCATCATTCAGCGCTTTATGACCAGTTTTGGGAGAATCAACTTTTGACAGGTCAAATCAACTCCAATCAACAAACAAAAGGTAGATTTGGAAAGTAGACAAGATAAGCTTTCCAACGAGCTATCATGCGCCGAATTTGAACACCGGGAAGGCCTCCAAATACCCTCTACAACAAGGTATTGCGTGCGCAAAAACTAGCACTGCGCGCTCAGAGCTTAGCGCTGCGCCCTCAGCCCTTGGCACTGCGCGCTTGGACAGAGAGGTTTTCTGAGCTTTCCAACCATCCAAATCACTTCAAATTGCTTTCAAATTTGTGCCAAGGTCCTCCAAGCACTCTTGAGGGGTAATTACATGACATGAGCCTTGTTTTCAAGATATTTTGATCATCATTTAATCAATGCAAATGAAACCCTAAGTTTTAGCTTGAAATCACAGTTTCATTCCTATTTCATCCTCCTTGAAGAAAATCAGTCATGAATGGGTAATTACATTGCTTGAGGGCTGTCATTGAGTTAGTTTGCCCCTCACTCATCTTCTACACCTATACCCATTCACTCATTCCCTTCATTTGCAAAGTTGTCATCTCATTCCTTCCCCTCATTCATTTTACCTACACCCTAGGGTTTCCAAAACAGAGTTTAAAATGTCAGAGGGTGAAGACATTGTTGGTGAGGGGCAAATACCAAGGAGAAATGAACATAAGAGCAAGGAAAAGGCTACAAGGCCTATCATTGATGAGCAGGAGGACAAACATGAAACTAAGCAGGAGTTTCAATTGATTGAGCTTGATGGTGAAGAGGATCAGCCTCCAAGACAGAGACCAAGGATTAGAAGGTTGAAAAGAGCTCTAGCCCTAGAGAGATAAAGGGAAACTGACCTAGATGACCATGATAACTCAAGACTGATCATCCAAGAGAAAGATGCCAAGATCAGGCAGTTGAAGAACAAATTGAAAGAAACCCTAACAAAGAAAAACGAGAAGGGGAAGTTAAATATTCTTGCTAAGGGATCCCACTATGCCTCTAAATTCTAAATCAGAAAGCTAGATTCCAATTTTGGCACCTTTCTGCACATTTTTTTATTTTTGACAGTTTGGCTTACAGAAAATAGGGCCAAACGCGGCACTACGCTCTTTTCTGAGGCACTCAAATGACAAATGGTTTGCATTTTCATGTTCCTCATGCCAAGGACATTATCCTCATAAAATTTCAGATCATTTGGAGCAAAACTGGTCCCTCAAAAAAGCCAAAAACTACCTAAAAAACACCTTTCTACCCTCTTTTCAGCTTTGGCACTGTGCGCTGAGCAGTCTTGGGAGAAGCGACTTTTGATCAGGCAAATGGGCACCATTTTGCAAACCAAAGGCAAATTTGGAAACTAGACAGGACAGGCTTTCCAATGAGCTATCATGGAGCTCATTTGGACACCGGGAAGGCCTCCAAATCTTAGCTGCAAAACAGGTGATTTTTCCAGATTTGGCACTGCGCCCTTGCCAGAAAGTCAACAAAAGAAACTTAAGAATATTTTGAAAGTTATTGAGAGGCCTTAAAGGCCAAATGATTCGCAAATTAGCTCAGAGGTTAGCTTAGAAGTTATTTTTTCATCTATGAGTTTGGGATATTTGTGCCTTGGGCCTTGCATGGTCTCATAGGACAAAATGACTTAAATGTGTAATTAATGACATTTTGGAACCCTAGCTAAGGTTTTGCTCCTCCTTTGGCAGTTAAATACTGCATGTGAGCCTCATTGTGATAGTTGGTTGATTGTTGAGCTCAATATCATAGACTTGGAGTTGAGAAGAAATTGGCTTTGGAGTTTTGTGAATGCTTTGATTTGAATGGCAATGGAGCAAGCACATTTGCAGGATTCATGAACATGGTTAATGGTGATGTCTTTCTAATTTAGTACTTGTCTTCTTATGTTTTCATATTGTTTCATCTTTTCTCATGCAGTAGAACAAAAAGTTTAGGTTAAGACATGTTATTTAGAGGCACCTTAACTATGTCTCCTTTCTATTGCTTAGATGTTTTTCCTCTACTAGGTTTGCTTGAAGAAATTAGGAGTTCCATGTTTCTCCATGTTCATCTAGTTTGTTTCCTTGATTAAATCAGTAAAGTAGAGCTAAAGAAGTTTCAGTTTGCCTAGTCCATTGGTTTTGCTTGGAATGTTGTTCTCAAGGCTTTCTTTGAAGTGTACTAATTAGGGTTTAGGCTAAAGAAGTTTATGGTTTGCCCTGTCCTTTAGTCTATCTTGAAATGGTTACTTTGAAGGTCTTTATAGTTTGATTAAGGAATTTAGGAGTTCCCTGCTCTTTAATCATTACTTATGTGCTTTGCATGTTTTCTTTCTCTGAAGGTAGATAGCTAGAGAAATTAGGAGTTCCCTACTCTCTAGGGTTCGCTGGATTGTTGTCTTAATATTTACCAGCTAGGGTTTGGTCAAAGAAGTTTATGGTGCGCCCTGTCCCTTGATTCTTTCTTATGCATAGTGTTCTTAAAGACTTTTCTTGTTATAGTACATGTTAAAGGATTCTTCACTGCCCTTTGAACCTACTAATCTCACAATTTAATGTTCACTTCACTCACATAAGCTTTGAAGATCCATTTGGCTTTGTTAACTTGCCCTATGAAACACCCTTGACCTATTGTTGTACTTTTCAAGGCTTTTTGCAGACTCCATAGCCCAATGGTTTAAACCTCTCTTACTCTATCTGTTCTGCTTGACAAGCAACCCAACCAAACAAAACAAACAAACAAACCCTATCATTATAACTAGCCTAAAATCAAAACCCTAAAATCAATCAAGTTACATATTTTACACAAACATAGAGAGAGCTCTCTCTGAGTCCAGGAAGGCTAGGTCCTAGGGCTCCAAAGTTGGTTTGATGTTACCCTTGTTCAATTTGGTCTTGCCAATCTGACAAATTACAAATGACCTAACATATGCAATGGGTCCATATAGGACTTGGTGTTGTTGATTAAAAGGCAATCACACAACCTCATACGTTGTGACGTTCCTTTTTCTGGTATTCCTTATAAATGGACTTTCGGAGTTGGAGGCAGATAAGTCACAGGTGTAGGTTTACTTCATCAGCGAGCACAAGGGATTTTGGAGATGTTTCATGGGAGTTTAGAGGAGTTTTTATGAGGTCCAATGGCATTCGCTTGGTATGATCCATCATCCGCACAGTTTGTCTTTCGTTCCGTCGCATTCTGACAACTTTCGAAAAAACTGAGTTATTAATGGGCCTAACTCAATTAATTACACCTTACGTGGCATTTCAGGAGGAATGCTTGGCAGAACACCTTAGTGTAATAGCTCGTTGGAACCAGAACGAGAAGATCTACAGGATGGGATGGCTAGAAGTGATTTTCAGTGACCTGAGGAGGCATGGTGGCCAATTTATCATTTTCCCACATTAGAAGAATATCTTAATTAAGGGAAACGTGCTCAATGATTAAAATAATAATAAAATAGGAGCTTTTAGAAGGGTCCATCTGATCTATAAAAAGAGGAGGAGGAGGCCATTAGAGGACATCTTGGATTTGATATTTCTTCTTGTATGAGAGGTTGAGAACTCGATTCTCCACTTCAGCAGTAGCCCCAAGACGAAAACCCTCGGGTAATTGAGAGAGATTGGGCGTGTACCCTTCTCCCCTTGGTGAATTCATCCAGAATTCACAAGAGAGCTCAGCAGTGACATTTCAATTCAATTTGGAGAGCCAGCACAGTATTGGAGCAATTTTTGAGGCATGATTTTCCAGACTTCCTTATTACCAATATAGAGGTCTGAAATTTAGAAGTTTGAGGTTTGAATTTTCAGAAGTATATATGAGAATCTCTTCATTCTTGTTCTCTAAAAACAACAAAATAGTCCTAGATATACAGTGACAACATAAGGTCTTTTTGTAAGGTCTATCTAGAAGGATCTTAGTCATTCTACTCAGAAAACTATAGCATTCAATCAATGGCTAGAAGCAGTCCTTCAATCGAACACGATGTGACATTTGGTAAAAGTTTCAAGCCTAAATTCTTTGGAGAAGTATGCCTATAAGCAAGCAGAGAAGTAACCTTATAGAGGATCTGGACCGCACCTAGTAAAGGCAGTTATAAATCTAATCTAAAGGTCTTTTATAGTGAAAAACAATGCCCTAACCAGAAGACCGAAGTTGCAAAATAAGTGCTCAGACTAAGAGTCATAAGAAAGGCACCAAATGCATTATTAAGGATAGCAAAACAAGGGAATGATCTTTTAAGGGAACTATGAAACTAGTAGCAGCATAACAAGTATAGTTTGAAGTCCTGTAGCAGCGCCTACAGAATTCAAGAGAAGCAACGTCTTGTCATCTTGGAAAGGAATCTTAGTTTGAAGAGTCATCTTTGAAGATATTATAAGAGCATCTTGAAAGCAGCCAGAAGATCATGACATCTTGAAGAAGCCTTTGTAGCAGACTTTTTGTGATCTTGGAGGACTTAGGTAGGTAGTCCTTGAGGTACGTATAATTGTTTTTATTTTTATAAGGTCTAACTCAAATTGGATTAGGGTTTTGAGATCTCATTTTTGGTTCCAGGGTTTGTAGCCTTCATACTATTGAAGGTTGTTGGCATCTAAGTTCTTAGTTGGTATTTGGAAACCCTAGTCAAAAGATAAACCCTAACCCTATTCTATTTTGTTCCCTCATAAGAACCCTAGCTTCTGGTCTCTAGGGTTTGTAGGTAGTCTAGGGAGAAATGGCAAACACTAGTATGGGTAGAATTGGATTTGAAATTCAAACCCTATGGTTGATGTTTTGAAGGGTGACATCGAGAAACTTAAGGTTTGAATCTAGAAACCGTAAGTATTCTTCCTCTCTAAAGACTCCATGAAATCCCTAGATTTTCAAAATCATAATCATGCTCTGGTAATTGTATACTTTTGGTGGTACTTGTCAATGAATGTTGCAGGTACATAAAGAAATGTTGATCTTATACCATGAAGAGCATGGTGATTGAAGAGAATAGTAACTTGGTAATAAAATTGGATCCTTGAGCACTCTGGTAAAGGTAGACTCATATGAAGATGGACCATGAGGATGTTGATGCTTCGTTGAAGAAGATGGTCATAGTGAGAGGGAACCCTTCAAGGTTTGTAGGAGGAACTCAGGGTATGTTTAAGATTATAAGAGTCGTAGCAAGTGTCCGTCATAAAATCAGGTACAATCATTGTCTTTAAAGTTTTTCTTTATGACTCTCTCATTTCTATGGTTTTGCTATAAAATCATGAAGGTTCTTATATTGTTAAGATACTTGATCTCTAGATTAAATCAACCCTTGTAATATAATATTTTGTTATTTGTTCACTTTGGTAAAACCCTAGCTTTTTAAGGTTTGATGATAATATCTAGGGTTTATGACAAGACCCTAGTAGAGGTTGATATAAGATACTAGGACATGAAAGTGAAACCCTAGATATAAATGTTTCTGTACAATTGAAACCCTAACAAGGTTTAGATTTTGGATGTCTAAGGTTTAATTTCTTATTTAAGTTTTGATAACCCTAGATGATCTCCTTGTTATAACATGATAACCCTAGATTGATAAAGTTAATTTCATGCTCTTGTACATATATATTTGTGCTTGGTTGTACTTGTTGATGAGATTTGCAGGTACATAGTTTTCAAGTGGTTGTATGCCTGCCTCATACTTGATGATGACCTTTTAATGATGGAAAGAGGGAGTTGTAAGAACCCTGATGACATTGAAGTTTACACTAATAATTAAAAAATGACCTAGTTGCCATATGAAGATAGAAATGATGTTCCTGAAGGTCAAAGTTCTGTGATGACATGATGATGCAAAAGAAAGAGTTGGTGTAGCTAGGAGAATAAAGTTGTTGATGATGGACTTATCTCCCTAGTTGAGAGGGAGCTTGGATGTATTTCCTTTATGAAGGAAAGTGTATATCCTACCTAGTTGATAGGGAGGACATGACTCTCTGCTTCATGTGTCATGCACTAGGCCAGGACTAACAGTCGTACATCTAGTCAAGGCCATGAGGAGAGAATAAGATCAAAGAATGGCTAAAGCACTACTGATGGTTATTCTTGTTTGATGAGTCGTGAACAAGACTCTGTTGTTTTGAGTAGTGTTGAGGTTGAGTTTGATGTTGCTTGAGAAGTTGGAAAAGGAAGCTTTCATCAAAATTTGTTTGTATATTGTGATAACTTAAGCAGCATCAAAATGGTTGTAGACCCCGGATTTTATGCTAGCATATTGATAATAAGAACCAATATATTGGAAGTTTAATACTGGTTGGGGTCGTGAAGCTATAGTATGTTCCGACAATTGAACCAGTAGTTGATGTGTTGATCTCTCCCTGATAAGTTTGAATATTTGATAAGCATGCTTGGATTGATAGAGATCTATGATTTGAGGGAAGGATGAATACCTTAGGTTGCGAGCCCATATGATGGTACTGGGGAGGACAACTTGTTGATATTTAAATCCCTTTCTAGGGTGGTTGATAATGCCTAGATCCCCTGTTGTGTTGGTGTCTTGGCCTGGATGATGTACAGAGCTCTGTTGAATTGATATACTGGCCTAGATGACACCAAGGGATCCGTGATAAATATGTGTCTTGGATGACATCGATGCCCCTGATGAGTAAGTGTCTTGGTAATGACACTTGGATCCGTGATGATGAGTTAGTGTCTTGACACTTGGATCCTTGAATTAGTATATTGACAGGTAGCCTAGATTACACTTGGATCCTTGAATTAGTGTCTTAGTGTTCTGACACTTGGATTCCTACATTCATGTCTTGGCAGGTAGCCTAGACGATGTTTAGATCCTTGAATTAGTGTCCTGGAGAGGACACTTGGATCCTTGAATTAATGTCTTGAGATGGCACTTGTATTCTTGCATTAATGTATTTTTTGGTTCTTTGATATTTTGAGTTGGTACCTTGACCGAAAGCCTAAATGGTACCTTGATGGACTGATACCTTGGTAGTTTTGGCCTAGATTGTATCAGGCATTATATATGCTGCTGTACTCTTATTGGAACATTTCAAATTGAGCTCAACCTTGTACCAATTGAATAATTATGAATACCTCCCTAGTTAAGAGGGAGTGTTGAAAATGTAACTAGTATCGTTCTTCGTAATTGTTTTATGACATGATGTAATTCTTATGTACTTGTAAGAAGAAGAAAAGAAAAATCATTGTAATGATAAAAATAAATATTTTTATAAGCATGGGTTTCATGCTCATTTGGTTATGTTGATAGGTCAAAGCACTCATTGAGTGCTTCCAGGGTTGAGTCATGAGTCATTGTCCTTATCATTATGTTCTAGACCCTTCTTGGGCTTATTATGTCAAAGAAAGAAATATTATTTTATGTAAATTGGTTATGTGTTACTCCACTAAGTCGACCTCAAGAGCTTGCAAGTCGGCCTCATAAAGGTGATTCAACCCCTATATATTAGTGATGAATTCGATCTATTGTGATCACTTACCAAGCAAGTTTCAATCTGCAATTTCAGATGAAGAAACAAGTGCGAAGAAGGTGAAGAAGAGGAGAAGAGACTTGATTTTAGAAGGACGAATTCTCTAACATTCAAGAAGACCAAAATTTTCATCATTTTTGCCCACACGTGCGAGAAGTTTGAGGTAAAATGTGAAGTTTCAGGTCAGAGCTACTACAGGCTGAGAATTTCAGAGTAAGGCAGAGGGCCAAAACCCTATTTGATTTAGTTATGAAGTATTTGACTTATGTTGACTATTGAAGGACTTGAATAGAGTTTGACTAATCTTTCTTGGAGGTTGACTTGGTGGTTGGACGAAGGTTTTTTGTGTTGTTCTAAGGGTCTTGGTTGTCTCACTTTGAATTATTTCTTAAAGAAGAAGAATAATTTTTGTTGGGTTTTCCCCTAGAGAGAGGTTTTGCCCTGGATGAGAGCCTACATACCATGTTCTTGTTGTTTTGATCTTCATGCATTTATGTTTCGGTAGTTGCTTAATGAAAAGAAGTTAAAGAAGAAGATAATAAAAGTATAAATACATCTCAAGTAATTATCAAGATAAGAAAATCTTTCGGCCTTTTATATTTTCTAGCAAGGGAAATATGGAGAGTGTTGAGTATGGTTAGGATATGGAGTATGCTACATTCTACCTAGTTCTCTTGTAGTACAACTTTACTTGAGAGGTGACAAACGAAACTATGACCCACTGTGGTATGCTCTAACAAATAAAAGGTTAAATTTTGGAGTGTTATGATACATTCTTAGATTACATGGTTGCCAACCATGTTCACAACCTACAAAGGAAGCATTAAGACTATGTATAAGAGAGAAACCCATGCATGGAACGATAGTATGCAACTGAAGTAAACAAGCTAAACCAAGAGAACATAGCACCACGTGTGTGAGAGCATGGTGTGCCATCTATAACTGCATGCATCATCTAAGGTGTAGGGGATATGAGCTGATATACAATGGATGATGCCTTTGAAAGAATTGAGAACTTATGTGAGGTGGGTTCATCAAATGTCTGAAGGAGAACTAGAGGATCAAGTTCAAGTCAGGATGAGATGATTAAGGGAGCTCATGCAAATTGGAATTGTTGCTACAAAATTTAGCAAGCCTGGGAGAGGGAAACCCTACAAGTTATAAACTAGACCAAGAAGCAATAATGGGGTACCACAACGAAAATCCCTTGCTCTCTATGGGTTTTCATTGATGGGAGGATTCCTGGTAGGAGAGAGATCCCTTATAATAGATATTCTAGGGTTAATGTGTGAAATGATCTCACTAGGAACTCTTCAAGGACACAATTTAAGTTTAAGGCATCACAAGGAAGCAATTCTCTTTCTATAAAGGCACACGACCTAGGGTTTGATAACTTTGATGAGTGTTCCAGTGACTCAAGTTCAAGGCTAGGAGAAAAGGTTCCTTACAATGTATATCAACAATGCCAAGGCTCATGAAACCTTCAAGGAAGCCCTTAAGTTGAAGGAAAATTAGGGTTTCCCTCCTAGGCAAATAACTAGGGCAAGGAAATTTATGGATGAAATTGAAGTGGATGCACACCAAAATGATAGATTTAGTGGCAAAGACTATCCTCTTGATGTTTAGGCTCTCTAACCACCAAAATTCCTTTTGCCTAGGGATTTTGCACCAAGGCCTAGGTTCCTAACTTAGATTTGAAAGGGTCGAATTTTAGAGAGAGAAAGAATGGTGAAAATTTAAGAATGATCACTAGTGAGTTGGATTAGTGCTTTGCCCCTTGGGAATATGGAGTCTAGGATGATAAAGATTAGCCAAATTTGTTCTTAAGGATGCCAAAATTCAATGCCCTAGCAATCAAATTTCAAGCATTTACCTACTTAATGGAAAAATGGAGTTTAATGGGAGAGCTACTAGGAGTTCACCAATAAGACAATTCATTACATGCTATGTATGAGTAATGCATGCAATATTCATCTAAATAGCAAATTCAAAATTAATCTCCATTAAATTAGGGCATAATTTAGCATAACCTAGAGTCAACAATTCCATACATTAAACATTCAAGAAATAGATATTCAACAATAAAGTACATTAACAGTGTGATTAATCCGAATGACATTTATCTGAAATAAAATAAACTTTCAAGATAACATGCAAGATTTCCATCCATTAGACGAAAGAATAGCTCCAAAGAATATCCAAAATTTTCTCCAAACATCAAAATGCATCCAAAGATCTCCAAACATCCGCAAAAGAGCAAGTGCGATTTCCTTTAAGGAGGATGAAATTCCAAAGTGTGATGATGATTTGATTCAAATGGGACTCTCCTCTACTTATATGAGGAGGTCGAAATGCTATTTAGCCTATAAGCCTCTAAATAACCATAAAATATTGTGAAAGAATAGCTCCAAAGAATATCCAAAATTTTCTCCAAACATCAAAATGCATCCAAAGATCTCCAAACATCCGCAGAAGAGCAAGTGCGATTTCCTTTAAGGAGGATGAAATTCCAAAGTGTGATGATGATTTGATTCAAATGGGACTGTCCTCTACTTATATGAGGAGGTCAAAATGCTATTTAGCCTATAAGCCTATAAATAACCATAAAATATTATGAAACATAAGCCTAGGTCACAAGCCAACCTAGTATCCTTTGTGAAATTAGATTTATCTCCATAAATGCAAGTCGAAATGATGATGTCATTCTAGCGTAGGCTTGCTAAGGGCAAGCGTTGAGGGCCTTGAGTGTCTTCTTTGGTGTAGAGGCCCTATAATATCAAGGTCTAACTATTGGCCCCTATATCTCTTTGAAAATCATCCTGTGGCCTCCAAATGTGGGTATGTGGCACAAAATTAGGTTTCATGGGTCTCCTGGTGATAAATAAGCTTGATTCTACTCCAACGTTGAGGGCACTGAAGATGTCGTAAGTCCTCCCATGTCTCAAGGCATGAGACAAATCTCAGCTAGGCCCTAGATCAATTGCCAAACCATGTGATCATTGCTAAGCAGGTTGGGGGCAAGATTGTTCAGATGCATCATCCCATGAATAATAAAGCAAATGCAGGGATGTTGTGGGTGATGAAGGTGCCTATGGCTACGAATGATGCTCTACAACTATCCAAAGTCTCATGGTTCTCAGTGTATCACCTGTGGGTGCCAATATGCCCCTCTCGAATCCCTTGAACCTAGTTAAGTTGCCGAGACCTATAGATGGAACCACTTGCCAATCACACACAATATCCATTGCTGCAACTTTCTCCACCAGGCACATAATCATTATTGCATCTAAGTTAACGAAGCTTGAAAGAAATGGACAAATTAATAATTCATATAAGGTTTCTCTTCCAAAATTGGGGCCTTAGTCACGTAATGGTGTTACCTCCCTAAGTAGGAGTGGTTAATAGATGACCCTATTAGATGTTCTCAACCCCTAAGGGGAAGTGACATGTCCTTGGTCCACCCTTCGATAAAAAGCAGAACTAGGTTCTTCACACACTTATTCAACATAAACAATAATAATTAACCAATATCAATCACATGTGACACAAACAAATTTTGCGCAATCAATAGTTTTTGATTAACTTAATTTTTCGAGAGTACTTGGGCTCCTGTCCTCGGATAATGGCCCAATTGAGGAAAGTACACTTACAACATATCTTGGGTCTGATCTAGTTGATTAGGCCCTAGATCTATCCTTGATTAGCTTGGCTAATTTGGATCTCCAATGTTGTACCACTGTTCCTCATACTTGACACACCTAAGTATCTCACTACTCACTTGAGAATATCTCTTTCTCATTGGCTTGTGCCATAGTATTGTGTCTTTCTCCTCTCCTTAACATTTATTTTATAACATTTTATTGAGCTAAATCCCTAACCCAATCTCCAAAGGGATGGATGGCTAGATTAGATCTTGCCTCACTTGAGATCAATAGTTGAGATTAAAACATCATCACTGAAGTAAATACTTTACTTTTTCTAATTTTTTTTAGCTTAATAGTCAACATAATTAATTATTTAGTTTTCCAAAGTTAGACTTAGGCTAAGTTACAATAGCAACTTAATACTTGAGCAAGTGTCCTAAGGAGACTTTGGGCAACTTCTGCATGCCTAGACACTTAGGCGTGTGCAAAAGCACTTGCCTGAGCTACAAACATCAACAAACTTGCACTTTAAAAGTAATCAGGCAATGCAGTCTACACCCAAAGAGCAAAGTTCTGTAATGAGCTTCCTTTCTTATGAGAGTCGATTCTTGTCGCTCTAGAGCTACTCCCAATATCACCCATATAGGTTCCCTCTGTTCTAGGATACATGGCCTTTGCATTGATTGCTTCACAATCATAAGGGATGACAATGATGCCTGTTTCTCTCTCCGCCTCTCTTTCTTACTCTACCTCTATGCCTATCTCCAAGTTGTGCTAGAGTTTCACACATCGGATTCGTTCCTCAACCTTGTCGTGTCCTGAATCAGTCGAATTAGACACGATTTTGTGGGACACGTGTCCTCCGGATTGTGTCCCATTCGAACACCATCATGTCTTGATCATGTCCCATCAGGACACCATCGTGTCCCGATTCGGGGACACACGTCCAACATTTATGAGTGCCATGCCTCCCATAAAGGGCTGTTTTGGCCCATTTCAACTTCACATTTCACTCTCTCTTGATGTGGGTTTGTTGTGGGTGTGTGGGAGCGAAGAGCAAAGGGTGTGGGAGAATTTTGGAGGCGATTCAAGCAAGAGTTAAGTGCATTGTCTCTATTTTTTTTGCATATTTATTACAGTAGTTTGCATGTGCATTTTTTCTTTATTTTTTACAGCATTCATGGCTCAATCAAGGGCTGTAGGGAATGGGCAAAGGAGGGGGAAGAATGTCCCCATTGGAGATGCGCCTCTTGTTCCAATTTCATTAGGGTCTGCAAGTGTTCCCTCTATTGGAAGTGGGACTGCAACAACAACTTCAAATGTTGAGGGAAGACAACAGCCTCAAGATAACAAATATCCCTTGTGGAAATATGTCACAAGAGAGCAAGGGCCAGACAACAGAGGAGGATGATGCAGCATAGCAGAGCAGTTGTGACCATTATGATGACAGTGATGCTGATTTTGATGACTTGTGAGCTACCTATTGCCTTGAGACTTGTAGTTGTTTTGGATTTGCTTATTACTATTTGCCATTGGCATTTCTACTACCTATGTAACACATTTTGATTTTGATGACTTAATGAGAAAACTGCAGTATCTTGTCTTTCTCCTATTGGATCATTGATGAATATGTCACAATTGTATTTGTATGCATAATGTTACTTTGTAAAACTTACATCTAGATGAAGATCTATGTTTGAATCAATGAATTCGTATCATGAATAAGAATTTGTTTAAAAAATATCTAATTTTTAATATATATATATATATATATATAAAATAATATATTATGTGTCCTAACATGTTCTGTTCTAGGGTCAATGTGCCCCTGTCCGACACTAGAATCCTCGTGTCCTTCGTGTCCCGTGTTAGGTGACTATATATATATATATATATATTAATAAAATAATATATAATGTGTCCTAACATGTTCTGTTCCAGGGTCAATGTGTCCGTGTCCGACACTAGAATCCTCGTGTCCTTCGTGTCCCGTGTTAGGTGACTTAGGTTATCGAGTGTTAATGGCCATCTTACATGGATATAGATATGGTATGTGAAATGGATATACAACAATTTTATAGAAAATTAGGATATGATTTGTCTAGGATATGTGTGTGAGAGAGAGAGAGAGAGAGAGAGGGTATTAGGATATGATTTGTCTATGATATGTCAAATACACGCACACACACACAAGAAACACAGGAAACTAGGAGACCAATATTTCAGATTCCAGAATAGCACCATGGATTTCAAATTTAGAAATAAAGCTGAAAGGAATGCTATAATTAAGAGAGGCCTAATGTCTCTATATATAAATTGATTTGTAAGCAATTAGTGGCTTAGCGGTCTTTTTTTATATTTTTTTAATGTTTGTATTTCGTTTTAGCAACCAAATTGTCAGCTGAAACAGCCAATATGCCAACGAAAGCAAGCTGAAACACTGCATGAAACAGCTGATACTGTATTTCAAAAAATCGAAATGTTTAAGCCATGTTTCTAAGATGTAGAAACATGTTTCCAGCACCCTGGGCTTGTGTTTCTGGTAGTACAAATCCCTTCCAATATCTTTTTTTTTTTTGGTAAGTCAATTTTTTCTATTACTTCATGCGAGATTTACATCGTGGGGATCTTCAAAGCAAAAAACTATTGGCTGCAATCCTACAAGATTTGTTCTCCCAAAGATAGAAACAGAGCCACATTACAAACAGACAAATCGAACTAGATAGCTGTAGACAGATAGCCCAAAAGACCAAAAAGTGCCAAGAACCTGAAAACAACCTATTATCATCCTTGATCCTGAAGGAGAGCTGGAACTGGGATGGCCTGCCCACTGCCTGGTGGCGGAGGGGGGTGAAAAGAATCATGGACATGGGCTTCCATGTGATCTAGTCTGCCTTCCAAACTCGCCAGCCTGTCGTTTATCCTTCTTTGCCTGTGCCAGAGGGAAGCCAACCTGTCCAGAATTTGCCACTGGTTTTGCTGGAGGTCATTTAAAAAAATTATCACCTTGTTTCTATCATCATGCGAGATCCGAACTAGCTGGTCCAAGACCACTGAAATCTGATGTAGCCTTTCAGCCAACAAGTCAATGGGAGGAGGCTTCTCTACCCTGCCTGGAGACTGCTCCTGTGGAGAGATGACCTTTTCATATAAATCCTGAAAAGCTCCCCTCCCTGATGGACATCCCCTTGGCCACAAGGACCCACTCCCCTTCGTGCATGTCCTTTCTGGCGAAGCATGGGGCTGGGATAATTCGGGTTGCCCCAACTGTCAGCAGAATATTTTCTCACAAAAATTTGCCAGGCAACACCACCAACTCCTCTCCCTTCACAGTCCGATCCGAGCATACAGAGCCAAGAACCACTTTCTTGCAAATTACTGCCAACACCCAGAAACCAACTAACTGCCCCAAATGAGCCCATGCTACTCTCTACCACCGGCAGGGCCAAAAGAACAGCCTTCTGCTGCAGCCAAGGCTCACACAGGAACCTACCTTTGGCGCGACCTTGCTGCTCTTTGTCAGGGGAAATTCTGGTAAAACCCTGGCACCAATCACCAAACCACCCAGGCAACAGAACAAACCAATGAAAACAACATACAGACACTAATAGTTCATCCGGAGCGACAAGGCTTACCAGAGGCCAGGTTCTTGGAATGTCTGCTAGCTCGTCGCGCCTATTGTCCTTCCTCTGCCAGTGTCATACCAGCCAGGCAAGTGCAGCACCCGAAGTCGAAGAGGGATGTTATCTTGAACCTGGATCACACACTTTCACCCACCAAATTTCGCCTTTGGCATTACCAGTCTCTGCAATTCCTCCTTGATCTTTGCTTTAGCCCCTCGCAACATGGTTTGCATGGGATGGCACTGCTATAGTGCCACCCTGCAGACAGAAGTGCCCAGTTTCCTTCAACACCAACAGTCCCATGGGCCATAACCTTCCACGAACCATAATGACCAAACCTGAACGCTCAAGCATATTTAAAACTCATTGTTTCTGGAGACTTCGGCATCCACTTGCCAAGGGAGGCATGCCCGGCACGCTCCATTAAACTTGATGTCGCGTGGGCAAGGGTGACAAAGCCCTCACCATATCCTCTCTGCCACCATCTGTCACCCCCATCGGGGACAACATCTTAAACAACTCTTATGTGCTACATTAAATGGTTAAATATATAGCATTTTTCGTCTATATGTTTAGCTTCAATTATTAAAATAATAGCTGAATATTAAATGCGGAGTAAACTCTACCCATGATAAATTTCCTAAATAGTAAAGTATATGGAGAAAATTGATTACCGGGGATTTGTGAATGGCTGTATGTATGTAACCTTAAATTTGGCTAGTTGGTTTATCAGACCTGTTAATTAAAGCTATATTTATTAAGAGACGTGCAAAGCATAAATCTGGATTCTGGAGGATGTGCTCTGGTGACAAATTTATAATAAGTCAGTAGGTAATATTGGAATAAATAACATGCATTATTTCATTTGTTCTAGTGATTTATATTTACTTTGCTGTTTTTGTTGTTTTGCAGGTTACTGTGTCTTTGTTGATGCTGAACATGCCCTAGATCCATCACTTGCAGAAGCTATAGGTGTAAATACGAAGAATTTACTGCTTGCACAGCCTGATTGTGGTGAACAGGCTCTGAGCCTAGTCGATACTTTCATTCGCAGTGGTTCTGTAGATGTTATTGTGGTAGATAGTGTGAGGACGATTCCCTGCTTGCAATCTGGTTCTGTTATACTTGATCAGGGAAATTGAAATTTTTGCTGGAATATAATATAATTGCAGGGAAATTGAAATTTTTGCTGGAATATAATATAATTGTACTTCTAATGTGATAGTATTCTCTTCCATAACAATTCAAGTAATTCTGCATTTAGTTTTAGCAATTTATTTTGTGCTCAACATAATTTTGATACAATTTACTAGAAAGACTAAGCAGTTTGGAACGTAATGCTTTGTTTGTTATTTAATACTGACTGTAGTGGCCTGACTAAAATTTCTTTTTATATTTGTGCTACATGAGTACTGTAGAAAAGCCTAAAAAGCCCATATGCTTTCTGCTGTTGATTTCCTCAGAAATGGAGTCTGATGTATTTATTTCCCCTCGTGTCTGCAATATTGTAAGATCATAGTAGTCCTATATCCAATGCTGTGAATGAACTTTAAAACAATCTTTGCGATAGGAAAGTGTGGCCATTTTAGGCTTGGTAGTGTATGCTTGTATAAGTGCAAGTCGTCTATAGCAAATCCATTTCTTCTTTGTTGGCTTGAAACATGATCTCAAGTTAGCCACTTATAATCTTGTGAATTACGCTGATTGTTCCTTGAAATGGAAGCTGTGACATTTTCTAATACATCGTAGGCTTTATATATTGAAAGAGTGAACCAAATAACTCTACGTTGTCCACTGGAATATTCAATAATAGTTTTAGAAAAGATTTTTCCTACTTGAAGTATTGTAAGCCAACAGAAACTTATGAAGAATTCTTTCAATGTGAAATTCCCTTAGCTGTTGAACATGTATTTCGAGAATGTGGTCTATCTATTATCGAGAAGTTTTGGACTTACAGCCATGGCTGATATTGATAAATATTTCTGAAACCTTTTCTTATGCATGCAATGAGGCTTTTGGATTGGATATATTGCACTATACATATATATAGTGACAAATTAGGTGAGGAATATGTTGCATTGCTAATCTTGCTTTGTAAATTGACTATGCCTGCAGCAACCATATGCACCCTCCAATTTTATGATTAAAAGACTGTCCTATTCACTTATATGTAATGGTATTGTGCATTTGTTTCTTAAAAGATGACATCCTGAACAGATACAGCTTTGACAGTCTGCAGTTGTACATAAGTTGTCTAAAGCTTGATGTATTGGTGACAACAGGTAGCAGCACTAGTGCCTAAAAGTGAACTAGAGGGTGAAATGGGGGATGCTCATATGGCAGTGCAGGCACGACTGATGAGCCAGGCTTTGCGCAAATTGACTCCTTCTTTATGCCGTTCTCAAACTCTTCTTATTTTTATAAACCAGGCAAGAGGAGTTTCCATATCTTGTTTGATTGATATAGAATTATTGGCAAGTTAGGATTCCATGAAATAAGTTTTTGATATACTAGTAAATTGATCATTCATCATCAGTTGGAGGAAAATCATTTGAATGTTTTTTCCGTATTTCTACAGGTGAGGTCAAAATTGAGTAGCTTTGGAGGCTTTGGAGGTCCAACTGAAGTTACTGCTGGTGGCAATGCTCTGAAATTTTATGCATCTATCCGTCTAAATATTCGCAGAACTGGAATGCTAAAGAGAGGAGATGAGGTATTTCTTGTAGTAATGGAAAGAAATGTTATCGAAGTTTCCTTGGTTTTAAAAAATCAAGACATTTTTCAATTTTATTCTTGAAGCTTCTGTCTCAATGCACTTTGGTGGATGAATTTCCCATCCAAAGCTATGTCTTTTGAAACATCGCTGTTTGTTTTGAAAATAAATTTTTCTTGTTTTTGTTTTCCTTGAAAGTGATGCTTCATGAAGCTAGATTTGAATAATTAACCACAATCCCACTTGTGAGGGGAAAACCATAAATTGGCCTGTTATGGAGGCAAACTAGCCCACCAAGAGCAATGTTTAACGACATGCCCTGGGATTGGAACCTTAGGGAGTGCCTATTGAACCACAATCCAGTTGGTTTTTTCTTGATTAAAATTAAAGGAAAAGAAAGAACGAAAAAAAACAATCACAAAGAGATCTTGTTCCTATTAACCGCAATCCAGTTGGTTTTTTCTTGATTAAAATTAAAGGAAAAGAAAGAAGGAAAGAAAACAATCACAAAGATTTTGTTTTCAGTAATTGTTGCAATTTGGAAACAATCTTACGAAGTTGCAAGAAACATCGAAACAGGTATGCTGTGGAAACATAAACCCCAAAACTTTGAAAGCACAGTGCTGTCTGAATTATTCTGTGACCTGTCAAACCTTGGAAGAAGAAAGTCTTTGCGATCGTCTTGTGAAAGTACGTCCAATAAAGTACTTTTTCTGTTGTCCATATAGAAGAAAATATTTGAGTTAACAAATACCCAATCTTAAAGCATTTTGTGTGGTTAAACAATTCTGCTTCATATAGACTGGATGAAAGGATATTCACTATAAAGGTGGATGAAAATCAAAACTTTGTACAGTAAAGAAGCTATAAGTTGGTATGCTTATACATTGCCATGGCCGCTGTATGATTGATCACAATGCTTTGATTAACCCCTGCTTCAATGGAAATTTTTCCAGGCAGAGCAATGCTGTTTATGTCTCTAATGAGGTCAATACAGTGAACAACACATGGAGTTCGTTAGATTTTTTAGTACTTTGTCACAATATAGCTTGAAGTCAAGCACTAAAATATTGAAATTTTAGTTTGCAAATGAATAATCCAATTTTCTGTGTCTACCTGTCAGATTGTGTATATGTTTATTTATTTATTTATTTATTTTTTAATTTAAATTAATTAAATCTCTCTTTCTGATTGCTGCTGGGATTTTTTTACTCACCCCGCACTATATTGTTACTATTATCTTCCAATGGTTTGGCTTAAATTATTTCTCTTCTCTGACCAACTTGTTTTTCCTGTTTTTGTTTCCTGCTGTGTGTCTAGGAAAATTTATATGTTATCCTTAGTTTTGGTAATTTCCTCCATGTCAGTGCATCAATCAATCTCACAATTTTTAGTTTCATTGCATTTCCTTGCAATTTTTGTTTGTTGATATTGATTAATTGACTTTGCTAATTTTTATATTGCTGTTAGGTATTCGGGAGCCAGACCTTAGTCAAAGTTGCAAAGAACAAGCTGGCACCTCCATTCAAAACTGCAGAATTTGAAATTGAGTTTGGCAGGGGCATTTCCTGTGAAGCGGAGATTTTAGATCTGGGATGTAAGAATGGCATGATTACAAAATCAGGGAACTTTTACAGGTTAAATGGGGAAAATTTCAATGGCAAGGAAAAGGCCAAAAAATATCTGAGAGAGAATGACCAGATTCGCTATGAATTGATGTCAAAACTCAAAGAGAAGCTTTTAGGGGATATAGTCCAAGAGGATGACCTTGAGAAGGATTTGGATGATACATTCAGTGAAAACAATGATGAAATAATTGAAACTGCGGCAGTGGCTGAGGCAGTGTAATTGGACTATACAAAATCTTCTACAATATTTGTCAATTTTGTCAGCTAGTAAGGAAAGTTACAAATTGCTTTGCACAAGTTGATATGTTTAACGTAAGGCTTCTGTAGAGGTTTCCTGTATTGTCATCTTAAAAATATTGTGGAGAGCAAAGGCATCAGTATGGATAGCAGAAATTAAACAGAATTTTGGGATCCTTTCTGAGGGATTCAAATCTCAGTGTAAAGGGAAGCTATAGAAAGGTTCACTGTCAGAAGACAGGTAGAGGGTATTTATGTTGCATCAAGTGGAGGAGTCGGTTTCTGTTGATGGCATCGAAATGGATGGTTTGCTAGTTTTGTAGTAATTGTGATAGGAAGTTGTAAAAACTGCCACCTTCTTTCCTGTCATTGTGAAGAATACTTGCTTGATCCCTCTCCTTGAAAATAAACTGAAAGAAAGGTGCAGGAGAGGAAACAAAATCAATGGAGCATATTTGGATCATTGAACTAAAAGGGTGAAGCCGCTGCTTTTTATTAATTTCTCATCACCTTGACCAGCCATTTAATGCAAAACTTTCTGCGGAATCCGAAATATTGCTGCTAATTTCTGCATGTTACCATATTTGGAATCAATCAAGTTATATTGTGTAATGATAGATAGACATATTTGCTTCATGAGCTTTGTGTCGTAATTTCTTACATTGTTGAAACAAAAAGATCAACTACAAGTGAGTTTTATATTTTTTCAGGACTTTGATCAGTGCCAAATTGAATATATTTCTAGCATATATGATACATTGTAAATATTGATATTCTCATGTAGAACAAGGGGTTGAGATTATGAAATTGACTCGTCTCTAAAGGTTGTTATTTTGAAACATTAAATTCAGACTTTTGTTTATGTTCTTAATTAATCATCTGCCATTGACAAGTTTTCTGAGAGTTGAAATAATAATACTTGATTATAAGTTTAGTATGGGTTGAAATAAGAGGAGTATGGGAATGAAATAATTCACGAGGTTCAAGTTTAATGTGATTTGTGACTATGATTTACTTTGAACTGCTCTTTTGGGATTGTACACAGTAACATCTTTTGTGCGAATTGAAAATTGATAATAATGCTTGGTTTTAAATTTAAGAATGTCTGGGATGGTGACGAACATTTTTATGTGAGACGAAGGAGAAAAAGTATGTCACTTTTTTTTTCAATTTTTTTTGAAAGTTATTTTTGAATAGTAATTTTTGAAGGTACTTTGCATGCTTATGACGTTTACACTAAATGCTTTAGGTCAGAATCGTCGATGTGTATAAACTATAGATAGAAATTTGTGTGTTAAGAAGAGGTCATGGTAGCAATAAGATTCGAGGTGATAAGACTACAGATGGAAGTTGCATATTTTGAAACAAAATGAACCGAGGTGAATATAAACTCTTTCGAGACTATATTTGGATCTAACATATTGTGGCCTAATTGGAAAAGTCTTTGAATAGAGCAACAATAATTTGAATAGCTTAACAATAATTAAGCTGAAAAGTTTTTTGAATAGAGTAACAATAATTTGAATAGCTTAAACTATAATTAAGCTGAAATATAGTTAAAGGGAGAGATTCCTTTTCTTGTATAGGTAATTTTATAGCAACGTTTGGTTCTTAAAAAGGTATAAGTTTTAGGTTCTATATGAGATTCCTTATCATTTTTTTCTAACAAGGTTGATTATATTATATTTCTAAAAAAGAGGAGAGGAGAAAAACTTCTCCGTTACAAAATTCTCCAAGTTTGGTGCAGAGAGAGGTTTGCTTGGGGGCTATTTCTTGGGATGTGCTACTTGATTTCCATTTTTCTTTCCTCCTTTTAGAGCTGGAGGCAGTTACATTGGAACTGTATTGTTTGACAAACTGAAGTAATAACAAAATACACTTGACTTTCATAATAAACTATGTTTGCTACTGTAAATTAAAACTAGATTTATGTGTGACCAGAGCTTTGATGAGCTATTTGTTGACAGTATTTTTGCTTCCACGTTGTCTGCTTCCTTGGTCCATTGATGTGGAGCCTTGCTCCGACTTTTTACTCGTTGCTTCTTTGATAAAGTTCAGTGATTCCTGTAGATGATTGCAAATGTTCTTTAATGTCTTTATTTCTTCATTGCATGTCTTCCATTGCGATCTCATATAGGCCATTTCTGCTTTGGATTTTTCTTTATCTTGCAGAATCTAATTCTTGAGGTTTTCAATCACAATTCGGTGAGACTTGCAGAAAGCGCAGGGATGTGCTTTGTTCTCCATAGGGTCCATATTTGGCTTTTCGCTGTTGATGATGCGATTTGTAACGTCTGCTCCTCCTTTCGTTGTTGAAGCCCACTATTGCGCTGCTCATAGTCTTCGTGCTGTTCTCTTTGAAGATGAAAATGTTCTCTTGCTGAATGAGGATGTATGATAATGCAGATTGAAGTGTGTGGATGTTTCCGGAGAAGATGTGAGCATCCAGCTCGCTAAGGAGCAAAGCAAGGATGCCTTTAAGCGAGCAGGCAGAGGATTGGTGAGGGGGCTGGGAGAAAAGCAGGAAAGAAGGAAGCAGGGGAAATAAGGAGGACACTGTGCGCATAGAAGGGCTAGAAAAAGCGTAGGAAAAACCAAGGGAAGAAGAGGGGAAACGCAGCAGAGAAGGCAAAAGTCTCATGCAAAGATAAAAACGTAAGGGAGATGTGAAAGTTTGGTTTGGCAGAACAAAATTTATTGATGCGCATGAGAGAGTAAGGGTGCAATGAGATCACGTGAGGCATGATTCCAAGAGATTTTGAAGCACTGTTTGCAGTGATTTTAAGGATATTGTAGAGATTGTATATTATTCCAGTTTTGACTAAATGCTTGGATGTAGATTCAAGAGAGATTTTGATGATATCTTTGTAGTTCTGATTTGAAATGATTTGATTGTTGGTCATCATGGATGAGGGAGGGTAGATCAAGGGATAGGAATTTGTGTTGTGATTTCTCCAATTTGAACTTGTCCAACATTCTGATGGACTCCTTTGTTTGCTTGCTCGTCCGCTGATTTGTTGTTCTTTCTCAAAATGTGTAAATACTCTATATTGCCAATCTGCCTTGATATTTTTTGTGCTCTGCTCAGAATTTGATTTAGTCCTGCATTTTTTGGAAGAGAATTTGTTGCCATTGCCTTGAAAATGATAGCTGAATCCCCAAAGATAATGGCTTTTTTTTGTTTTTTTATTTTGTTTTTCGAGAATTTGGAGTCCTAGCAATAGCCCATAGGCCTCTGCTTTGTTATTTGTCATCTGGCCTAGACTCCAATTGTAAGGTATCTGTGTGGACTGATTTTGTAGCAATATTATTCCTCTAGTTCCTACTTTTCCTGGATTCTTTTTTGATGCACTGAGAAGAGGCATGCTTTGTTTAGAGTGTTTACCAGGCTTGAAATTCTTCTTCAGTTTTCCTTATTTTTCAGTTTTGATGCCTCATTGTATTTTTCATTCGAAGAATCTGATTGATCTTGCTTGTTGCAAAACTGATCCAGTTCCTTTTCTCTTCTTGGAGTTGGCTCAGATTGATTCCTTGACCCCTTTTGCTGTGAGAAATTCCACCATTAAGCCCCATGCTTTTGTTGTGACTTTGCTTACTGTTGGGGTTTTATCCTTGAAAATTACTCTATTTCTTGCTAGACATAGTTGCTAGCAGAGGAATGAAGATAGGTTGTTCCATAGTCTCTTCATTGTTTGTTCGTTTTTGAAGGAGTGTGGGTAACTGCTTTTCCATCTGCTGATAAATTGATTTATGGGGACGTTGTAATTTATATTTGTTGCTATGGGTATCACCATTGCCTCCCAGCGTTTTCTTGAGAAGGAGCACTCCAAGAATAAGTGTTGAATTGTTTCTTCCTCCTTTCTGCATAGTGGACATTGAGATAGCCCACTTAGTCCTCTTCTTTTTAGATTCTCTGCAGTTAGAGATTTGCTGTGTAGTAAAGTCCACAATTTTTTTTTCAACCTTCCATGCTAATCTCCAGTATTGCCAGTCTTGTTGGTTTTGCTTCTCATGAAGTTTTTGGTATCCTGTTCTGACTGTATAATCTCCTCCTGTTGGCTCCCATATGTAAATATCCTTCTTATTTTTGTTTATCGGGGCTGCCCCTGCTAAGAGAGCTATTAATTGTTCCCATTGATCTGTAAGGTCGCGTGGAAGATTGGGTTTGGCCCATTGCTTCCAGTCTCCGTCTATCTCCCAAGTGGAAATGTCATTCAACTTGTGAAGGCCTTCCTTTATCATCCATTCTTTTAAATCCTTTGTTCTTGGATTATTCCCCAAGGGTGGGTGTCCCATTATGTTGTCTTTCCAGATGTTCGTTTGTTCCCCATTTCTTGGTCTCATTGTGATATGATCTTTGATGAGTTGAGTTGCATTGGTGATTGCTTTCCATATCTGAGTGCAAGGCCTTGTCAGAGGGTTCTTTTTCAGAGTCATGGTTCTTGGTCCATTGAGATATTTAGCTTCAAAGGTAGGTTTTCACCACAATTTTTCCCTTGTAAGAAGTCTCCAAGTTATTTTACTTCCAGTGCTGTGTTCATCAGTGCTGGAAGTTTTATGGAGAGACCCCCCTGTTTGTATGAGGCTGTTACTTGCTTCTAATTTATCAAGCTAATTTTTTTGTTTTTTTTTTGTTTCCCTTTTCCCTCCATGCCATAAAAAGCTTCTGACAATTAGTTCAATTTGTTTGTGGATGCTTGCAGGGGCCGATATAAGTGAAAATTGGTATAGAGGCAAAGCTGCTAATATGGACTTTATTAGCGTAATTATGCCTGCTTGGTTTAGCCAGAGCATTCCCCAAGCCTGGATTTTTACTTTCATTTTTTCTGCAAATTTGCTCCATATCTCGTTCTTCATGTTTTTCTTGCTTATTGGCAATCCCAGGTATTGAAAATGGTCCCAGCTGTTTTGGAAAGGAATATTCAGAATTTGTGACATTCTCTGCAGGATCCTTATGGGAGTGTTCTAGCTATATAAACAACTTTTTCCATTGTTGACCATGCCTCCAGAGACCTCCATGAAGCTGTCCAAGATGGCTTTGAATCTTCTTGCCACTATACAGGATGCTCCTCCCATTAGAAGAGTATCATCTGCAAACAGAGATTTATTCTTTTGGTTCCTCTGCTTATTGAAAGGCCTGTTAGAGTGGAGTTTCTTCTGCATTGTTCCAAATTTCTGCTGAGGGAGTCTGCCATTATGATATAAAGGAAGGGGGATAGGGGGTGTTGTACCTTAAGAAACAATTCCTTGCTATGCAAAGGAATCCGTGCTCAAGACATTATTTGATTATGTCACAAAATAAATATATATCTGTCTCTGTCTTATAAACCCTTAGACATTAATTATATAACCGTCAAAAATTAAATCAATGCATGTTCTGCAATGCCATATTCCACTTATGCTAAAATGAACGAACGGAAGAAAAAGAGAAGAGGATTTCAATCTGATATGCTGTCTAAAACAGAATCTATCATAATAAAACCCTGAAGAAATAGGGAGAGATAAAGTTAAAACAGAGGAGCGCACATTAATGTTTGTATACCTCTTAAATACACATGTATAAAGAGACCCGCAGCTCAAATTACTCTATTTTATTCACAGATATGGAAACATAGTGTAAACTAGATAACTTTTCAGCGTAAACAGAATGATAGAAACTTGCATACTTCTTTCATTGATTTTCTATTCTCCAGTACAAAATTTGGCTTCAAGGTTCAAAAACTCGGACTCTTTCTTTCTTGAAATTTCCTTTAAATACAAAGTCACAAAACAATTTCTCCTGATGAAACTAATTCCAACTGCTTAAACTAATTCTAACTGCTTAAACTACTGGCAGTTACGGAGGTACATGCCTCAAACGGTCCTATTACAATTTACATGATTTTAAGAAAATAACATAATGTGAATTTGAAGACTTCTAATCTATAAGAACAAGCGCTTCTGATGCGGTTGCTGAGTCAACGGCTACTCTTGGTTGAGACGTTGGGATCCCTTTCGCTGTGTCTATTGAGAATGTTTTGCATTTTTTCCATAGCTCACTTTGGGTTATTGGGGCATTCTTGAAACTATGATACTCCAACATGAATGCAACAACTTGGCTGTGTGTAGGTCTTTCTGTGAAGAGAGTATTCACCATCCATAGCAAATTGAAATGTCTCTGCAAGAAGTTAAACATTGTTTCTCCTTTTAAAATCTGCGTCTTTTCATGCCTGTTATCCGCCCTGCTTTTTGCCAATGTTAACGAATCTTCATAAAACTTCCATGACATAATATTTCCTTTCTCTGTCCAACAGGAAGGTAAACCTGTTTTTGTCAATTTATCAAATGATATATCAAACTTCTTCACTGTCTCTTTGATTCCTAGTAGCCTCTTCTCTGCAACTTTTCGAAGATTATTCCTGATTATCATTTTATTCACCTCCTGAGCATAAAAATATCTATCTTGTATCTCAATATCTTCTAACTCCTCATCTGACTTGGAATTGATAAAATCTATGAACTTCCTAGCCCAATTTGCTCTCTTAATTGCTGTTTGCTTATCAAATAACATCTCTTCTTCATGTTCTGAGATAAGGCTTTTCTCCTTAGCAACTATATTCAGAAAATTCCAATTGGACTTCATTTCTGAGATAATTTCACCCCAAATGATATCTTTAGCGTTTATAAGGGAGAGATTACCTTTTAACTTCTCTTTGAGATCTTTAATCTCATCTTCAGCGTTTTGTAATTTCTGCTTATTCTCATCCGCTTTATCTTCTAGTGTTCGTATGATCTTGTTCGCCGTTTCTAACTCTGATTGGGCTTGCTTACAATCTCTTTCTGCCATTTTCATCTCTGTGCTGAGCTGCGCAATCTGTGCTTGAGGATCCGCATCACCTGTAGGAAAAACAAAAGTACAAGTATGATTTTCAATATGGTTTTGTAACGAAATAGTAGTCTGCTTTACTTTGGACAATTCTTCGTCTTTCCGTAGCAATTGCAGATGTAGTTCTTCTTTCTCTTTCTCCACTTCGGCTACTTCTGCAGCCATTGAATGCTCTGCAGTAGGTAACTTCAGTTTTTTCCTTAGGGTGGATATTTCTATTTCCGCTCTCTTCATGAGCTTCTGTACTGCAGCTTTTTCATTTGGATCCACACCGATCTTCATGATAATCTTTTTCAATTCCTCATTTTGAACTGATAAGGCCCTTGAATTGGCCTTCTCCATCTTGAATTGATTGATAACCTTTGCTAGCATGTTTTCAGCTTTAACAGCTGTGGCATTGGTTTTGGTTAGATCATTGACAATTAATTGTCCAGTCTGCATATTAAGATTCATTTTGTCCAACAGTGGGATCTTCTTAACATCCATAGTTATATTTACAGCATTAAAACTACTCGAAGATCCAAGGGACATCCCTGTTGGATGCGTTAAAGCCATTCTGAATTGATCCTTCTCAAGATCCATCACAGTCAGCAACCTAGTCTGATTAGCAACTATGTGATGCTCTGCTTGAGCCTCCACATTAGCTCGTATTCTTTGATTCCTTTCTTCAATCTGTGTGAATACCTGTTTGATTGAGGGTGCCTTTTCTGAGTAGAGCTCATGACCCCCAGGAGAAGAAGGAGCGTTTTGTTCTTCATTTGTATGAAAGGTAAAACCTGGTGAATTTGAAGAATGATCTTCAGCCAATTTGGTTCTCTTCTCCTCTCTTGGCTCTTCATCATCTAATTCAACAACAAAATCCCTACTTCTTTTATTTACCCTTTCAGTTATAATAGGTGTTTGAATGTTTGTTTTTGATGTGTTTACTTCTCCTGGGTTTGCCAGTTTTTCCTGCTCAGGTCTGCTTACGTGAGAAAAAACAAAATATCCATTTTCAATTCTCCTTTGAGAAATCACTCCATGCGGATCATATGACCATTTTTCTCCTAGTAACAAATGTGTCTCTTCCAACATCTTAGACACTTCATCAAATGCTTGCCTCATATTTACCACGAAGGGTCCCACACTCATAGGCAACTTATACATTAGACCTTTCTTCATGGGAACAAAATGCACCTGATCTACATTGAGACTTTGTCTGATAAATTCAAGGGGAAAAAGCCGCATAGGCACAAAAGTTGGGAGCCTATAAGGCTCAATACTAGCTCCATACAATCTTATCTCCGAGTACTCCTCAAACACAAACCAATCCCAAATCTGCAACTAGGTCCCAACTGTAAAAACTCCCGGGCTTTTGATAGAAAACAAGGAGGAGAAACCCCATTCAATATTCTATAAGCAATGGACATATAATGGCTGACAAACTCAAACAACCCTGCTTCATTTTCCTCTCTTCTAATTATCTCAGTTCAAAATATAACTGATTGCTTCTGTTTGTTGACATCCACTATATTCAACCCCAAACTCATAAATTCCTCAACATTTTGATATAAGAATAAATAAACAATCAATGAGGGGAATTTGAAAGAACCTGTGAGAGGAAAGGTCATCAACCGAGAATTAACAATCTCCTGCCAGAAAGATGGAATGTCGAGAACTGCCCCTGGTTTCATCATCATTGCGTACATTCCCAACACTGATTTATCAATTGTAAGGTCATTATCTTTGCCCAAAATTTCTGCAATACAACTCAGAACTAGTCTATTCTCAGCATCAAACATCTCCAAACTGAATTCTTCTCCTTATAGTTGAATTTATTTTCAATTTGATCTCGAATGGGACATACATTGATCAAATTCTTCATTTTAAAGGTTCTCAAAGTAACATGCCAATGAGTCTTCAGAGAATTGCAGTGGTGACTCGTTCTCAAGAAAGCACTATGCTTGGCGAATTAACTGCGTTGACACCTGTAGAACGTTCTCCCCTTGTGAACTCATTATGAAACACTTACCAGGATACATTGAAGAAGCCAGCCAAGAGATAAATTCGGGAAAGAAATGAGCTTTTGGTATACATACAGACAGGACACCGGATTTCTTCATGGCAGCAAAAACTGTGGAATTCTCGGCATTTAGGGTCACTTAATGAATAAAAAGGAAATGATTTACGAAAAACGTGGTATCTTGAATGTCTTTCTCACTGTCCATGAGGGGAATGAGACCAGTTGAACCAGGTAGTGAAAATATTTTGGCCATGACTGACAGACAAAGAAAGCAATTCGTGGGGTAGTGGACAATGAAAAGGTGGTGAGAACATGACTCAAAGGGGAAAAACAATCACAAATAAATGAGAATGGGACAAAAGAATCATTTAACTACTGTGGAAACCCATAATAAATGCCGAAATGACGTGTAAAAAGCTGTTGAAAGTGGATGATAGTTGTCTTCCACCTCAATTGATGGCGTCACTGTGGGGGGTCTTGGATTACGGCAGAGAACTTCGGCTTATGCCCCTCGCAATGAATCCAAGTCGTTGATCATGGTTCACCGTAGTCAAACTAGTCAACTGCGGGGGCATTGGATTTGATAACTAAAGAGCTCTTTGTGCCTCCGCATTGACTCATCCGATAACATTCTTCAACGATTACTACTTCCGCTCGGGAAGTTGCTCGAAACTTAAGCTTGAAAAAATACACACGTTCAAATAAAGCTTAATGATAAACTTTAATTTGCATCGAGCTTGTAGAACACTTCATTCTTTTTTTTTATGTTACAGTATAAAAACATTATACTATAGCATATGCTTTCTCTTTTTGAAATTTCAGATTTTTTTGCTATTTTTTTTATTTTCAAAATAAAATAGAAAAGGATATGCAGATGATCCACAATAGGGGTGCATCCGTCTTATCTCCACTGGAAAGAATTTGCACGACCTGCTATTGATGAGTGGAGCTATCCAAGGGCCCACTGTGCATGCTTGTATTAATTCGACAAATTCTTCTAAGAAGCCAAATGATTTTAGAACATCTGCAAGAAAGGAGAGGTTAACTCTATCAAAGGCATTTGCCATATCCATTTTTAGAACGAAGCCTTTTTCATTGTTGGTGAGACTGGTATGAATGGCTTCTTGAACTAAGATGATATTTTCCACTATCTGCCTATTGGGAACAAATCCTCCTTGGTTTTTAGTGATTAGGTAGGGGAGGAGGGGTTTGAGCATGCCAGCTATAATTTTGGAAATAATTTTATAAGAATTGTTGCAAAGGGATATGGGCCTGAAGCGGTTGAGAGTAGAAGGTCGGGGATATTTGGGTATTAAGGCCAAGAAGGTTGAATTGGTGTATCCTCTAATCTTTCTTTTTCTCATTACATATCTTATCATTTTCAGTAGAACCTTTTTAATGATGTACCAAAAGGTTCTGTAAAAAGCTATGGGAAAACCATCTGGTCCCGGAGCCTTGTCCGGTTGCAGGGTTCAGACAACTTCCTTTACTTCTTCTTCCGTCACTTCCTTAGTAAGAGAGATGTTGCTGCTATTGTCAATAATTTTTGGGACATGTCTCAGAAACTCTTCATGATTTCCCTGGCTATCTGGAGCCGTGAGAAGATTTCTGAAATGGTTAAAGGCCTCATTTTTTATTTCCTCTTGTCCTTTTAACTCTTGTCCTTATCCTCTTGTAATTTTTTCATTATTGTTCTTTATTATTCTGGTTTTTGCCGAGTTATGGAAGAAGGAGGTGTTCTTGTCTCCAACTTGCATCCATAACTGTCTAGACTTGAGCCTCCAAGTCTCTTCCTCTTTTCTGTTGTTTCTGTAGATTTTCCATTGAACTTATTTTTCTCGTGCTTGCTTTTCTACGGTGCTGTCACTGCTTTCCAATTCCTCTTGAATCTGCTTTAGCTCATTTTTTAGGTCCTCTTTCTCTTTGTGTGGTTCTTTATATCTGTTTTTTGCCCAATCTTTCAGGCTTACTTTTGTTTCTTTTATTTTTGTTTCCCATATATAAGTGGGGGATCCACTAATGTTTTTTCCCATACATTTTCCACCTCTTTTTGTGCTTATTCACTGTTGCCCCAAAGCTAGTTATATCTGAAGGGCAATGGTTCGTAATTTTCAGCCATGCCCAGCTCCATAAAAACTGGTTTGTGGTCAGAAACTGTTGAGGGAATAATTCTGGAGGCCGCTCTACTGTAGTTGACTATCATCTTATCTCGGATAAGGATCTGATCTAGCCTTTCCTTGATGTTTGCCCTGCCTATTCTTCTATTGTCCCAGGTGTATTTACCATTTTTAGGGGGGATATCAAGAAGGTTACTTTGTTCCATTATCTCTTCTAGAGTTTCTCCACTTGGATCCGGCAAGGAGTTCCCTCCTCTTTTTTCTTCAGCTTTGAGTATTAGATTTAGATCTCCCCCAATAATAAGGTTGTCTTCACGGTCATCCCCAATGCTATCTTTTAAGGTTTTTTAGCATCTTTCCTTGTCCTTATAGTGGTTGGGGGAGTATATGTTGTAGATGCTGGCTTTCCCGCCAGTTTCAACATTCTCGAATTTAGTGTTTATCCAGTGGTCTTTTTTTATGTGTTGGTGCAGTTTCCATTCCCCTTTTTTCCATATAGTGCTTATCCCTCCTGAAGCTCCAGTAGCTGATATTGCTTGTCCTTCATAGATCCTAGAGTTTTCTATGATCGTATCAATTTCTTGACTGCTTAGCTTTGTCTCTTGAATTAAGAGGATGTCAGGTTTTTCACTTTTAATCAGGTCTTTTAAAAAGTTAATTTGGAGGGGTGACCCAACCCTCTACAATTCCAAGAGACAACTATCATTATTTACTATTATGGGTGGCTGTAGGACCCCTCCCTTTGTTTGCTTGCTGTACTTTTTCTTTATTCTTTGGTCCTTTTTTTAGAAAATTCTCCAAT
>CM076574.1:232663230-232867446 GCA_034641835.2 Pinus albicaulis
ACTACGAGTCATGGTATAAAAGAAAAACTTTGCTTAAAGAGGAATTAAATCCATATCTTAAGCCTGAGCATGAAAATGTAGATTGGACCCCTATTGTCCATATTTCTTATTTTAGGCCTGAATGGCAAGATGTTATTACCACAGTGCAGCTTTATATCACCTGTCAAGGCAGGTTTTCCACAGTGCATCAGTATCAGATGAGGTTTTTAGCTCATATTTCAGGCTCTAAACCTATGAACCTCCCATTCTTCCTCTACAAATCTCTGTTGACAATGTCTCAAAAAATACAAAGAACCCCAGATTATTCTCTTCACAATATTTATCACAGGGGTTTAATCAAAATGTTGGTGGTTTATCATCTGAAGAAGAACATAACCACATGGGACAAGTTCCTAGAAAATGAGGCTTTCAGTAGTGTTAATTCAAGGAGAAAGGTAGGAAGGCCTTTAAGACAGAAGACCCAGGAGGAACAGTCAAGCCCAGCACCTGTTCTGACCCCTTCACAAACTGGTCAATCTTCTTCACCATCAAGCAGACAGACAAGGAACTCAGCTAGGAGAGCTAGAGTTCAAACCACCACTCCTATACCTATGATGCAACCAGCAAAGGAAGTTTATACCAGAAGGCTACCCAAGGAACCACAAACCTTAAAGTCTTTTAGGAAAGATCATGCAAGCTAGCTCAAACAAAAAGCCACTCTGCTCGACAAGAATGGTATTTCTAAAGGAAAGGAAGAGGTAGCTTCCTCTCCAAAGAATAAACGCAGAAGAAGACTCATTTTGTCAGAAGAATCTTCAGTGGAGGTCACCCCTAAAACATTAACACCAAGCCCTGTTCTAGAGACTAGACAAAAAAATGAAGAAGACAATGTGACTCCAGCAGCAGATGAACCAACACTGGCACAAGTCTTTTCCTCTCTCAAAACATCAGCTAAGGGGAAAAGTAAAGTTTCAAAGACTACAGCAGAAGAACCAACTATAGCCCAGCTTTATTCATCCCTCAGATCATCAGCTAAAGGAAAGATGAAAGCAATAATCCACTCATACTCATCTTTTGAGGAAGAGAGTAGTGAAACAGAGCTTACTGAAACAGAGTTTGAAGAGGGGCAGCAAAGCAAAGTTATCCATGGAAGAAGGAGGCCTTCATATATTCCAAATCCATATATTCAAAGGCTTCATACTAGACCAAAGAATAAGCTCAGGCTAGCTAGCAAGATCATAGCCAATCCTGCTCTCAAAGATGAGATAATAAACATAGATGAAAGTCCAGAAAATGATCCAGGGAAGAAGAAGACTCGGAGGAAGAAGCAAGTACAAAAGAGAAAGCCAAATAAGAGGGTCACTAAGGCAGAAGCTATTAAGATTTTGGCTTCTATACTAGACTTTTAATGATTGAATATCTAAAACAATGAAAATTTGAAGAATAATATCATTTTTGGCCTATCTACAGAATTATAAAAAATAGCTACCTTTTCCAAAAAAGTAGCTATTTTCTTCAGAATTTGTATAAGAAGATAAAAAGGTAGCTTTTTGTTCTGGTCTCGAGGAATGACACTAAGTGGTGATCAAGTGTATACAGCCTCAATGACAATATTTTTCTGCCAAATGTCATCCAATGAAGCTGTCTTCTAGGTGTTCTTTTCAATTGGTTACTGTTGCACTTTTGTGGATAGAGATCCAGGTGCCATTTTCAGTTAGCAATTGCACTTTTGTGGAGGAAGTTTTTCTAGGAAACGAGGAGCAATCAGCCACCTCAACTCAGCCATTTCGATCTCCATACTATCATGTTTTGTCTTACATTGTATTTCAAACTACTTTTATGTTATTTTTAAGATAAGCTTTACTATATGTAGAAGAATGTAATAAAGTCCTACAACAGACCTGCACTTTCTGTGGAAGCTCTAACAGAACACCTTTTTATATATATACTATGAAAAGCATTGAGGAAAGGGTTCGTGAGTTGTTTATCTCATTGCATTCTATGTTATGTATTTTTGAGCTCATAATATCCAGATATACTCTTGAAGACTTATGAATGGTTTGATGTGTGTATTGTCTATTTCCTTATGTGTCTCCATATCTTATATTTCATTTCTAGATTATGATCTACATATGTTGTCTATTGTTTTTGTCAGTCTTATGATATAGCTATACATGATTATCTATTTTTATTAATCTTGGTTTACAAGCTTTCTGGATAAAATGTGTATTGTAAGTCTATTCATAAGCATTCCTTGTGACAGAAATATTTCAAATGTGTGATGAGATTCTTGTAAGTCTTGAAGAAGCCTTCTTTCATCAGTACATTATAGGTCTGAAATCTTTTGTCTTCTTTTCTTCTTAATAGTGGACTTCTATTCTATAGACCCACTGTTCTTGCACATTCTCCTAACCATTAGAATACAAACTTATCCTTTCTACCACATCAAACAGTAGTACTCTCATATGTGTGAGTGATTTATCAGTTTGAAATCCTTTATTTTCAATGTGTGAGAATTTCAACCACTTTCCAAAACCTAATTCAGCTATAAGAAAAGGCCTTGAGCTTAAGATGTGTCTGGTCAGGGACTTGTTACAATCCAAGTGTTGATTCCAGCACTAACACAGTACAAGAAGGTCTCACGGAAAGGAGATCTTGTTGTAAGGACAGTAAGAAGATCTCAAAGATGACAATTGTCTCAATGACGAGGAGATCAAAGTGCAAAGGAGAAGTCTAGTGTCTTGGTCTTAGAGTAACTACTAGGTCAAGGGTCTTGGTCTTGGTATTCGTCAATTGGAATCTCTATAAGAAGAATTTATGCAGGTTTTCCTCTCAAAGAGTGAGAGGTTTTGGCCCTGGGTCATTGCCTACATGTTGTGTCTCTTATCTATTTATGTTCATGCATTGGTCACTATTTGATGAAGAAGAACATTAATAATATAACAAGAAGAAGATCCTAATGTAAAGAAGTAAAAAACATTCAAAAACAATCACTAATCAAAGAGAAATCATCTAATGCTAATGCCCTAGATTTCTCAACACCTTCAATCAATAGCACCACTTCCCTAGCCCATCATGGAAGAGAGAACAAAAACAAGAGGCTAAGAAGCTCTCTTAAGCAATTCTCTCCACTCATGGAAGAAAAGACAAAAGGGAAAGCATATCAATAGTGGAAATCAAGAATCTCCTAGTATAGTTTCCTTTTCTAAAATATAGGGGGCTTTTGCTTTGGGGGAAAAGTCAACCATTTTTTTTTGCAGAAAAGTCAATTAGACAAATTTCTCAATATGGAAGCCTTTTGTTTTCGGGGAGAAGACAAATCAACTTTAAGTGGAATGCTTTTGCTTTTGGATAAAAAACGAGTCAACAAGGCAAAGATTCCTTCAGAGAAATCATGTGCATGATGTCATGTCGGGTGCACATCCCTAAGTCAAATTAATACCATGAAACATAATGTGAACATAACCAGGCCCACTACTACTTCTCGAACATGCATAACTCTTGATTTTTCCTTGATTTGAAGGTTTCTCAATTTGTTGAACACTTAAACCAACCCTCACTACTATAAGGGGAGACCATGGCACCTGTTTTTTTTGGAAAAATCACATGTCCTCTGATCACCACCAAACTTGGCACTTATGTTGCCCACTATACTAGGTACCCAAAAATGGTATGACCATCCTTAAAAAAAACATAGAAAAATGGAAAAAGCAGAAATCCTCTGCTCACTACCAAAACTAAACCATTCTCAACTTAGCACTTATGCTGCCCACAATACTAGGTACTCAAAAATGGTATAACCATCCTAAAAAGAAAAAAATAGAAAAAGGAAAAAGCACAAATCCTCTTCTCACTACCAAAACTAAACATTGTGCACATCTCTCCAATGGGTATTCAATTTTATGGTCGAAGCTCATGAAAGATAAAGTTTCTAATAATAAAAATCTAAAAGTGCCCATTTATAGAACTTTCAATCACTTGCTGCCTACACCTACCTACAAGTTAGTGAGAAAAGTCTTTAATCCCACAAGGTGTGGTTGGTAGCAAGGAACTCAGAGAAGGGGTTGTCACACTAATCTCGACTCTCTCTGTTTAAGTTATCTCCTACGTTAGCTATGGGGGGTGGTCCCTAAAGAAAAACTAGGATAAATATGTGAGTTTTCTAGGAGAGTTGTTAGAGTTAAATAGATTACTTCTTAAGATTTATAAGCAAAAAAGTGATAAGAGCAATAACCATCAATACATAAGATAAACATGAAACATATAAAAAACAAGTGCCTTCAGAGTATTGCTCTTAAAATGAAATTGTATTTGCTTAAATGAAGTGAAATGATTTCAAATGGAAAGCAAAAGTAATCCTGAAAAGTGAAACAAGAAAATGTTAGCACAAGATATTGTATTAACACAAGATATTGTAAATTCTTTCAAGATAAATAGATTTATGAATCAAAGCATGAGGATTTATCTTGCTCAAAAGGAAACAATTAGTGTTCTACTTGCAAAATGTAGATAAAAAAATGCTTGCCACAACAAGTATTCAATTTCAACAATGACAAAAGGAATAAACAATTGCAAGTAAAACCATGAGGTGTATTAGCATGAGCTGCAATTACACTAGATTTGGATGCAATTAATCTGGGTTACTTTCAATCTAAAATGTCTAATCTAGGTGAGAAGTCCTCCTCTTGTGCTCTTACCAAGGGGTAAAAATTGGGGTGACTGTAAGAAAGAGGGGGCGAGGACACAGTGGTGTCATTAACGATACCAGTCCCCTGAGTCTTACGAGCCAGCGTGTGCCTTCGTTCCTACAAGGGGACAAACCACCTTCATAACTGCAGGGTCACACGCTTTTATCTTACTTTGTACCAAATGGAAAAAATTTCCAAGAAAGCCCTTTTTCCCTATAATTTCTATCAACCAAGCTTATGCTTGGAGGTAAATTTTAAATATGCAACTAAGTTAGAATGGCTACTATGCTATGCAAGTAAGTTTGCAAGTGCTATGTAAAAGATAGAGATGCTTTAATTAAATATGCTCCAAAACACAAGATTGCATAAGCTTCATAACATATGAGATTGTGAAGTGAAAGTATTTGCTTTGACTTATGATAAATCGATGACCAACTAAAAGCTTGATGCTTATGAGCAATTAATGTGCATATAAAATAAATTACAACTCAAGATTTGTATTCTAAATAGCCATGCGACAGGAACTCTTAAATTTGAGAAAATGAAAGAAAATTGCTCGACATGGAAGTAAATGATTGTCTTGAAGGATAAATTGCCCAAATACACAATGCTTCAAATATGTTTCAAAATGGAATGTTGCACAACCATAAAGCATAGATGATTTAGACAATAGCCAAGCCAAGTATCTCAAAGTTTGCTAAAACAAAATAATGAAGAAGCTTGCACAAAATGAAAGTTAATTGCTTTGCAAAAATGTAATTTAAGACTTGTAGCAACAATTGTTGTAAATGGTGCAAGTTTGAAGAACTTTAGCAAACTTGAGGAAAGTAAATGAGATGTGTGGCTATGTTAATTACCAATTTAAAGCATGCATGTAAGTGAAAGGAGATGCTAGAGTCAACAAGTCAATCCAACCACCATTCCTCTCCCAAAGTGGAGAGATATGGATGCCAATGGGCGGAACCCACACTCCTAAAACAAAAATCATAAATTTATTATTATGTGTTACAACTGAGGTTAATGGCTCTTTGAGAGCTACCCAAGGAATTGATGGAAATAAAAAATAAGGTTTTGAAACCACAAGGGAATTCCTTCAAGTATGGAGCCTCAAGAGAGATGAAGATGGCACTACAATAAGGAAATACAATCTCCCAAAGTGATACACGGCCTAGTCTTCTTTAGCAAGACCTCCTAATGCCCACGACCTCCTTCAAAATGGAACTTTGAAGCTTGAGAGAACCATGTTAGGGCTACAAAACTATGACCAAGGTTAGTGTGAAAAAGAGAATGCAAAATGAGTGATAATGCTACAATATAATATACAAAAAAAACTAAATCAAGTGATGGGAAAAGACCTGATCACTTGTCTAGCTTATAAGGAGGTCTTGATTAGCTAGATAAATAGATGAAAGCACAAGAGTATAAGATGTAAATTTGATTGAGATAATTGGCTTAAGCACAAACTATGTGAAAAAGAACCCTGCAAAAACAACACTTTCGAAAGATGAGCTATTAAGATTCAAAAAATGATAGGAGCTCCTTGTAAGTAATGCCAAGAGTGGGTTGGTCTCTCGAAGACTTCCCTTCACGCTTGCTAGTTGATCCAAAAATGACCTCTACAAAACTTCAAATGCACATTAGCTCATATGGATTATATTAATAAACAATGACAAAAAAACTCTAGAATTTATTTGAAAATAGATAGAGTTGTCTAGCCCATAGCATATCAAATAACCAATTGCAAATATAAGATAGCTATACATTCACAATTCTTATGAAAGCATATGAGAGAATGAAATCAAATTAAACATAAATAGAGAAATATACCATCATTGAGCCAAGCCAAACTCCAAGAGAGAAACACCCATGAATGAACCCCAAAGTCTTTTTTATTATATGAAGAACAAGTGTGCACAGGAGCAGAGCTTCCCCAAGCACAATAGCTAGTACAAAAGATACAATATGAGAGTCCATGGCTCCATTATATAGAAAGTTGGGAGAAAATCCCAATGAAGAACCAAATGCCAAGTGGTGAGAGGGAGGAGATCACAAGGCAAATTCAAATTTGATAAGTGGAGCTCCAATGCCAAGTGTAAAAAACGGATTCTGGCAAGTGGACATCACTTTCTTCTTCCTTTATGTGCCAAATTCAAAGTTTATGATGGAATGACAAGTGTATATGGGTGGTACCCCATGTGGGAACAATTTCCGACAAAAAAATCCACTAAATATTCTCCCAAATCCTCCCAAATGTGCATTAACTTCACAAATTCGAATTTCCAAGTAAGCAACTCTCATTTGATGCCAGAAATTCAATTTTATTTGAGCATATGTCATTTCCTTAATTTTAGGAGTCCACATCACCTTGGGACTTCACTTTAACTCCATAATTTTCCACCTCTCATTTAGCATGTGTGGAAATTTATTTTTCTCCATTTATTTAATTTCTGGCTTAATTAATTGCCAGATTTCCCACTAAACCAAGGAAAAGTGGGTTTTGAGAGTTCAAAACACATTTTTAACCCCTCAAAGTGTGTCATAGTAGAATTTTGAGGGTGAGAGGTGTAATTTTGATTACTCATACACCATACAACTTCTCTAGGCAACACTTATTACAATTCAATTACAATTTTTATTGCAAGTTTCGACTTGCAAGAAATCTAAAAAATTAAAAAAATCACTACCTATACCTAACCAAATTCAAAGAATTTTTTTGTGTGATCTAGTATGGTAATATACATTGACTCTAGACACTAGGACTCACCCATGGCCTCACCATCAAGCCGTACTCCGGCTTTGGGGTAAAATTTGAGGAAAAAACTCAATTAATTATGAAGTCCTGATAGGAAGATGATAATTAACCGAGTGAAAAAAAAACTCCCAGAGTAATATTGACTTGTTGGCAAGGTCCCAAGCTACCTAGGCCTGTTACAAACTCAATACTGACTCAAATTCATCATTACTAGCATCACTTATTACAATTGCCCGTAGGGCATGGAATTTAGATACGAGAGAAAATGATAAGAAGTAGAAGTAGAGTTTAAAAACTTTGTTGAATTGATGATATCTAATGATATCTGATAGTTGAAGTGTCATTTGGTTCATCCTTGGGCATGGAGTCTTCATAAAATCATCAGGTGCCACTCCAGTGGACAACACGTCTCATGGAGAAAGCTCATTTCTGGGTCTGAACTCCAAACTCATACACAAGAACTAGGGAATAAGGATTTTGCTAGAATAATGATCTAGAACAACATACCAATCTAGGCAAGGTACTCATGAATCTTCAATGCCAAACCCTATAGTGAATCCATGAATCATTAGATAACAAATCAATCAAGATGGCCTTTGGAAAAGTCCATCCTAACTTCAATTGTACTAGTGAACATGCTAGAAAATAGCACTTGAATTTGCATGAGAAAAATCAATGTTAACAAGCTCCATGGACTTCCTCACTACATCATTAGTGACAAGGATCTGATGTTTGTAAATCATATTTGGCAAGAAGTTTTCAAATTAGCAATGGCCACTTTTAATATGAGTATTGCCTATCACCCTCAAACAAATGGGAAAACAAAGGTAGTTATAGTTACATAGAGAGATATCTTCAAATGTGTTATAGGATAAGCAAAGTAAATGGATGAAGTGGTTGCATATGGATAAATATTGGGATTATACTACATATCTCTCTGCTGTCAAAATGACCCCAGAGTTACATAGAGAGCTATCTTCAAATGTGCTATAGGATAAGCAAAGTAAATGAATGAAGTGGTTGCATATGGCTAAATATTGGGATTATACTATATATCACTTTTCCATCAAAATGACCCCATAGACATTATATGGCGATGAACCCCAGCACCTAAGTATTGCGTCATTTAAAATTTTAAAGTTCCAACAATAGCTAGCAGACTACAGCAAATGCAAAATATTTTCAGCATCCTGAAAGCCAACTTATCCATGGCAACAAAAAGAATGAAATTTGTAACCAACACTACTCAAAAAGACATATTGGGATTGAAGATAAGGTATTTGATTAACTATATAAATGGACAACTATATGTCAACAAAGGAACAAAAAGCTTCAACCCAACTTCTATGGCCCATATAGAGTGCAGGCAAAAGTGAATGAGGTGGCTTGGCAAAAGTATATGAGGTGACTTATGCACCAGACATTCCCAACAAGGGAAGGCTCCATGACGCCTTCCATGTCTCCAGTTTCAAAAAGAAGGTGAGTAATTAAGCGGTTACTCAAACAGAGATCCACTTATGAATGAAAAGGACAAGCTAATAATAGAACATGAGGGAATCCCTTAGGTGACTGTGGGGAACCTTCATATAAGGCAAATCACAAAGTCCAAAATCAAATGGAGGGGCATCCCTGATGAGGAAGCCACCTGTGAACCAAAATCACTGAGCTATTCCGAGTGGGTGAATGGAAAGGACGGCCCCAAACCAGTACCTGAACCCCGATTTTGGATGCTTTTGGGTACTCGGGGGGCACATCCTCCACACAAAAAAGAAAAAATTATGATTTTAATTAAAAAAGTTCCAAAATTGCAAGGTTAGGATAGGGATCTCCCCAAAAAAACTAATCCTTGATGCCCTCATGCACTCAAAATACTAAATCACCCTCTCATTTTTATCATTTCATTTCTAGCGGTGAAGGGAGAGAACAGTGCAGCAATGAAGTCGTTTCGATGTTCTCTTCTTGCTAAAACCTTGTTACCAAAGAGGGACAATGAGAGGCAAAGTGCAAAGCTGCCTTCTGCGATCAAATCTTCCGTGGAAAGGTATTTCAATGTTGTTCAATGTTTTTCGAACTTGCTATTTTATTTGGAAATGCCATTAGGAAACTTTTTAATGTAGTATAACATATATACTTGCCACTTAATTTAATGTTTTAAGACGATGAGACCTATTAATGTCAATTTCAAGCTTCAAATGACCATTATCAAGTTGATTGTTCAATGTTGGTCAGTGCTTTACTAATTATTGTATGATTGTTCAAAACTTCTTTTCCATATTTTTATTTCTTTCTATTGTTATTCACTAAAAATGATATATATATATATATATATATATATATATATATATATATATATATATATATTGTCAAGGGTGTATTGTATACTATATATATATGTGAAATTTAAAAAATTAAAAATATCTATATTTAGATAATATCATTTTTAGTGAGTCCATGGGGCAGTTCAATTAGCGATCGCCGTGTTATGAAGGATTGAGTAAACCATGAAATTAATATAGTTCAATTAGCGATCGCCATGTTATGAAGGATTGAGTAAACCCATGGTTTACTCAATCCTTCATAACATGGCGATCGCTAATTGAACTATATTAATTTCATGGTTTACTCAATCCTTCATAACATGGCGATCGCTAATTGAACTGCCCCATGGTTTACTCAATCCTTCATAACATGGCGATCGCTAATTGAACTATATTAATTTCATGGTTTACTCAATCCTTCATAACACGGCGATCGCTAATTGAACTGCCATGGTTTACTCAATCCTTCATAACATGGCGATCGCTAATTGAACTATATTAATTTCATGGTTTACTCAATCCTTCATAACACGGCGATCGCTAATTGAACTGCCCCATGGACTCACTAAAAATCATATTATCTAAATATAGATATTTTTAATTTTTTAAATTTCATATATGTATATATATATATATAGTATACAGTACACCCTTGACAAACCCAAATCCCTTGTTTTAGCAAGTATCATCCCCGGCCCCAAACTTTAACAAATCCTTTGGGAATAAATGCAAAATGCATCCTAAATATGTAATCGAAGAACTCTTGTGGAATGCCCTTGTTTGATAGACCTGGGAAACTAAAGGAAAAGAAACCACTAGTAAAAGGTAATCAAATTTAAATTATATATTTGCAAGTTATACCTCTTTTTTACTCAATAATCAACATGGGCAGCAAATACAACAAATGGATGAACCATGACCAGCAAAAGGAACTCAATCAACTTCATTGCTTGGATTCCTTAATTTATTTTTCTCTCAAGTCTCTATAGACAAACTCAACTGCCCTGCAAGTGATAAAAAAGGTCACCAAAACCAGCAGCAATTGACAAATGGATACCAAAAAATATAAGCTTCCATAATGCTAAAGAACTTACCCAGAAATTAATTCTTTCTATACATACAGTTGGGTTTTCCCTTGTGGTTAGTAGGTGGCGACTGCTACCAAGTGGACAGGACTTTAAAGTACTTGGAATTGTTTCTCTTGTGCTGGGAACATAGGCACTACAGTCAAAAGTGAGTTACCAACATGGTGCAAAATTCAGTAGTAACATCTTCCTTTTCTTAGTAGTTCTTTAATGAATTGTAACTCTTCAGTTGCAAGACTGCGAGTTGATCAAACAATGTCGTGCAGAGGGTGTCTTTTGAATAATAAAATTTTGCCATCTCGTTTCATTTTATTGGTGGATTATTCAAAGCCATTTCTAATGTGTAATAACATTAAACAACCTTGAAATGGCACTACTGATGATTTGTAAAATAAGGACAAACTCACATAAATTGTACTGCAAAGTTGGACAATGGACTATGCAGAATACACTCTGGACATAATGAATATGGCATTTGAGAAATGGAAAAATTTTAAATTTAAATAAAGAAAACAACCTTGAAATGGCACTGATGTTTTGTAAAATAAGGACAAACTCAAATAAATTGTACTGCAAAGTTGGGCAATGGACTATTCAGAATACATTCTGGACATAATGAATATGGCACTTTGAGAAATGGAAAAAAATAAAATTTTAATAACGAAAATTTTATATGATTGTGAGTAACTGAGTTGAAAGCTAAAGCCTAACTCCATGTTTATTAGGCATTTGTATTTTCTATGTAGTTTAGGCATTCTGTTAAGTCCCAAATCACCCAAAATGGAACAGACTTAAATTACAGTATAATAAGTCTAATACAACAGAAATATCATGAAATACCCTGAAATATAATAGCAGTATTCAAAGGAATAACACAAAATATTACGAACAATAAAAAGATAGATAAAATAATAGAAAGCACTGCTTCTAAAGAGATGGCGCACACTACTTGTCCACTACTTGTCCCGCAAAGATAACCAAGAACAACTTGACTCAAATTAAGTATTCATTGCCTCAACATGAAAATCATTAAGTATATGAGTGTATATTTATTTATGATGATTAACAATTAACTAGATATGTTTTAATTATCCTAAACATGAATCTTGACATCAGAGAAAATGGTCAGCCCACCCAAACGTTAATAACATAATATTAAGAATAACTAACAATATAATAAAACACATAATTTAATATTAACCACCTTAAATCTATCTTAACTTCGGATCTACCAAGCGTTGAGAGGGATTAAATCTATTTTTTATTTGCCCCCCCTCGAACACACTCCGCACTCACTTAACAAAAATTGGCTTCCTGGTTTTTCGGGAGCGAACGTGGGAGTGGTCGAGGAGTGTTCGCTCCAATTTGCTCCCGGAACAAATTTTTTTAGGCAGGAATGGTCGGGGAGTGTTGAAGAATGTAACTAGTGTCGGTCTTCATAATTGTATTTGAGTCATGATGTAATGTATTTGTCAAAAGAAAGAAGAAAAATTATTTATTAGCATGGGTTTCATGCTTTATTATTCTATTTTGAGGTTTAAGCCTCCATTGTAGGCTTCTAGGGTTTATGTCATGAGTCCTAGTCCTTGTCATTATTTAATAGACCCTTCTTGGGCTTTGTAAAACAAGAAAGAAATTTATTTTCGTGTCAAGACTCAAAAGTGTCATTTGTGCCTCCTCCACCAAGTCAGCCTCAAAAGGGAGCCAGAAACCACTATAAATAAGCAACTACTCGATTCTTTTGGAGGACATACACAAGAAGTTCGATCTGCAGTTGCTGGAGAAGAAAAGAAGAGTGAGATACCTGAAGGAGAAGAAGAAAATCCTAGTGAAGAAGGAGACACTTTTCAAGCAAGAAGAAGCCGAAATTCTCTCGCTTCTGCCACACGTGTGAGTTTTTGGGTTGCTGCAGGAAGGCCGAAATCACAGATCTGCAGTAAAGCCAAAATTCTGGAAGCTAGAGAACCGAAATTCTGAATTGTAGCTGTGTCGAAGATGTTTGACTAGAAGTGACTACCGAAGTTTGGTTAATCAATCTAGAAGGTTGACTTGGTGGAGAGAGAAAGATCTTTTGGTCTAGTCTAAGGTCTTGGATTATCTCAATTTGATTTGAATCTATTAGTGGAAGAATTTGACTGGGTTTTCTTGGCTGACTGCCTATATTTGGTGTATTTGATCTTCATGCTTTTGATTTGATGATTGCTTGATGAGAAGAAGATAAACAAAGAACATATAGAAATTTAATAAGAATACAAGAATATCACAAGTAATTGTCAATATAAGACAATCTTTCTACCTTTCTGATTTTCTAACATGGTATCAAAGCTAAGGTGAAGGATAAGAAGGAAAAAGACAGCTCGAAGATCTATTGAAGAAGGGATATAAGAAGTAAGGATCTAGAAAAGGTTTCAAGGAAGACCATAAGGAGAAGGACAATATAAGAGAGATACTATAAAATCGATGGCATCTTCAATGAAGACAGAAAACCAACTAGAAGGAGCCACCAACTATAGAGCATGGAAGAAGAGGATAGATCTCAGCCTTGCAAAGCACAAAGTATTGGATTTTTTACTAGGAAAAGTCAAGGAACCCTTAGATGATGCAGGAAAGGAAAAGTACAAGAAGAAAACATTTTGGCCATGAATCTGATTGTAGATGAAGTAAAGGATAACTTAATTCCCCACATATCCAATATAGATATTGCAAAAGGGATGTATGAAGCGCTCTCCAAACTATTCACCATCAAGAACATTGGACAAATAGCTAGTCTCAAGAATGAACTAAGAACAATAACGAAGATAATAGATGACAATGTGTCTTCTTATTTTGTAAGAAACTCCATAATAAGAGATGAGTTCCAAGCTATTCATGAAGTCATACCAGATAAACAACTTGTGATTGTTGCACTACTAGGTCTACCTAAATCATGGAGTGCCTTTGCAGCAGGTATTAGTAGTTGGAAAGAAACACCATCCTTTGAAGAAATGTAGAATGCATGCAATCAAGAAGAAGCTCACATGTCATTAGCAATTAATAAGAAGGAAGATGAAGAGAACATCACATCCAATGCATATTCTACTCACTACAAGAAAAAGGGAGGAAGTAAGAAGTTTAAAGGACCAAAGAAGAAGATTGACGTATCTAAAATAGAATGTTTTCATTGTCATAATATGGGACACTACAAGAATCAATGTCCTGAATATCTTAAAAGTACGAAGAGAGAGAGAGAGAGAACATGCTACAGTTGCAGATGAAACTCACCTAAGAAGAACAAGGTTGAAGAATCTGAAATCAAAGACTTATATTATTAAATCTCATACATATCCTCATACTTATATCATAGACTATTGTTTTAGGTTTTGTAAAGTTTTCTTTTATATTTTGATATCTAGAGTTTATAGACCTAATATGTCTTTTTAGAAATTCTTGAATTGTTTTGATAAGGTATAGGCATCCCTCAAAAGGATTGAATTGATGAAAGATTAAGAGGGAACCTCCACCATTTTACAAAATATAAGTATCTTGTTCTTTATTTTCTCTTTCATGATTGAATTCCTCTATACATCTAGCTTTGTTTGTATTGCATACTTATAATTCATTCTTTATATTTTCCTTGGAAGGAAAGGTTGCAAAAATACATAAGGATTATGGCTAGACTCTGAGGGAGACATCAAAAGAAGAGTCTTAAACAAGCTTACTGGAAAGAAAAACTCTACAAGGTTAAAGAACAACTCAAGGTATGCTTTGTTGCAGATCTTCTTCTTATAAGAAGGTACGATTATTCTTCATTTGGAATTTGCTTTGTATTACTAACTCTCTTGTGTCTAGGGTTTTAAATCCTAAAGATTCTTGTTAGGGTGATTAATCACTAGATTGAATCTACCCTTATCATACTATCTCTTTCCATTTGTTCATTTTGGTGAAACCCTAACATTTAGGGTTCACTGTAAAACCCTATCCTCTTGATGCTTAGGGTATGTTGTCCATAATAATAAAACCCTAGTCTACTTGGGTTTGCTAATAAAAGTCTAAGAACATATGATTAAATTATTCTTTATTGATGATTAGGGTTTGTTGATGCCATAAGACCCTAACCTTTTAGGGTTTGTTGATGCTATAAGACCCTAACCTTTTAGGGTTTGTTGCTAACGTCTAGGTTATATGATAAAACCCTAGATTTTTAGGGTTAGGGTTTGATGAATTAGGGTTATGAACAAAACCCTTTTAATAGTTAAAGTAAGAAGAAACCCTAGGTGCATGAGCTTCTGCATAATGAAACCCTAGTTTGGTCAAAATTGTTGTATATCTAATTTTGGAGTTTTATGTATGTATCTAGGGTTTACAATTAAACCCTTAGTAAGAGATTGATACAAGAAAATAATAATGAAGCCTTAGATATGAAAAGCTAGAAGGCTAACTTGATTGTTGATATCCATGATTTAGTTTTTTTGATGAAATCTAGGGTTTGTGACAAAACCCTTGTAGAGTTTAAGATGAAATTCTAGGGCATGGTATTGAAGATGCTATGATTGGATTGCTAAATTGATTCAGTTGTTGATATATAAGGCTTTAAGTCTCGATGATGGAATCTAGGGTTTGTGACAAAACCCTAGCAAAGTTGTTGAAGTCTAGCATATAAAAGATGTAACTCTTGTTGATTGTGAACCTAACTAGGTTTAGGTTTTGGATATATAAAGCTTGATAATTTTGATGCTTCCATTGTAATGACATAATAACCATATTTTAATAAAGTTAACTTCATCCTCCTGTATATTTGTACTTGGTTGTACTTGTTGTTGAGGATTTGTAGGTACATGATCTTCAAGATGTTGAAGATATTCACCTACCTCATAATAGAAGATAACTTGAAGTTGATAACAATGATGATCATGATAGAAAGAGGGAGTTGTAAGAATGATGATGAGATTAAAGATGAATAGATAAACTTGTTGCCATAAGAAAGAATGATGTTCCTGAAGGAATAAAGCTTTGAAAGGTTGAATTTTCTCTGATAATATGATAAAAGAGCCTGCGCGGTTGGAAGAAAGAGGTTTTTGTTATAAAGAAGAAGCTTGGATAAAGAAAGGGTATTTCTCCCAGTTAAGAGTGAGGACATATTGTGACAGCTATAGTAAAAGACATTGAAGAAAGAATGAAATCGAAGAATAGTTGAAGCACTACCAATGGCTGATTGATGGAGTTATAACAAAATTTAGATATCCTAGAAGAAGTGTTGAGGTTGAGTTTGGTGTCGCTGGAAAACTTGAAGAAGGAAACTTCTGATGAGATACGTTTGAAGTTGATGACCTAAGTAGCATCATAATATTGAAGACCCCAGAGGTTTGTGCTAACTTGTATATATTTAAAAGTTTGTTACTAATTAGGGTTGTGATAATACAGGTAGATCTCTCCATAAGAAGGTTGAACATCTTGAAAGCATATGCTTGGATAGTTGGATATATCTGATTTAGTTTATAGGGAGAGATAAGCATCTTGGAGCGGTAAGATACTTGGGAGGACATTTGGCCAACTTGTGATGATGTCTAGATCCCGAAGTAGAGAGGGTATTGTTGGTCTTGTGGAGCTCTAACCTTGGATACGATACCTAGATACCCAAGTTGGTGTTAGAGTTGAAACTTGATGGTAACTATAGTGGCTAAAGCTTGGAACACCCCTTAGTCTTGACCAATTAGATACCTTGGTCAAGTATCTAATCTATAGCACTGTGTGTGTTGTGACTTTCATAGAAACATATCATTTTGAGTTCATTCATGTACCTATGTAATTATGAATGAGTGAAGCGAACACGCAATTTTTTCGTCAAAATGATAAAATCGATGATTTTTTGGGCGATTTTTTTATTTTCAAAAAATCGCAATTTTTTCAAAAAAAATCGCAAATTGACTAGAAAAAATCATGGGCCCATCAAACAACAACCCAATAAGTTCAAAAATCATTTTTTTTTGTCATTTTTTACAAACAAAGGGAAAGAAAGAGAGCTAAGGAGGAAGAGAAGTCATCTACAAGAGCAAGAGAGGAGAAAAGTGAAGGAATTTAGCAACCCAAGATAACAAAATTCAAGTTTGGACCAAGTTTCTTCAACAAAATGTTTATTCCAGGTATGAGCATCAAATTTGACCCTTTTTTTTTTTCTTCCATGGGTTTCTATCACCCATGTATTTTCTATCATTTTTGTTTGCATTCAGTTTTTTTTTTTTTAAGAGGGTTTATTTTGGTTAAAAATGCAAAAATTTGGTTGTTTGATTTTTTTTTTCATTTCTTCTTGTGCTCCTAGTTTCTTTCCATTAATGTTGTTTGGGTTTGAATGTGTATTTTTTCCCATTATTGTTGCATTGAGTTGAGAGGTTTTTTTTGTGAAAAATTCAAAATGTTGTATATAAAATTGAAAATATTTTTTTATTTTTTAACTTGCAACTCTTCTTGTGCCCTAGGTTCAAATTTCAAAGTCCAAACTTCATCTTACAGTAAAACTCAAGAGTTCAACAAGTTTACAAACATGCCAAGGAAATTGGACCCTATGTGGAAGTTTGGTGAACCTGATGGGGTTTGACAGATCAAATTTGACTTGCAAGTTATGTGAGCACCACATGACAAGGGGGGTATACAGATTGAAGTACCACCTTGCACAAGTCACTGGACATGAGGTAGGGCCTTGCACAAATACCAATTTAGAAATAATCCGAAAAGCCCTCAAATCATTGGAAGGAATAGAAACAACTAAACTTAACAAGGCAGCTCTGAGGAGTCAAATAGCAGGGTGTGGAGGTGACCGTGAGAGTGGTAGTGGTTCTTCACCATCAACATCTTCTACACCCAACCCCATAGCTGCTTCATCATATTTTGTTCCTAGAACCACACCCGGTGCACAACTATCTCCTCAATTATTAAAAAAAGGGAGAAGAAAGACGCTGAAGAGTTGTTGGGCAAGCTTTTTATTTGAAGTGATACTCCTTTCAGTATTGCCAGGAACAATCTCCTTTACCAGGTTGTGATTGATGCTATCATTGTTGTTGGCCCAGGATACAAATCCCCTTCATATGATGACTATAAAGGGCACATTCTTCAAAATGAATAGGTTGACAGCACCGAAAGATTGGAGGAGTTAAGGGCATCATGGAAAGTCACAGGATGCACTGTGATGTCAGATGGTTGGAATGATCAAAATGGTAGAACTCTTATTAACTTCTTGGTCAGTTGTCCCAAGGGGACAATGTTTATGAAATATGTTGATGCATCTGCACATGTCAACGATGCACGATTATTATGTGATTTATTGGATGCGTTTATTCTAAAGGTGGATCCACAAAATGTTGTCAAAGTCATAACGGACAACGCTGCGAATTATGTTACTGCTGGCAAGATGCTTATGGAGAGGCGTCCTAGCATACTTTGGACACCTTGTGTTGCACACTGCATTGATTTGATGTTGGAGGACATAGGAAAATTTTCTTTTGTCAAAGACATAGTTGAATCATCAAAGAGCATTACAAAAGTTATATATAATCATGCATTTGTGCTTCATTTGATGAGAACATTCACCAACAAGGAGTTGGTGCACCCTGTTATTACACGGTTTGCCACCAATTTCATATCTCTTCAATCCCTCCTGAATTCTATGTGGGATTTGAAGAGAATGTTTCTTTCAGAGGAGTGGTGTGCTTTGACATATAGCCGCAAACCAGAGGGAGAAGCCATATGCAGGTTAGTTTCATATCAGGAAAGCTTATGGGCATGCAGGAGGTATGTAGCATTACTGAACCTTTGGTAAAGGTTCTTAGATTAGTTGATGGAAAGAAGCCCACAATGAGCTATTTGTATGAGGCCATGGATAGGGCCAAAGTAGTCATTCGGAACTACTATGAAGATAAGGGGGATGAGGGGTTTCAAAAACAACTTCTTGTATGGGAAGTGATTGATGAGCGATGGAACAACACACTCCATCGTCCCATTCATGCTGCAAGGATCATCCTAAACCCCGAATTTGCTAACTCCTGTGGTTTCTTATTTGATGCAGAGGTCATGGATGGTTTTTTCACTTGTGTTCAGAAAATGGTGTCATCTCCAACAGAATGTGCAGATATCTCCAAAGAAATGGAGATATATAGAATGGCAGATGGCACACTGAGCTTTGACATGGCTGTTCAGGATAGGAATACTAAAATGACAGGTAAGATTTAGTTTGTTTCAAAATTCATTGTCTCTTCAAGTTCATAACTTCATCCTTTGTTTCAACTTTCAATTTTCAAATTTTCATTATTTTAAAATTTTTCTTATGTTTATAACTTTATAAGTTTATCTTATTTGTTGTAGATGCATGGTGGAGGAGCTACAATGGCAGAATACCAAAACTCGAAAAGTTTGCCATTAGAATACTCAGCCAAACATGTAGCTCTTCAAGATGTGAGCATAACTGGAGTGTATTTGAAAAAATACACACCAAAAAGCACAACAGGTTAAAAACTTAAAATATTCCAACTGATTTTTTGAATTCATTAAATAATTTTTTTATAATTATTAATTTATTATTTATAATATATATTATATAATTTATGACCCTTGTATAGGTTAGAGTCTCAGCGCCTCAATGACACGGTCTACGTCTACTACAATCTTAGATTGTGGGTGAGACAACTTGAGAGGACACCTGATATGGAAGCCATCTCTTTAGATGTGATTAACACCACTGCTGCATGGAGGGTTGAGGCCGACAGGCCTATCATGGAGTCAAGCCCTGATTGGATAGAGTAGGAGGTAGTGGAGGGGGAGGCGGAGGGGGAGGAGGAGGAGGAGGAGCAGTAGGAGGAGTAGGTGACACCACCTACCCCTGTCACCAATAGAGGACATGGTCTAGCTCCTTTAGCTCCTGCTGCTTCAGGTTCTAGAGCACAATAGAGTCCATTGCCAGCCCCACCAACTTCTTCATCTAAAGGGAAAGTTGTTACATTTTCTTGCAAGAGGGGCAGAGGAAATCAGTAGTATAGATTATTTGGTGCATTCCTTTGTATATGACATTATGACTTATGATATGAGATACATTATTATATCTTTTGTTGATATTTTGAGGCTGAGTTGGGACTCGGGACTTAGCATTCAAGACATGATTCACTGTTATGTGTGATGTAGCACTAGAATGATATTACACATCTTATATATTAGTTTTTTTTTTTCATATTTATGTGTCAATGCATTTATTTATGTTGTGGATACTTTAGATATTAAAAAAGTTGAAAAAAATTGAATATTTTTGTATGTGTTGTTTTTTTCCCTACTTTTACCGATTTTTTCCCAATTTTTACAATTTTTTTCCGAATTTTTTCCCCTCGCAGATTTAATCTCGATCGCAATGTTCGCAAAACTATTATGAATACCTCCCTAGTTAAGAGCGAGTGTTGAAGAATGTAACTAATGTCGGTCTTCATAATTGTATTTGAGCCATTATGGTATTTGTCAAAATAAAGAAAAAGAAATTTTATAATGAAAGAAAAATTATTTATTAGCATGGGTTTCATGCTTTATTATTTTATTTTTACATCTAAGCATCCATTGTAGGTTTCTAGGGTTTATGTCACGATTCCTAGTTTTTTTCATTATTTAATTGACCCTTCTTGGGCTTTGTAAAACAAGAAAGAAATGTATTTTTGTGTCAAAAGTGTCATTTGTGCCTCCTCCACCAAGTCGACCTCAAAAGGGAGCCAAAAACCACTATAAATAAGCAACTACTCGACTCTTTTGGAGAACACGCACAAGAAGTTCGATCTGCAATTGTTGGAGAAAAAAAGAAGAGCGAAATACCTGAAAGAGAAGAAGAAAATCCTAGCGAAAAAGAAGGAGACACTTATCAAGCAAGAAGCTGAAATTCTATCCCTGTTGCCACACGTGCGAGTTTCTAAGTTGTTGCAAGAACGCTGAAATCACAGTTCTACAGTAGGGCCAAAATTGTGGAAGCTGGAGGGTCGAAATTTTGAATTGTAGTTGGGTCAAAGTTGTTTGACTAGAAGTGACTATTGAAGTTTGGTTAATCAATCTGGAAGGCTGAAGTGACTGTTGAAGTTTGGTTAATCAATCTGGAAGGCTGACTTGGTGGAGAGAGGAAGGTCTTTTGGTCTAGTCTAAGGTCTTCAATTGTCTCAATTTGATTTGAATCTACTAGTTGAAGAATTTGACTGCATTTTCCCCTACATAGGGGTTTGATCCTTGGTTGAGTGCCTATATTTGGTGTCATTAATCTTCATGCTTTTGATTTGATGATTGCTTGATGAGAAGAAGATAAAAGAAAAACATAAAGAAATTTAATAAGAATATTAGAATATCACAAGTAATTGTCAACATAAGAAAACCTTTCTGCCTTTTAGATTTTCTAATGGATCGTTCCCGACTGCTCCTACCTAAAAAAATTTGCTCCCCGTGGGTGAAAAAGGCATGGTCGTGCGACAAGGTTTTAGAGGGAGGGGAGGGACCAAAAGAAATAAAAGGCCCTCCTCCACCCCCCCCCCCTCCCTCCCTCCCTCCCTCCATAATTCACCATTTGCATATTGAGAGAGCAAGAAAGGGATTTTGAAATTGGAGCTTGAGTTGAGGAGGAAGATTGAAAGGATTGCTTGGGAGCTTGAGGAGCTTGCAAGCGAGATTGAAGCTTGGGATTCAAGGCCAAAGAGGTAGGATCTAGACTCTAATCTAGCATTTGTGTTTTTTATATGTTTATTGTTAAATGAAAATGTTCTCTTCTCTCTTTCCCATTCCCATTCCTCCATTTTATTGCTAGGAAAAAAACTATAACTCCACCAAAGTTCAAAACTTCAAACATCATGGCTATATGGATTGGCATTCTCTTGATGTTGGCTCCCTTTTTTGTGACGATGGTGTTGGGGAGCAGAAGAAGGAGGAGTGATGAAGAGGATGAAGTGGGTAGTGGTGGATTTGAAAACCCTGGAGAGGACGAGTAACTTAGTGAGGAGGAGGAGGAGGAGGATAATGAGAGTGGAGATGATGAGGACACCAAAACCAAACCAGACCAACCCCACTGTGGAAATATGTTACTAGGCCTGCAGCAGGGAAAGGGGGTGGAACCACTAAATTTACATGTCTCCATTGCAAAAAGACTTACACAAGTTCATACACCTCTGCCAAAAAGCATCTCTGTGGGAAAATGCCATGGGATGGAAATAAACAAATAGGAATCAAAACTTGTGGAAGTGTCACAACATCAAAGAGCCAAATACATAAGGGAAGAGGAGGAAGCACAATACAAATATAAAAGATTAAAGGGTGACTTTGAACATGACACCACTAGCCCACAATCACATAGACTAAGAACTCCATTAACATCCTCCCATGGCAATGGATATGGAGCCAGATGCATAGGAAAAAACATCCCTTTAAGGCATAGAACCATATCAAATTTACTTCACAAAGCGTGTAGGAATGATGTGGATTCAAAAATTTACTGGTTTCTCTATGCATGTGGGATACCATTCAATGTTCTTTGCTCACCTTATTGGCATGAAATGGTTTCCGCCATTAATGATAACCCCAAAGGATACAAGAGCCTTGGGTATGACAAGGCTAGAATCGTAGGACATTTTTTGAAAAAGCAAAAATAGCACATGCTTTGGGTAAAATGACAAATTATTGGAATGACCTTGGGGTATCCATTGTATCTGATGGCTGGACAAATGTAAAAGGAAAGCCATTGATAAGTGTTCTTAGTACTTACTGTGTCTACTACTAGTACAGTCTTCCTTTTAGCATATGATTACTCAGAAAAGTTCAAGACCGCTATCAACATTGCACAATCGTTACTTCAAACAATTGAAAGTATTGGCCATACAATGTAATCCGAGTCATCACTGATAATGCTTCTAACTGTAAGGCAAAGGGAGCAATTATTGAGGATACATACCCCAACATATGTTGGTCTGAGTGTTTGGCTCACACAATGAACCTTTTGACGCATGATATTATTAAGAACGAACACCCTCAACACAAATGGATCAGTGATTTGCACAAAAGAGGCAAGAGAATGATTGGATTTATTATCAATCATAGTAATACCCATGGGCTTTTCCGCAGTCACTCAAATCTGGAGTTGTTGAAGATTGCAAAGACTAGATTTGCTAGCTATTACGTCACCTTTAGGTGCCTTTTGAAGGTAAGAGAATCACTGGCTAGCATGGTATCAAGTCAACACTGGCAAGCATTAAACAACAGGGCTCCAACAACAGTTGAAAGGCAAGGTTTTGATGAGGTGGAGAACATCGCTCTTGATGATCTGTTTTGGGCACATGTGAATGAAGTTTTGCAATACACCAAGCCCATTTATCACATGATTCGTTTTGCAGATACAGATGCACCAGTGATTAAGGAAGTGTATGAGCATATGGATAACATGTTGGGGCAAATAAAAGATATTGTTTAGGAAAAAAATCCCAACTTGTATGATATTATTCACAAATTTGTGTGTGCACGGTGGGATAAACTTAATGTTCCACTACATGCCTTGGTGTATATCCTTACGCCAAAATACTATTCTCCATCTTGGTTGGGCAAACCTGCACCTGAGGGTGGGGTTAGGAACAAATCCCATAGACATCCAGAGGTACAACATGGGTATATGAAAGCATTAGAAAAGTTGGTCCCTGACAGGGAGGAGTGGGCTAGATTGCGTCTTGAATTAGGCAGATACTTCACTAGCACTGGAGTGTTTGTTCTTTACATGCAATGGAACATAGGGACAGATTTGATGCTATCACATGGTGGGATGCGTACGTCGGCCAGGGACTTTTGCCAAAATTAGCAAAAAAAAGTTCTTTCACAAGTTGTAAATACTTCTTCTACAAAGAAGTGTTGGAGCACTTATAGCTTCATCCATAATGTGAGATGAAACAGACTCAGATTCAATGAAAACTGGGCAGAAAGATTGGTTTATGTGCACTACAACTTGAGGTTGTTGAGTCATTATTGTGATCGGGCTCATGATGATACATCATATACAACTTGGGACAACAACCCAGAGGAAGATAATTTGGAAGATGGCGCTCTACATCTAGAAGAATTGGAAGCATAACTTTTGAAAGATGATGATGAAGCAACAACAACCATGCCACCGCCATCATCCAGTAACAATGCTCAAGTTCCACAATCTTTGCCTTTGTTGGCGCCACCTCCATCAACATCTACATCCTCACATGGAGGTCATGTGCCTTCTGGTTCTGGTTGTCCGACTGTTGGAAAGTGTAACTAGGTTCGGTCTTCATAATGACTTGTAATTATGAATTTATGTAATGAAGAAGAAAAAGATAATAAAATATATTTTGTAATACTTGCATCATGGGTTTCATGAGCAAGTAGTTTTTATTATAGGTCAAAGACTACTTCTTGATGTCTTTAGGGTTTGTCATCTTGTCATAAATGTATAATTTAGAGTCATGTATATGAAGTGTTGCTACACTTGTAAAAGACAAATTATTGATGTCATAGTATGCTCCAAGACCTTGTCACTATCTCCTTGAAGTCGGCCTCAAAGCAAAAGAATGAGCAAAAACTCAAGTCAGCTCAAAGTAAAGACACAAATATTCAATAGGTCATGTCAAATCATTCTTGGTGGCAACAACTATATAAAGGAACCTCGGTCACCACAAAAAGACAAATTTCGGAATTCTTCTCTGAGTTTTTCGGTGGGTTACCTCTGAGATTTTCGGATGGGTTAGACAGACCACAGTTCGGACATGTCTGAGATGATAAGTGCGGGTTTTAGTCTGCGTTTTCTGCGAAGAAGAGCAGGTGTCCAGCGAAGGAAGGAAGATTGTATCACATCTCTGTTTTGGGCATATTACACCTCGCATCTTTCAGCTAGGTCGAGGGATTACCACAGCAAAGATAAGTGTCTCCTATACAGTGCAGAACGAGGTGTTCATATAGTGCTGAAGCAGCGCATCAAGGAAGGTTGTAAGAAGGGCAGAAGGGAATAAGATCAATGCGGAGGAGAGGCAATGCTAGCCTCTGCCATTTATTAGAATAATGCTATTTTAGTGTTTAATGCTCATCTATGATTGCAATTAGCAGTTTCTTGTTAGAAACTTGTTGTTTCTATATTCTTAGTAGAAACTTGTTGTTTCTACTTTCTTAGTAGAAACTTGTTGTTTCTGTAAATACAGTTGTATTATTTATTGAGCTTCACTGCTCATTGTAAATCAATTCAATTCATTCATTGAATATGGTATCAGAGCTTAGGTATTTTTTCGAAATAATTCTTCATTATTTGAAAAATAATGTGCTTCATTTCGAAACAGCGCTCTAGAAGTCTAAAAAAAATTTTTTTGGCGTCACAATTTCTGAGCCGCCATTTCGATAAGAATTACAATTTATAAATCGAGCAGGGCCTCTCTTTCTACCTTCAGATTGACGCAGACAGTGTGGCACTGTTAAATTGTCGTCTAATCTCTCGTTTATGGGCGTCTGGTGTGTTATCCCCGCTGCCAATCCCCTTGACAAGTTATCGCTTTGGGTTCCCAGATACGATTGATTGCATAGCATCTGGTTTTCTCTGATCCCTTGTGGCTCGACTTATCTTATGAGGCATCTCTTCATCAAAAGCTGCCTAGATTTCTTCCAGAATGTTGCTCGTTTCTCCTCACAATTGACGTATTGTAGTTCATGAAATACTATTTTCGATACACTGATCTTTCAGATTGCAACTTTTCATCATTTGGGTAAATTTTTCTCTGGCAGATCTCCAAGACTGCGCCTTCTATTTTGCTATTTCTGCCACTTTCTTGCATGTCCTGTCATTTTGGTATTGCAGTAGTAATTGTGATTAGTGAAATGTTGTTTTTGGGCATTGAATTTTAGTTGTATCGGATTTCTTTTGTTATTCTTCTTTTTTTCGATCAGAAAAAGGATTGCTGATGTTTGGCTGATCATCCGTATTTTTGAGCTGAATTGTGGAGTTTATGGGTTTTGATCTGTATGTCGTGAATCTCCCTCTTATTATGTTCCTGTTTAAGGTTTCTGGGGTTTGATCCTGGACTTGTGCATCGGAGGAATCTCTAATCAGTGATCTAAGATATCCGACAATGGCCTCACTAACCAATCTGATGTTGGAAGGCAATCAACATCTGGAAACAGAGAATGTTGACCATTTTTTAATATAGGCATCTTGACCAGCTCGTTTTGGGCAAAGAGCCTCATCCTGGTACACCTGGTGCAGATCAAGATAAGTTTGATGATCAAAATCGAGAGGCTATTATGCTTCTCAAACTCTCTGTAACTGATGGCTTCTCAAACTCTCTGTAACTGATGATCAGTTACCACAGATCCCTTCCGGCAAGACAGCTGCCGAAACCTAGAAACATTTGAAGGAATTGCATGAGACATCCGACAAGAGCAGAGCTTTCTTTCTAAAGAATCAGTTGTTCTCCATCATGATGGACGAACATATGTCTTTACAGGAACATCTTAATAAGATTAAAGCCATTCGAGATCAGCTCAAAGCCATTGGTCGGACCATGGAGGAAGAAGATATGGTAGTCATCACCCTGAAAAGTCTACCAAAATCTTATGAACACTTTATAGAAACTCTCAACATTACCTCCACTAATGTTGATCTAAAGTTTCCAGAGCTATGCACCAAACTTCTGCAGCAGGATCGTTGGAAACAGCAGTTTGGTAGTGGTGCTTCATCAGCCTCCTCAGAAAATGCTTTTGCTGCCAAATATCAGTCGTCTCAGTCATTTCAGAAGACAAGTTCTTCTCAGTCTTATGATCCTGATAAGAAGAAAAATGTGGAGTGTAATTACTGTCACAAGTTTGGTCATTTGAAGAAAGATTGCCAACAAAGGATTGCTTCTGAACAGAAGAAGCAGGGAGGGTCTCATCAGCAAGCAAATGTCGCAGAACATTCTGAGCAGAAGGAATCTGCCTTTTATGCCTTTATGGCTAAAAGGTACTCAGATCACGCCCCGTCATCTGTCTGGTACATTGACTCTAGTGCATCACGTCATTTCTCTCACAGGCGTGACTGGTTCACTGACTTCTAATCTTTCAGTGATTCCATGGTCTTCGGCGAAGGTGAGGAGTACACAGTGGTTGGCAGAGGCACAGTTCAGATCCAATCTGGTGGGCGCACACTCATCTTCCTGAATGTGTACTATGTTCCTGGTATGGAAATTAATCTGCTGTCTGTCAGCCAGATTATGAGAAACTCTCCTCAGCTCGATGTGGTGTTCAGTGCGCACAAGTGCTCCATTATTGACAGGGACACTCGGCTTACGGTTGTTGTTGGCCTAGAGGATCATGGTCTATATAGGCTTCTTGACACTGGTGATTCCCCAGAAGTGGCTCTAGCAACTCGTGTTTCTACCATCAACACTTTGTGGCATCAAAGATATGGGCATTTAAACATTCAGTATCTCTCTCAGCTATCTCGGGAGGGACTTGTGTCAGGGTTACCTGATATTCAGACACAGCATTTGGGAGTGTGCGGCGCCTGTCAAGCTGGCAAGCAACATCGGTCTTCATTCAAGGATGGAGAATCTTGGCGCGCATCTAAGGTACTCCAGTTAATTCATGCTGATATTTGTGGTCCTATGAATACATCTTCAGTTACTGGTTGCAAATATTTTTTGCTCATTGTAGATGATTTCAGTAGAAAAATGTGGGTGTATTTTTTAAAACATAAATCTGATGTATTTAGCATCTTTCAGAAGTTTAAGTCCTTAGTTGAAAAAGAGTTTGGCTGTAATATCATAACTCTTAGGACAGATAACAGGGGGGAATTTTGTTCTTCTGCTTTTTCCAACTTCTGTGATACCCATGGCATCAAACGCCAGTTAACCACACCCTACACTCCTCAGCAGAACAGTGTTGTAGAACGTCGCAACCGTACAGTTGTTGAAATGGCTCGTTCTATGTTACAACATAGGAGTGTTCCGAACAAATTTTGGGCTGAAGCAGTGTTTACTGTAGTCTATCTTCTTAATCAATCACCTACTCAGGCTGTTAAAGGGAAGACTCCAGAAGAGGTTTGGTCTGGTCGAAAGCCTAAGATCAACCATCTCAAAGTTTTTGGCACAGTTGCATATGTTTGGATTCTTGGTGCTAAGCGCTCTAAGTTGGATTCCAAAAGCCAGAAACTCATGATGACAGGGTATAGTGATCACCACAAGACCTATAGGTTGATAGATAAAGACACTGATCGTCTTATCTTCAATCGGGATGTGGTATTTGATGAAGACAGAGGGTTCTTTCAGTCCCTTCCTTTTGAGCAGTGTTCTGAGGATCAGCCTCACAGTGTTTGTCCTCCGTTAGGTCCACCTGATGGGAGGGATGATGCAGCATCAGTCTTTGATGATGCACTACCTAAGCTTCCTCCAAAAAGTAATCCTCCTCTTGCTGCTCCTATTGTTCTTGAGCCTCCTCCACCTCCTCCAGATATTGGTTCTTCTACTCTCCGGCCTAAATGGTGGGCTAAAACTATTGGTGATCTTCGGGATAATGAACTCCTTGAAGGTAGAACTTCCAGAAATAAGAGAAAACAGCAGCCTACAGTAAATTTTGCTCTTATGGCTAACATACACACTGTTTTTGAGCCTCAACCTATTCAGAGACTAAGGGCATACCTGAGTGGGAACAGGCTATGGAGGCTGAATTCCAGAGTCTTCAGAAGAATCACACTTGGACCCTTTCTAATCTTCCTGCAGGGAAGACACCCATTAGCTGCAAATGGGTGTATAAAGTGAAATACAAAGCTGATGGAACCCTCGACAAGTATAAGGCTCGTCTTGTTGCTCGAGGATTCTCATAGAAAGAAGGCATAGACTATGAGGAGACCTTTGCTCCTACAGCCAAGATGAGTACCATACTGCTTGTCCTTGCCTTAGCAACTCAGTTCAGTTGGAAAGTCCATCAAATGGATGTAAAGAGTGCTTTTCTAAATGGTGACTTACAAGAAGAAGTCTACATGACACAGCCTCCAGGATTCAAGGTTGCCGATCAAGCACAGAAAGTTTGTAGATTAGTAAAAGCACTCTATGGTCTAAAACAAGCCCCTCGGGCTTGGTACATGAAAATTGATAAGTACCTAACAGATCATGGTTTTCAACGGATTCCATCTGATGCAAACCTGTATATCAAACATACTGGTGATGATATTTTGTTTGTGGTTGTCTATGTGGATGATCTTATTATTACTGGTTGTTCAGCACATTTGATCCATGGGATCAAACAGGATTTGTGCAGCACTTTTGATATGACAGATTTGGGGCTTCTTCATTATTGTTTAGGGGTGGAAGTCTGGCAGACTGAGAACAACATCTTTCTCTCTCAGTCCAAGTATGCCAGAAATCTTGTGGAAAGGTTCAGAATGCAGGATTGCAAACCTACCACGACTCCTATGGAACCAGGGCTCAAACTTTCAGCTCAGTCATCCTCACCACTTGTGGATGAAACTTTATTCAGGCAATTACTTTCTTAGTAGAAACTTCTTGTTTCTGTAAATACAGTTGTATTATTTATTGAGCTTCACTGCTCATTGTAAATCAATTCAATTCATTCATTGATTACCATTGATCTCACACTCTCGTATATATTCAGCAAACATTCATAGTAGCAAGAAGATCAAAGAAAGTTGTCTAGGTGACCAAGAAAGAATAGAAGACTAGGGATCCAGTTTCTCTAGGGCTGTTGCAAAGCAATGCTGAAAAGGAAGGTCATCATAAGGAGCCGAGAAGAACAGTGACAAGGGTCTTGAAGGCATACTAGTGTCAAGGGTTTGTGTCATGGTTATGGTACTCGTCGATTGAAGATCTATAAGAAGAATTACTTTCGGGTTTTCCTCTCCAAAAGGGAGAGGTTTTAGCCCTGGCTTGAAGAGCCTAAACTTTGTGTCTCTTGTGTTTTGATAATTGACTTGATGAAAGACATAATAAGATAATGAAGATAAGATCTAAGTAATAGAAGCATAATAAGTTCACAAGTAATTATCAAGAAGAGAAATTTGAATTAAAAGCCCTAATTTCTCAACACCAACTATGCCAGGAGACTCCCAGTGGACTACCACAGCCTTCTCAGAAATTAGACATTTCTCGTGGCAAGGGCCACAGGAAGCAATAGATAATGGATTTACTTGTCTTTTCTAGTTTCTAGTAACTTTTATAATTGTTGACTCTTTTATATTTATTATGAATCATGATATTTTTCTAAACAATATATGACAATTTAAGTTTGAAGTTAGTAATTATAACTCACTACTGGTCATGAATTATGAATATATTATATGATGCTTCGTGAAAGTTGAAACATTTCATTTCATGTTAGATATTCTTTGTTATCGTTTGGTTACTTGGTAATGGTAATGGTTACAAGTACAAGATACAACTTTAGTGATCAATGATGATAAATGTTATATATTGACTTTTGAAAGCTTGAAACTTTAAGATTGATGAATCATGAGACTCGATATGTTGTATGTTACTAACTTGTGGACGTGGTTGATGAAGATTATAACTTCTAGATGATTGATGTTAACAGTTATATGGTTCAATCCATGTTTTTATGCTTTTTATATCTAATTCATCATTCTACATGCTTTTGTTGACATATATGCATCAAAATATATATATATATATATATATATATATATATATATATATATATATATATATATATATATATATATATATATATATATATATATATATATTCGCTCGAGCTTAGGGAGCTTTTGAAAATGTCGCTCCCCACTCCCGCTTCCAAGTAACCTTGGATTTGATCCCTCTCGGCGCTAAAAGAAACTAAAATAGTATTTAAAAAGGATCTAACATTTTTTTTAAAGATGGGAATCAGTGATTTGTTGGGATTATCTGGGCAAGGCTCAGGTTTAATGCTGGAGGCTGCCACTATAACCCTTAGGCTAGTGCCAGTAGCCCGTAAGCCAACGCATAGCAGGTAACTTGTGACTTAGCAAGAACCAAGACATCCTTTGTAGTGGCCAACAATTCAACCCAGATGTAGGAGAGAACAAACTATACTCCCAATCACTCGAACTAGAGAACCTAACAATTTAACCAATCACATAAATTGACAATAGCAACTCATCGCATTGCCTTATATAATAACAAATCTATGGACCATAGGAACGACTGGAAAGGCCGTCTTCTATGTCATAAATATATTATGTTGTGCTAGTGGAATAAGAAAATCAAGCCTAGCAGCTTAAGATTTTCCAATCATCGAGTTTTATTTACTTCTTGTATTGCTCATTGTGATTAGGAACCCTTACCCAAAAAGGATTCAACAAAGAGCATGTTAAAATAGGAAGCGACGGTAAAATTTCATTATTTTGTTTCTGTGTTTTGAAGAGAGTAGATTTGTTGTGGTTTTTTTTGGACTTGTATTATAATTTTTAGTGAGATTGTTAAGTTTTGTTATTTGAAATGTATTTTTGAATATATAAACAAATTGGAAACTTTGAAAAAACTTTAAAATTTTCACTTTGTGTAGTTTTAATAATTAAAATCTGTCATTTGTGTAGTTTTAATAATTAAAATCTGTCATTCTAACCCTTTTTAGGGAAATTTCAAATATATATCATCAAAACATATTAATTAAAAAAAAAAAAAAAACATTTAGACTCGTCTGTAAGCACACACATCAAAGAGCTTGAACTTATTCTGGACGTTTGTATGCATTTAATTATGCTTTATTTGCATTTTTTTAGGGTGTATCCACATACAGGTAACAGTGAAAACAGCGGTGATCATCAAATCCAAAAAAAGTAATCGCACAGCATGCAGAGCCAAAATGATATGAAGAAAAACTACTGATGAAAAAAAAAAAACTTACCAAATGCATATACATTGATGCTTTTGAGGCCCAGTATGCTCTTCTTCCTCACTCCAACTCCAGCAAGCTGCTTGGTTTCATAGAACACAGATGGGAAAGAGACCCCAGTGATGGGTTCCACGATCGTTTTAGTTTTCTCCGCGTGAGCAACCTCCGTGGCCAATGACAAACAGGCTAGAGGTCCCCAAAAATAGTGGGGTGCCCTGCTTTTCTGAGCGCAAACGTCACGCAGCCTTTGGACCACCCAACTTCTCTGATTGGCAAGTTGGGGAGCCACGGCTAGACCAACTCCAATTCCCACGCCCAATGTCACTGCTAAACACCTGATAGATGATGAGGATGTTGATGAAGTGGGTGTGGAAGAATGCGGTGGGATTGGAGGAGAGTTTGGGTTTAATGGCAGAGGTAAGGATGATGCCATTGCAGTCAAATATCAACAGGATATCACTGCAAAATCTAGTAAACTGCTAACCCTCAAATGAATTATATCATTGTATCAATTCGTGGGTAGGTAGGAAGTGTGAATCAATAACAGCCACTACCCACATGAAATTCAGGAGTGAAACTCGGAGTAGATTAATGAGACTGAGGTCTGTTTAAGAAGTTTTAGTTTCAAACAATTGCTAGATTTTCATTTCTAGAGGGAACAGAGAGCCCAGTCCTGAAGGTTGTTGAAATCGAAGTTTCCCTCTTTGCTTACAGTCACTAGAGAACACAACATTTGCAGTGGAATGAAAAATAAGTGGAAGAGACCCTTGCTGCAATTTCTCAAGCCAAGGCGATGGATGCCCATACGGGCTTCCAGCTCAGACTGTAGTGGTATTGATATAATTATCGAGTTAATAAATTTCTCCGCATTTGGTAGATAACATTTACCAAGATAGTTGATGGCAGAAGTACAGAGTGGAAAAAAAGGTTTCAGCGCCCCAACCATCAAAGTATTAGGTGACCATTAACGTCAGCCTTTCATACGGCACGCATTAACAAAGACTTCGTTAATCACGGAGTGTCCATTTCTTCTCATAACTTCTTCGATTGGAACGTTTGTTATAATGGAGAACGGTAAGGAGATCTTAGAGTGGTTAACCTAATTATTAGCACATGGCTATTTTTTCTTTTTCAAAATTAGTGACATTTGTTTTATAAACTTATTTGAGTTCTAGTGGAGAAGAAATGACATTTTTTATTATATTTTTTCTAGTTAATTTTAATCAAAATTGGATATAAAAATTTTAAAACTTCAATTTAAGTTGTTTGATTGTAGAATTCAAGTGTTTCATAGAGATTTTTAGGCTATTGAATATTTATGTATTCAAAAATGAATTTTAAATAACAAAAAATCACATTCTTTCTTGAAATTGTTTTGACGATGAAAAAGTCTATTTTCTTTCTAAGTTAGACTAAGTCTTTATTTACATGATGTTATTTGTTATTTAATAAATTGCCTAAACCTTTAAACCTTTATTTACATGAAGTTATTTGTTATTTGATAAATTGCATAGTAATTTTATAATTATATTAAGTAAATGTGAAAACATAAACATTCACATGATGTTATTTATTATTTGATGAGGTAGATGTGAAAAGGTAAATAAGCATTCACATAATGTCATTTTTTTATTTAATAATTTACATAGTAATTTTATAATTGTATTAGGTAAAATGTGAAAGGTAAACATAGATTTAGAGTTGTAAGCTAGTTATTACTTAAAACTCCTTCTATTGATTTAGAAGAGACTACTTGAAGATGCTAGCATGGCCAATTTTTGTAGATTAAAGGAACGATTAATCTACTAATGTTTATATATAAATGTCCTTCCTATTAAATGTTGGTAGATTAATCTTTGTTTTAATCTAAATATTTATTTTATAGTCATGCTAGCATTTTCCAGATGTCTCCTCTAAATCAATAAAAATAATTTCAAATAGCTTATATATATATATATATATATATATATATATATATATATATATATATATATATATATAGTGAGTGGACCTCTATGGTGTTTTGTGGAGTTAGAATCTCTATGGGGAAGCTTAAAATAGTTAGAAGTCCATGGTGTTTTGTGTAAATAGAATTTAGATGGGGAACCCTAAAATCGTCAGAAGTCCAGAGCCTTACAATAGTAATAGCTTTATGGTGTGAAAGAATTTAATGGTGAGAATTATGCATGGATCTAAAACTTATTGTTGAAGCTCGTTACTATATGTTTTAGGTTATAATCAACCTAGATCCATCTCAATTCTTGATCTATCAAGTGTCAAGAGGGATCAAACTTCTCAATGTGCAAACCTTTACTCAAGTTTTGCACTCAAAAAAATACGTTTTCACCTTGAGGGACTTGATCTCTCTCGGTGCTTAATAGATCCAGAGTTAAGATGGATATACATTGGTTTATGTGATTTGGTTGTACTCATTATTTATTTATGTGATTTTGTTAGAGCTTTAAATCACTAAGCCAATGGGTTCTTCAAAAGGTTTTGGAATTAAATAAATTAATTGAATTATCATGCAAGTGGTTGTACTTCTTAGGTACATATGTTTATTTATGTGATTTAGTTAAAGCTTTACATTACTAGGGCAATGGTTTCTTTAAAAAAATTCAGAATTAAGTAAAAGAATTAAATGATAATATCTTGAGCAATCCAAATTTAACAGTAACCCTAAGACCTAATCAACCTCAACCTTCACCCTCACCCTAGAGCCTGGAGAGCTACTTGTCTCTATGCTTAATTCTAACCCTAAACCTCAACCTTCACTCTCATCCTATAGCTTAGAAAGCTACATTCCTATAGGAATTTCTCATTTGAGATCTACTTGCCTCTCTTCTTTACCCTTTACACTTATCCATCATTTTATGCAACATTTAAAGACAGCTTGTTCGATCCATTGAGTGGTTGACTTGAGGGTAATTTGTTGTGGTGGGTTGCACTTAATGCCAAATAGATGGTGGGTGGCACTTAATGCCAAATAAAAAATCATTCAATAACTCCCTGTAAGTTGCAGTATTAAGTCACAATTTACAAATTCCCACTTATAAAAACAAAAACAAAAAACAAAAAAAAACGAAAACAAAAACAAAACATATTTCTCCTCTTAAAAATCTTGTTGTAAATTTCAAGATTACAATGATTTGATTTCTACAAAGAATATAATTACGTCAAATTTTTGTATTGGTTCTCATAGCATTAGGTGAAAAAAACAAAGCAGTTTTATCCCCGTGGCATTTTGTAAAAATAAGTAAAGCAGCTTTCTCCTCTATTGATTTGATTTTTTCTATTTATATTTGTTGAAATTGTAGCTAGGGTTGGTCTTCATAAAAATTATTTAGTATCTTTATAATTGGGGAAAATAAATTATTATTAGCATGTTCTCCATGCTTTTGATTTGGTCAAAAATGTATTTTAGTAAAAGAAGAAAAAATTTATTTTATTTGTAATTACAAGTGGCTCCACATGTGCTAAGACAACCCTTCTAGATGTTTTAGTTGGCTTGCCTAGAAACTCACTTATTCAAATCAAATCAACTCTTCTAGATGATCAAGAAAGTTTGCCTTGAAAGGCACCCATTCAGATCTCATGATGGATATAAAAATATCTCCATTTGTCCTCCTTCAAATGTAATTCGAACACACATACCTTATTCATTTGTTCTCCTATTTGAAGTGGTATGATATCTGTAGATTTTCTCATTACATTTATGATTTGAAATCAATGATTAGATATCTTCTCATTATACTTATGATCTGAAGTTAGAGGTTCATGATCGGCTCATTATACTTATGATATGAAGTCATAGGTTCGAGATTTGCTCATTATCCTTGTGATCTGAAGTCTAGTGGTATGAGATCTCCTTCTTATACTTGTGATGTGAAATATAATATGTTCGAGCCTCAGAGGGAAGATATTTAACCTTTGCTTTTGTGATATGGTGAAGAGGATCAACCTCTCATTAGTGATCCTGCTGGACATTATGTACTTGACATTGTGTAGGAGATCTTAGCACTTGTAGAAGCCATCTTGTGGTCAGTATTATACATGTCTCGATGTACTATTGAAGGATTCCCATGGCATCCAGATGGAATATTTGTAATGTATCTCCTTTAATCGAAGTCATATATCTATGTTGATAATCCAATTTCAATATGTACGAGTTATGCCTATTGTAACAAGGAGGGTTGAGTCCCTTATATAACTAAATCAGAGATCTGAGAAATATGTCATGAGGTATGCATGTTTGAGGACCCATAAGAAGAAAATGTTGGAGGTTCTTCTAACTGGTGTGAACACAGTAGTTTGAATTGTTGTGACAACATAAATTTGAAAAGAGGCTAAATATCTTAGGAAGTCAAGACTTGTAAAATGTTTGAGTTACCTTTGTTGTCTGAAGTGAGCATCTAATTTCCTCTATCTCTATCCTATATATAAAAGAGAGACAAATACACCTCATTAGGAAGTCAACCTAAGGAAAATAATAAATTAAGAGTCTGGCAATTGTTGGTATTGACATCCTAGTTGATGACCTATCCTATAGCAAGATTCAAAAGTTGTTTTCATTAATCTTCTGAAGTGAATTTTGAAATGGGGAAGTCTAAGACAAATAAAGATTGATTAGAAGGCTTCACAATGTTGTGTTACTACGGAACAACATATTTGAAGTCATATGGTTTGTAATAGAAAACAAGGAAGGTCACTTGAAATTTTGGATTAAACCTAAGTATTGTATGATGATATGTATATTGCAAACATTGTTGATGATTCTCTTGAAGGGTTTGCAGATTTGAAGATAATGCAACAATGAGTGTTGAAGAATTTGAAGATTTTATAGCATCTGAATATTCTAGGGTTTGTTAGATTGGACCATATTCTAGAGTTTTGAACACTTAATTGTTTAGGGTTCGTAAACCCTAGGTAGGGATTGGAGAAGAAAGCATATGACTCATGGACCCTAGGATTGTTTGCTAAACTATAAGAAGAAACCATATCTCCTTGATGATGATATGGACGATGTGACACCCAACCCCATATTTAACCACGTTTACCGATTCTCCAGGGTAAAACACGAGTTGAGAGTTACTATGTATGACCCAACATCCAAGATCCACTTATAGAAGTGGGGTCCACTTGCTAACTTACTGCAACCCTCTAGGGACACATGATCACCCAGATGTCAAACAATTTCTACTGGTGACGTTTTCTATGAGTTAGAACCACTTTTTGACCAAGCTTACATCCCAATTACACGCATGCAGGTCAATCCATGTGGCCAGAAGGCTCCAGTTGCAAGCATAACCCATACTTCGTGCGGCTACATTCAAAGTTTCCTTGAACTGAGAGTGTGTTCAGGGACTCTGTCCCAGTATTTTAGGGCTAGCCTATAGGCCAACTACCTAGAACTGCCCAAAACTTTATCAATAGATTTTTCTGAGCCTTCATATCATGTTTCTAAGTTCTGCTCTTGCTCAAGCTTACACAACACATGTTAGTCATTTATACAAACACTTTGTAAACATAATACTTGTAGGTAATGAATGCATATATGTTAATTGTTTCATTAGTTTCATCAGAGATTCATAAGAGGCTCACTACCCTCTCATGCTAGCTTTAAAAAACACATATTAGCTCATGCATTCATATAAATTATTTAATAGCTAACCAAACCATGAAAAAGATCAATGACAAGAGAACATCATATAATAAGAAACATACCATGCATATAACCAACATTTAACCAAAGTGAAGCCATGAAAAAATAGTCATAAAATCACACATTAAACCAAAACTTGTGTTCATTGATCTCAATAAAGAATAACACATAATAACATATGCAAAGTACCAACCAAGTTAGGGACTTCCACATACCACCAGACCATAGATTGGGATTGAGCAAAGTCTTTCTTTCAGCCCAATCACCATCATGCCATATTCTAAGCATGAATGAGGGATCACATGGGATAACCCATAAACATAACCCAACAAGGAATATAGAGGTTAAACCACCTCCACCCTCAAGCCATAATGATCTCACCTAAACCAGTCTAGAGATCACCAAAACTAATACAAGTTAGGATGCCTCAGAATTTTTTCACCATATGCAGAGGAATTTTCATGTCTCCACCCACCTGTCAAGAGTTATGGGAGAAAACCATCTCCACCCTGAACCCTTGGGAATTTTACTAAGACCACCTCAACCAAGATCCAAAATCTACCGACAATCCAAAGCTTAACCAAATAGGGAACCCACTACATCATGGTTATCCAGGAAATGGAATACGAAATGCTATACATGATTGTCACTCCAGGAAAATCCCATGCCAATGACAACTAAAATGACCAATAAACCAGTGCATGAACTGATCAGGAGTTCATAAATTTTGCTCAAAATTAAAAATTATAGGATTGGATTGAAACCAAGATGGTTGTGTATATCTTGTCTTCCTGATTCCGGCGCTGCAAACAGTTCGAAAAATCGATGTCGTATGAGGAAGATATTGCATTCTGATCGAAAATGGTAGGACATAGATGTTATTGAATTGTGATTATGTCAACAGAAATCAGTGCAAACAGAATGAACGGTGGAGATTAGATCACAGAAGCAGCATTGGGAGATCAACAGTGGATGATGAATCGCGATTTTGCAATTCGCAAATAACAGTGGATATCGTTAAGAGTTCACATGGTATGTCAAATAGGTTACAATGAAATGTGGTAAAGTTAAAATGCGATGTGATGAGGGGAGCCACGTGTTGGCATTGCACACGAGTGCACATCGCATAAATTATGGTTTTAGCGTTATTAGTACCAAGTTAAACTTGCGGGCAAGCGATTTGCGATGCGCTGTGATTGGTTGCATGTTGTGGGACTCGAGAACCCTGTTTTGCATGAATATAAGTTGTTTAAGGCTATGTGTGATATGTTTAAAATGTAAGCGTTGTTTGATTGTGAACGTGTATGTTTAATGAAACTCCGATATTTTTTCTGCTAATGTATAAGCCACTTAACGGTTGGGGGTACGCATGTGGCCACCACCGTAACTGAACACTAAATGCGCGGATTAATAGGCGAAGCGAATAAGGGTCAACCCTAATTTAACTCCAGTTAATTTGAGTTCTACACATTTAGTGGAGTTTTCCTAGGATATATTGGGAAAAAGTGTAAGAGGCTCATTTATTTTTTCCCAGGAAAAAGTCGTAATTTTTCATTAATATAAAAGAAAAAATTACATGTTACATTTTACATATAAAAACCAGTAAGTCCATGGTTCTATATATCATCTCCGAAGAGGCTAATAGTAGTCAAGTAATCAACAAGTATCAATGATAATAAACCTATTATAATCACATATATGTACAGAAAATACATGGTAGAAGCTGAGATAAATAATGTCGATAATATGTGTTTAGCATGAATATAATTGATCGCCAAAAATAGTGATGATAACAAAATTGCAGTCATGGAGTGACTGCTCTCATATCCTGAATGTCGTCTATGAATGGTCTATGATAATATTGGAACACCTGTTCCCAATCATGTTATATAATAAACCACCTGCCCCAATCTAACTCCGATGCTTCTTTGGAAAGCTTGTCTGCCACTTGGTTCCTTTGCTTGTAAATGTGAGTGACAGAGATAATGTCAAAAAATGATTTCAGTAGATGCACCTCCCTCAATAATGATATAAGTGTGTGTGTATGGCACCGTGTATGTGAGTTGAACCAATTTATGACAATTTGTGAGTCCCCAAAAATCTGCAGTATGTTGCATCCATGTTCTCGGGCAAAAAGAAGAAGAAGTTGAAGGCTTAGTAATTCAGCAAAATTATTTGTCCCCGGACCTAGCCCCATTTTAAGGTGGAAGAAATGAGTGGTAGTTAAATGTAAAACCGCACCCCCCCCCCCCCCCCCCCACACCCATGGTTGTTTGATTCCCCATCAAAGTATGCCCATGGGTAAGTATGGTCAATGATTTCGGGGATGATTTCCTTTCTGCGGGTGTGATGGTCAACATCAGGAATGAGTCTGTAAGTAGAGATGATGGTTGAACAAATGTGGTCCCAGATCACATGCACCCCTTCAAATGTGAAACGGTTGCGACAGGTCCAGATACCCCAGGCGATCAACAATGGGAGGTTTCAAAATTTGATGCAGGAGGCCTCTTGCCACCACGCAGACTAGGTTGCTGATATAGATGTGTCGTGCCAGGTGAGTGTACAACCCAGTGCATGAGAAGCCGATCACCAGAAATCCCCGATAATAGGGCACTCAAGGAAGAGATGGTGGACATCTTCCTCATGAGAAAAGCAGAAACAACATCTGGATGGACCCTGGATGGCCCATCTGCGGAGATTGTCAATGGTAGGAATGCAATTATTGTGGATGAACCACATGAGTAGTCGAGTTTTGTGAGGTGCCTGCAATTTCCAGATTGTGTGCCACCACCAATGTTTATTAGGAGGTTACCTGAGCGCACAGAGTGTGATATAACCATCTTTCGGGGAATATTTTCTGCTGAGTGAGAGAGCCCACAGAAGGTCGTCCTCATGATCCGAGAGTCGTATGTGTGATGCCTGTAATGCCCTGATGAACCGATCCCAGTGGAGATGGCCCTCAATGGGTATCTAGAGATCCAGAGCCGAAAACCAGCCCTGTGTTTGTCAATTAGTCCTCTAAGGATCAGCCACATGTGATAGATAATGGTATCCAGCATGGGCCATGTGTTGAATGATGTCTTGAGGTAGTTTATAGTTCTGCCCACTACCCGACCAAGAGTCCGCCCCCATTCAGACCATAGATCCTGATCCAATGTGCCATGTCAAACCTTGCTGAATAAGGTGATAATACTTTGCAATGGCCTTCTAGATGATCGAGGACCCCAGACAGAACTGAATGGGGCCTCTTATCCATTCCAATGTAGTCCGGGGAGCAATGTATTTGGAGATAGTAACCTCTTTCCACAAGCTATGGCCAGTAACAAGGTGCCAATCCAATTTTGCAACCAGGGCAGTGGAAAATAAGGAGAGATCCTTAATACCCCAGCCACCCCAATCCTTGGGCTTGCTGATATGGTCCCAAGCCACCCAAGCAAATATTCGCTCTCTACCATAATTCCTCCACAGGAATTGTCTGCAAATCTACTGAATGCGGTTGGTGGCTCCCTTAGGTAGCCAAGAAAGGGACATCCAGTAAATAGGTATGGCTTCCAGGACTGATTTTATTAATACCAATCTGCATGGCCGCGAGAGCCACCTATGATGCCAAATATTGATCTTGCGCTCCACTTTAGCGATCACCTAGTTCCAATCCTTGATCTGATAGTCATTTGGCTTAAGGTGGAAACCAAGATATTTCAAACCTTCCCCAATGGAACTGCGCTCAAATGGGAAATACCTCATGGCATGCTCCTGTTCATGTGTCGAACATCTAGTCAAAATAATGGTGGATTTGTTGTTATTGGGGAGCCATACCAATAGCTTTGCAGAAATTATTTAAAATGTTATCAAATTGTGTATTGTCGACCATTATTAGTGAATGAAGAGTCATTCTTGGCTAATTGGAGCATGTTGATGCCATTGGTGCAGAAAAAACAACCATTAGAGCATTGTAACTGCATGTAATAGCAAAATTTTGAGCATAATGAAAGATGGACAAGCCATTGGGAGCTGGACCAACATATGTAGCCCAGTAGGGGTGAACTGCTTCATCATGCCTGCTGTGTAAATTTCATGTTACTTATTTATCTGTTTTACATTGTTGTTTAGTGTTATTTATGCTTATTTTATGCTTCTAATTCACTAATTTTCATCTATAATTCATGGAAAAACTCCTTAATCCTTATGCAAACTAATGAACCAATTCTGCAAATGTTTTTAAAGCTGAAAGACCCTTAGCACAGAAAAAATAATACAATCATTTCAGATCATGAACCATGCATCCAAATCCCAGCAAGATAATCACACATGCAAATTGTTACTCGCAAAAAAACTTCCTATTGGTTGTTGTTTAAATCTTCCTCTTGACTGCCACACGAATTCCTCTTTCGTTGATTGCATCCTTGCTTGTCTCTTACTTGAGTTTTCCTTATGTCCAAGTGTTGTCCAAGTGCTTTCCCTCTCCCTTGTTGTAGTGTTCTCCCCTCTCATCCTCTCTTTTCCCCAAATAGAATGCTAGAATGATGTCTCTCCAATTTATTTTCTTTTTCTTTTTCTTTTTCTTCATTTTCCCTTACATGCATATTCTTTTACTATTTTTATTATTTTCCGTGTCTCTTCCCCTTCCCCGGCTACTGATGATCTGAAATGACTATAATATTTTTGTTGTGCTAAGTGTCTTTTCAGTTTATAAACATGTGCGTAGTAAAATCATTAGTTTTCATAAGGATTGAGGTGTTTGTCCATGAATTGTAGATGATTTTTGGTGAATTGGAAGCATTAAAAAAGCTTAAATAACACTGAACAACAGTGTAAAATAGAGAAATAAGTCACCACATGAAATTTACACAACAAACATGATGAAGCAGTTCACCCCTCCTGGGCGACATCTGCTGGTCCAACTCCCAATGGCATGTCCATCTTTCATTATGCTCAAAATTTTGCTATTAAATGCAGTTACAATGCTCTAATGGTTTTTTTCTCTACACCAATGGCTTCAGAATGCTCCAGTTAGTCAAACATGACTCTTCATTCACTCATAATGGGTGAAAATTAAGTCTCCTACTCTTTTTCCCAGTTTCACATAGAAAAGCTCCAGTAAAGGTGGAGAATTCCACTTGACTGGAGTTAAAATAGTAAATTTCGCCATTTTTTAGGCGAGCTCCTAAACTGCCGCCGAATCTAACTGTTGCATTAAACTTAACGGTTGGGGTGGCCACACGCCAACCCCAAACCCGCGGGTTACTAACCGTAACTGTCGGAACCCATGGTGGAACTCCCATTTATAAACTTGAACTGCGGTAAGAGTCGTCGGTTATGGCTTAGACCCCACGGTTGGAGTTAATGTTAATGGTTCCATGTGATAAGTAACGCAGGTATGCTGGCGGGTTGTTACATAGAATTTCGGTTGGAACGTTTGAACCGTTGCCATGTGATAACACTTGTGGAACCACTGGTGGGTTGGGACCGTCGGCAGTTCCCAACCCCCAATACAATTTGTAACAAACAATAAATTTAACCCGTGACCTTAAAGTTTAAGATATAATGTGTAGTGCGGACAGTGAGACCTGTCCGTGCCCGATGGGAGGTCTCAAGGTCAAGCCCTGCAGACCCTCACAAAATTTTACCACGCCATTTAAGGGACACGTGGCAGCCTCAGGGTTGGCCACGTGTCACCTTTTGATTGGCCCTCTCCAAATTGTACCTTTGAATAAGAATCTGACACTTGTCATCCATTGATTGGCCCGGTGGAAAGGAATATTCTTTGTAATATTCCTTTTTTGCTGACTGTACCTCCACCTTGCTGACTGTGCATCCTAGTCAAACCTGGTCAAACTGTCACAAATTTATCTGTTTGGCATTTCAATAAGAATGTGATATCTCCCTCACATGACATCGGTTTTTCAAACCGTTCACGGCGCCAGAATTAGGAAGACGAGATCTACGCAACCATCCTAGTTTCAACCCAACCCTGTAACTTTTAATTTTGAGAAAAATTTATGAACTCCTGATCATTCCTCCCCATTGGGAAGCTTTTAGACCCCAAAAGACTTTATTACATGTTCAGTAGATGAGGGTACAACTCCCTCACTTTTCCAACCTCCATCCATTTTTCCTTTCTTTATTTAGTGCCTTTGAGCCCAACTCGAAGGTAGTCAACACTTCCCCTCTTTGATGCTCTTGTCCTCTTGTCAAGAATTGTATCTTCTTTGAGCTCATCCAGAAATTATGGCGAGAAATCTTCAATAGAAGGTAGCTGAACATCACTTCCTTGATCATCAATCAAAGGTGGCTCATACAAGTGTAAGTTTTCAACATTAACAACTGAATACATTTTCATATAAGAAGGCAAGTCAAGTTGGAATGCATTATTACCAAATTGTTTTATGATCTTGAAAGGACCATAGCGAATGGGTTTGAGCGTTTTACCTTCCCCTTGCATCCTTTCTTTGCTAATGTGTAACCATACCTCATATCCCTCTTGAAACTTGTGATCAACCCGATGCTTGTTATGCCTCTCTTTGTATTTGCTTTGACTTTTCTCAAGTTGTTCTTGAACTTGTTGATGTATAATCTGAATTTTCTCATTGAACATTCGAGCCTTATCAATGTCACTATGGCCATCAACTACAACATATTTCCCAAAGATGAAGTCTAATGGCAATTTTGGCAAATACCCAAAGCATACTTCAAAAGGTGAGGTTTGTGTTGAAGAGTGCTTTGCTCGGTTGTAAGCGTGCTGAATGTAATGCAGTTGTTCATCCCACAACTTAGGATGTTTGCTGCAATATCCTCTCAGTAGATGCACAATGATTCTGTTCACCACCTCGGTTTGTCCATCTGTTTATGGATGAAAAGCAGTACTCTTTTTCAACTTTGTGTCCATCATTCTCCATAGATTTGACCAAAAATTCCCAGTGAATCTGGAATCCCTGTCACTAACGATAGAAGTTGGAAATCCAAAATGAACCCAAACATGTTGAAAATAAAGTTCAGCAGTTTTTTCAGTAGTAATGGTTTTCTTACATGGCATAAGTATACACATTTTACTGAATCTATCCACAACTACATAAAGATAATCATGTTGCTTTCTTGACATAGGTAGACCTCCAACAAAGTCCATGGAGACACTCTCCCATGGCCTTGATGGTACCGATAGTGGCGTGTACAACCCAAGCTTCCTATTTCTAGGCTTACTTGTTCAACACATAGAACAACCTCTTATAAAACATGACACACCATCTATCATGCGAGGCCAATAGAGATACCTCTATAGATGCGCCACTGTTTTGCTTACCCCAAAGTGTCCAGCAATAAGAGAAGAATGAGCTTCTCTCATGACACTTAGCCTCTCTCCTTGTGGAAGACATAGCTTGCCCGAATGAAACAACAAATTGTTATGCATGTGATAATCTTTTTCTTCAACTTGATTCCCTTCACCCAAACTAGGATACACATCTTGAAAACCAATGTCATGTGCATATTTGTCTATGTAACTCTCATGTACAACAAAATAATTTTTGAGTAAAGTAGAAGCATGAATGATTAGTCTTGAAAGAATATCTGCAACTTTATTGAATATACCTTTCTTGTGCCTTATAACCAAGTGAAACTGTTGAAGAAATCCCATCCACCTGAAATGTCTTAATTGTTGAAATTTTGTTTGTAACTGCAAGTACTGTAATGGTTTGTGATCGGTGTGTACAATGGTCTCTTTACCCATCAAGTAGTGTTTCCACTTCTTGACACTTTGTACCAACGCATATAGTTCTTTGTCATATGTAGGATAATTATTCATAGCACCATTAAATGTTTCAGAATGAAAAGCGATAGGCTTACCATGCTACAAAATTATTGCACCCATGTCATAATCACTAGCATCGATTTGAATCTCGAATGATTGTCTCAAATTTGGTAATGCAAGGATTGGAGCTGGACTGATCTTGTATTTTAAAGCTTCAAAATCTTGTAGTTGTTTGCCTCCCCATTGGAAGCCTTTCTTCACACTTGTCACTGCATGCATAGGAGCTACGATGGAAGAAAAGTTAGCAATAAACTTTCTCCAATATTGAGCTACACGTAAGAAACTTCTTACCTCAGTTACTATTTTGGGTGTGGGCCAATTCACAATGGCTTCCACTTTAGAAGGATCAATCCTCAATTCTCCTCCTCCTACAATATGTCCCAAATAGACCAAAGAAGTCTTTTCAAACTCACACTTTGACATCTTAAGAAACAATTTCTCTTTCTTCAAACTATCAAGCACTTTATTCACATGCAATACATGATCTTCTCTTGTTTTGTTGAAAATTAAAATGTCATTGAAGTATACAATAACAAAGTCATCAAGGAATGGTCGCAAAACACTATCCATAACTCGCATGAAATTTGCCGGTGCATTACACAAACCAAAAGGCATAACTAGCCACTCAAAGAGTCCTTGTTTGGTTTTGAATGCAATTTTCCATATATCACTTTCTGCAATTATTACTTGATGATATCCACTTCGTAAATCTAACTTAGTGAAAAAAATTTCTTCTTTCAGTTGATCAAGCAAATCATCTATTTTTGGGAGTGAGTAATGATTTTTTACCGTAATCTTGTTCAAAGCTCGAAAATCTACACACATGCGCCAAGTCCCATCTTTCTTTGGTATCAAGACTATGGGTGAACCGCATGGCGAGGTGCTTGGCCTTATGATGCCTTTATCCAACATTTATTTGATTTGCCTCTTTATTTCATCATTCTCCATTATCGACATGCGATACATACCGATGTTTGGAAGAGGACAATCTTGCTGCAATTGAATCTCATGTTGAATTTCCCTTTTTGGAGGCAATCCTGTTGCCTCCTAAAACATCTCACGATGCGCATTAACTACATCATATAAATATGATTTCAACTTAGGATCACATCCCTCAAATGATTCATGATTAATATCAGCTTTAAGCTTCATATAAGAAGAACAAAATTCTTACTTGAATTTACCAGCCTCTTTACCTGTCCAACATTTACCATAGCAATGTTTGTCTTCTTGCGATGTGCTCTAAGAAATGAACTCCTTGCCATATTTGAACAAATGATACTTGTTCTCATGGCAATAGAAGATCGCTTTCCTTTCATACAAGTAAGGAATCTGTAATACAATATGAGTGATTTCAAGTGGAACCACATCTAATTCAACTATGTCAACAAAGCTTGCAGTGATAGCAAACCTCAATATAGATTTCTTTGAAACCTGTAAATTTGCATCCTTACAAATCCAACCTAATGGATATGGTTTTGGATGTGGTATGGTCTCAATGTTAAGTTTCTTGACCAAATATTTAGAGATTAAGTTTGCTTGTGACCCACTGTCAAACAATGTGTTAATCTTGGTATGCTTGGATATGACCCTCGCATGAAACAGTTATATTTTTTCTTCTTCATTTGGAGTGTTTATGTGACAATTCTATTATTTCTTCTTCTTTAATCCCATGGCTGTAATCTTAGATTCATCACCTGAATCAGATCCTAAATCATGTTGATTTGTAGTAGCAATTTTATGTTTCCCTTTGTTACTGGGTTTCTTTGGCCTCAATTCAGGATGTAATTTCCAACAATGAGTTTCATCATGGCCTTCTTTTGAACAATGTTTACAAACCACTTTTTCTCCCTCTTTCTTAACAGATGCATTCTTTTTGTTTTTACCTTTTGACGTATTTTCCTTGGATTTACCCTTAAAAGGTTTCTTTCTACCCTCTTCAGAAATGTTCTTCCCTCTAGCTTCTAGATGTGTGGCTTGAACACATACTTCATCTAGACTGGTAGGGTTAAACATGAGAATAGTATGTTTCAAGTAGCTATGTAAGCCTCCTATGTACTTGAGCAAAGTATCATGGCTCTGCAAATCCACCCCTAATAAGAGAGCTCTTCTCCTAAATTATTGGGTGTATTCTTGCACATTTTGTCCCTTTAATTGCCTAAAGTTCTGCCAGTTCATGATGGCTTTCTACATATGAGCTAATGGATAAAACTGTTGTTCAATAACAGTAATGAAATCTAACCATGATAGAATAATCTTACCATGTTTCTTGATTTCCTCCTTTGTCTTGGCTTCCCACCAAACACGTGTTGCACCTTCCATTCTTAATGAAGCTAATTGAATTTCGGTATCATCATCTTGAAGGTTTTGTATTATCAAATATAACTCCAATTGCCTAATCCAATTATCAGGCTTTTCTACATTTACTTCACCATTAAACATATGCAATTCGAACTTAACATCAAGTTTTAAAAAAGGACTTTTACCAGTGCTCTTAGACTCGTGTGGTTGATGTATTGAAGAAGAAGAAAAGGATGATGATGATGAGGGTGAGGATGATGGCTCTCCATTGCCTCCATTTCCTCCATTTCCCTTCTTTGACTTATCTTCATCATGGTGACCTCCTGAAGATCCTTATCCTTCTTTGTGAAGTTTAGATCCTTCTCCTTCCAGTCTCTCATTCCTTTCTTGATAAAGGATTATAACCATCTCAGTCATGTCAAGAAATGCTTTCCTGAACACTCTTTCTTCCTCTTTACGGTCAACTTCTTCATGGATTTATTCTTCCTCACGAGGCATGCTTAATGGAGCTTCTTCTTCTTTAAGAGGTGAATTAGGTGGTGGAGATTGTGGAAATCTTGCTCTCCTTTGCTTTGGCTCTTTTTGAGACCCTTCTGCTTCCACCAATTTGCCTTCTCCTCTTTTGAGCTTGAGCCTTGTAAGCATCTAAAACTTGCAAACATTTAAACAATTCTTTGCACTAACAACACCAAATAATAGCCTCTAGCTCTAATACCAATATGATCTGAAATGACTGTATTAGTTTTGTTGTGCTAAGTGTCTTTTCAATTTATAAACATGTGCATAATCAATTCATTAGTTTGCATAAGGATTGAGGTGTTTATCCATGAATTGTAGATGATTTTGAGTGAATTAGAAGCATAAAACAAGCTTAACTAACACTTAACAACATTGTAAAACAAAGAAATAAGTCACCACATGAAATTTACACAACAATCATGATGAAGCAGTTAACCCCTCCTGGGCTACATCTGCTGGTCCAGCTCCCAATGGCATGTCCATCTTTCATTATGCTCAAATATTTGTTATTAAATGTAGTTGCAGTGCTCTAATAGCTGTTTTATCTACACCAATGGCTCCAAAATTCTCCCATTAGTAAAAAATGACTCTTCATTCTCTCAGAATGGGCGTAAATTGAGTCTCCTACTCTTTTACCCAGTTTCACCTAGAAAAACTCCACTAAAAGTGGAGAACTCCACTTAACTGGAGTTAAAATAGTAATTTCTGCCATTTTTTAGGTGCGCTCCTAAACTACTGTCGAATCTGACCATTGCATTAAACTTGACAGTTGGGGTGGCCACATGCCAACCCCAAACCATGGGTTACTAATCATAACTGTCGAAACCCACGGTGGAACTCCGATTTATAAACTTGAACTGCAGTAAGAGTCATCGGTTATGGCTTAGACCCCGCGGTTGGAGTTAATGTTAATGGTTTCATGTGATAAGTAACACGGCTATATTGGCGGGTTGTTACATAGACCATTTGTTGGAATGTTTGAACCGTTTCCATGTGATAACACTTGTGGAACCGCTGGCGAGTTGAGACCGCCGACGGTTCCCAACCCCCAATACAATTTGTAACAAACAATAAATTTAACCCGTGACCTTAAAGGTTAAGATCGAATGTGTAGTACGGACGGTAAGACCTGTGCGTTCCCGGTGGGAGATCTCAAGGTCAAGCCCTGCAGATCCTCACAAAATTTTACCACACCATTTCAGGGACACGTGGCAGCCTCAGGGCTGGCCATGTGTCACCTTCTGATTGGCCCTCTCCAAACCGTACCTTCGAATAAGAAGCTGACACTTGTCATCCATTGATTGGCCCAGTGGAAAGGAATATTCTTTGAAATATTCCTTTTTTGCTATTGAAGTGTAATTTGTTTCATTTTCTTTTATTTCTTTTGCACTTTGCCACATGTCCTTGCTAACCTGTAATAATTAAGTGTCATTTATTGCCTTTTGCCTCTTGCCAGTGCCAAATTATGCTAATTTCCATAGCCGATAAATAAATAATTAACCAAAAGTGGATCCACATGAAATGTTTTTCCCTCATTCAATTTGGAATGTGTCCCATGACCTTGGTTTATTTTTTATTTTATAGTGTTCATACATTATTTATTTACATAGAAAATCAACCCGGGGTTTTTTTTTCCAAGGAAAAAATCGAACTTTTCATATTCACAAAAAAATTTACTTTGTACATGCATTTAAGCATTTCTTGGTGTGGGTTATAGCCCTCCAAAATTACGGTTGTGTTACAACCCATCCCAAAAAACCACCCATGTTGTTAAGCATGGTGTTGTGAAGTAAACAGTCCTTCCTAGCCGAGGGGAAAATTGCCAATAAAACATTGGCATGTAACCTTCTCCACACCTGTTCCTGGGCCTCCTCTTATGAGGAAAAACTAGCCCAAACAAAAACCGTGTAGAGAAACATGAAAAAAAAACGTTGGTTTTTTTTTTTTGTTTTTTTGTTTTTTTGTTTTGTTTTTGTTTTTTTGTTTTTGTTTTTTTGTTTTTTTTGTTTTTTGTTTTTGTTTTTTGTTTTTGTTTTTTGTTTTTTGTTTTTGTTTTTGTTTTTTTGTTTGTTTGTTTGTTTGTTTGTTTTTTTGTTTTTTTTTGTTTTTGTTTTTGTTTTTGTTTTGTTTTTGTTTTTGTTTTTGTTTTGTTTTTTTTTTTTTTTTTTTTTGCATTTATAACAGAAAATAGAGTTTTGTGAGAGTATATGGTTCAGTAGTATTTTAGTGCATGAATAAAAGAAAAAAAATCAAATAACTGCTGAGAGTGATAAAAACTGTAATAGAGGGTAGAAATAGATTTCTAGACAAAAGGAGGGCGATTCGTGACCACAGGTCCTTCCGGCCCTATTTCTCGAATCCTCCAACTGCCCAGATCTTGCTATACACCCTCCTTAGAAAGGAGGTCTGCCACAACGTTATGTTCCCTGTAAATGTGACATACATCAATGTAAGTGAAACAATCCTTCAATAACCACATTTCCTCAAGAATAAGACTTAATATAATGTTTTGACAAATAAACTCCTTATTGAACCATTTGATGATGTTAAGTGAATCCCCAAAGATCTGTACTGAATTTATCCCCAAATGAGTAAGCCAACATAGAAGGGTATGAAGAACTTTAATCTCTACATAGTTATTTGTACCCTGACCGAGACCAATGGAGGCCTCCAACCTCTTTTCCTGGCTTAGATGTATAACAAGACTGACTCCACAACTATTTTTGGGGTTAGAGGCAACATTAAAGTAGGACCAAGGGATGTCTCCCCTTATCTGCTCAGGAGTGAAAATCCTTAATTTTGATTTTGTGTTTTGTTAGGCAGAAGTTCAAAAATGGCAGCACTTTCCAAATCAACTGAGAAGAAATGGATTTCAATGTCCCTGAAGATAGCTCTATTCCTAGCTAGCCATAGACCCCAGGAAATAAGCAAAGGAATTGATTTGGATTTCTCCTCTTGGCAGCTGTTCCACCAATTCTGCCACGCAACCTTGACTGAATTCCCTCCCCATTGATGTGAGATGTCGACCAGGTTCTGAAATTCTTCCCACACCTTTTTTCTATAGGTACAATAGATAAATAGGTGCAATACAATTTCATAATCAGATTTACAGAGGGGGCATCTACCAGGACCCTCCTTCCTTCTTTTCTGCAAGTTGTCCTAGGTGGGGACCTTATTTTCCTGCAAGCACTAGAAAATTGTCGGCTTTTGGCTGGGCACTTAAGCTTCTAGAGTGGTTTAAAGCACAAGTCCGGAATAGCCCATCTTTTCTTCCCCATGAGGTATGCGTATCCATGCTTAGTAGAATATTTTTCGGAAGGGGCATGAGCCCACCTTAGTTCATTTGACCCATCCCGTAAACGAACATTTATTCTGAGTAATTCATTGGTGTATTATTTCCACGCCTCCATCCACATCAGGTTTGACTGAAAATCAACTCCGGACATCCAACCTTGCTGCCATATAGTTGTGGAACTTTCTTCTTCAACTTGGTTTAGGAACAAGAGGCCTTTTTCTGATAAATGGTTCCTAAGTTCTTCTAGAAGAGCATATCTCGCATTGCATCCTATCCATAGATCCAAACCTATCCAGATTTTTTAACTATTCCCTACCTTCCACACCAGTCCTTCCTTAATGATTTTTATGGATCTGAGGGTAGCCCTCCATACCACCGAGCCTTCGGTGGACTTTTTGTCCGGGATCCTCAACTAGTCGATCAGAGGCATTGGATAAATATACTTTCTTCTCATTACCGTGGTCCATAGTGAATCCTTGGCCAACAGAAACCATCCCATTTTGGCGGCTAGTGATGAAACAAATGAGGGCATCTCCTTAATTCCCCAACCTCCCCACTCTTTTGGCCTAACTATCTCTCCCATGCCACCCATGGGAGCACAACTTCCTCCTTAGTGCCTTCCCACAAAAAATTGTGATAGATTTTCCGAATTCTCTCCATAATTCCTTTAGGCATCCATGAGAGCATGTCCCAAAAGACCAGGATAGCCATTAGAACTGACTTGATAAGGACCAACCTACCTACTCTTGACAACCACTTATAACTCGAGCACTTGATTTTTTTTCAATTTTGGCCACCATCCACGGCTAGTTTGTAATTCTCTATGAGTCTGGTTTGATATGAAACCCTATATATCTAAAGCTTTCATTCATCTGCTATTACTCAAAAGGAAGAACACCTGTTATTCTCCTAGTTTCCTCCCCCGAGAGGCCTTCAACAATTATGGAAAACTTTTGGATGTTAATGCTCATGCATGTAGCTAATAAGAAGAGATCCAAGGAGGAATTGATATGGAGAAGTTCCCTCCTGCTGCCATCACTGAACAATAGGATGTCGTCCACAAACATCAGAAGAGTGATTTTAATATTAGTGGCCACTTCGATTCCTTGAATACCCCATTTCCTCTTGGCCTCCAATATAAACTGACTTAGTCCTTCTATAGACAGTAAGAAGAGTAAGGGTGAAATAGGGCAGAACTGGCGCAATCCTCTTTCGCTCTTGAAGAAAGGGGAGGCAACTCTATTTATCAATATGGAAAAGCTTATGTCAGTTGCAACCCATCACCCAACTGTAGATGAAGTCATAATGCAAACCCAGATGAGTAAGCAACAATCTGATATACATCCAACTTATTTTGGCATAGGCCTGTGATAGGTATATCTTGATGATCAACCCTTTCCTTATGAATATTTTCATACTATGCATGACATCCTAAGCTACCCCGATGGCTTCGTGAATCTTCCTCTCATCCAAAAAATCAAATTGTTCCTTTGAGATGTGTTTAGATAGGATTGGTTTAAGCCTTTCAGCTATAACCTTTGCTATGATTTTGTACAAGCAATTACAAAGAGAGATAGGGAAAAAATATCCGAAGGAGCTCAAATCATCCAACTTAGGGATTAGGGCAATGAAGGTCAATTTCAGGGGTTCCTGAATGTCTTCCTTCACCCTTGATTCTTCCACCACGGCAGTGAGTTCATTGCCCAAAGATTTGAAGAAATGTTGGAAGAATTCTACTATCCACCCATTTGGTCATGGGTTTTTGTCCTTCTGCATGGTTTTTAGGACTCCTTCCACTTCTTCTTTGGAAACCAGGCAGATCAGCATGTCATTCTCCTCTTCTTCGATGTATCTTGGGAAAAGTTGTGCCACCTTGACTACTTCTACTATTGTTATTTCTTCCAGAGCCTTGTATAGGTTCCTGAAGTAGCTCTTTCCCATCGATGTCGGGTCTTCGAAATAATTAGCTATTTTGTCGTCCTCTGATCTCATCCCTCAGATTGTATTTGAGTTCTTCCGGCCCTTAGCATATTTGTGGAAAATTTTGGATTTTTTTTCTCCGACAGACAACCAAATAGCCTTGCTCTTTTGTCTCCATTGTTCCTCCCTTCCTAATTGTATATTTCTTCTTTCGGCTTCAAGGCATTTGATGCCATCCCTTTTCTAGACTGTCCCATACCCATCTTCTTCAGGACCTTCCAATCTCTCCAGATCTGTTCCAATCCATGATAGTCTGGCCTCATCTTCTGCTTTCTTTTTCTTTGCCCAATCAATGGTAGCTTTCTTCATCCTTTTGAGGTTGTCCAAGAAAGATCACGCTACATTGATGTGCCCCTCAACTTCCAAAGGAATCTTGGTCTCTTTAAAGAGTGTGTTATAGGATTCCTCAGTTAACCACCCTGGATTGAACTTAAAGGGATAACCAGGCTTAGTGTTCAGCCCTTTGAATTCTAAAAGCATTGGGTGGTGGTCTGATTCTCCCCATTCCCCAATCCATTTCCAAATCAAAGGGATGTTATCCAAAAGGTCTTCTTTTGTCAAAAATATGTCCATTCTCTTGGCTACCCTGTCTTCACCAACTCTTTTATTATGCCAAGTTGGCCTCATCTTGAGGGAAATATATCCAGCATTTTACCCCCACTAATCTTGGAGGAGAATAAATCCAACAGGGTGTCTGCCCTAGCATTGGTCCCCAAGTTTTCACCTATCCAATAGAGAAATTTAATTCCCCTCCAATGATGATATTTGAGTTGTCCATAAAATATTTTGACCATAAGTCATTCCAAAAGGGCATCCGATCCTGACAGGGTCCATATATGTTTAAGAGGAGGAAGTTTTGACAGAAGTCTGAGTAATGGACTTTTATGGCCAATACCTGATCGAGGCCCTAAGGGTTGATTAGCTTCAACTTCTCTTCTCTAAAACCTGTGGCAAGGTCCCTAGACCTCCCCTTGGCATCATGGCATTAGAATGACCAGTCAGGGAAAATCTTTGCTAAATACATATGGATGTCTTCACCCGCTCCCAGAGTTTCCTGGAGAATTATGATATCTGGCTCGTGTTTATCCACCATAGCCTTAAAAGCTAGTTTTTTGGGTTTACTAGCCAACCTTCGACAGTTCAAGGACAGAAAGATCATTTGGTAACTATACTTGGAGTTTGAACTGCTCTAAGTACCCCTGTAAGAATCTGTTGTTTACCATCTGCGATATCCAGTTTGGCTCTTAATTGGGCTTTTAAAAGATTGGATTTTTTGCCCCTTTGTTTTGTCCCAGAAGAGCGTCACCAGAGTTTCCCAAACCCCCAAACACCTCCATCAAAATTTCCTTCTTGTCTCTAGGTATGAGGTTGTAAGGGCTTCTCTCTCCCTCTGTTTGATTGGTAACGGGTCCAACGACGGTTTCGGGAGGGGATCCAGACTCAGTTCGAGAATATAAGTAATGATGTTATCCAGAGAAGCATTGATGTTGGATTCAATTGTTTGAGTGTATATGTTATGTGTAGTCTTGGAAGGACCAAGCCCTGGATCCATGACAATATATCTGAAACTGTAACAAAAAAATAAGGAGGGGGGTCGAAAGAAGTACCCTAGCATTGAAGCTGATCTTGCCTCTAGTTCGACCTGTGTCATAGGATGTTCAGGATTCACCTCCATCGCCTGAGCTTGATTGTCCGCTTCCTCTGGCTATTGCATCTAAACACATTACGTTGCCTTCTAAGAGGAGGGCATCTCATCTTTCCCATACTCTACCTTTGAAGTTGGGATGTCCACCAGAATCCGACCCTCAAAATCAGAGATATTTTTCCCCTTACATTTTTTCTTCCTTCTACGAATGGATAGTGGGCAGTCCTTTGCCATATGACCATATAGATGGCATCTGTGACACCTGAAGGGAAATTTTTCACAATCCAACGCCTATATGAATGACCAATTTCGATAGTGGAGTTGTATTGCTTCCGATAAACCTTCTCTTGGGTTTAATGTCACCATAATTTTGGCAATCCCTTGTTCTCCAGTCTGCCTGAATGACATATTTTCCTCTAGGAAGAGCCCTAGCTCATTCCCAATATCTCTAAACACATTCTCAGTCCACAGAGGATGTGAAAGCCCTGGTAGTCTGACCTAGATGGGAAGATCAACTACCTTCTCACGCTGCGCAACAAAGAGAGGGTTCTATCTCTTGAACAAAATATGAGCTCGAATGAAGCCCCAATTTTGATATAGAACCCAACTAACTGGTTCCTTGTTCCTAAACTTGACCATAAACCACCCATTCATCAGATTGATCACTTCAAATCGCAGGTCAGGAGCTTCAAGCCAAGCCTCTTTTTCCCATTCACTGATGTAGCTTGTGGATAATTTCTTTCCTTTGGCTCTCCCTACCAGGGTAAGGTCGTCCATCTCCATTGCTTCATCCACTGAAATCTCAATACCCAAAATCAATTTTGGTATTTTATCCTTTCTTTTAACCCCTTTATATTTATTCCTTAAGCCTCTAGAATAGTCCGAGTCCCCCACATTTTCTGAAGGCTGGGTACGTCCTTGGTCAAGTATTTGGATTTATGGGATCAGATTTTCCTTTAGAACCTCCTCCCCGATGATGGGAACCTCATTCTAAACAATGCACAAAGGTAAACTTTCAGGGTGGTTCCCTTCCCAGAGCCCTGCAAATCTGGCCTGAGTTTCCTTGGGGGCGCCTTAACCTCGGCTAATTCCCCGAGAGCTTCCTTTTGTAGACAGTCAATGTTCCTTTTTCTGGGCATTTGCTTTCTCTGGCCTTCCTTCAGATATTACATCTGATTCTCCCCATCACCCTGGATTTTCGGGGGTATGTGCATCCCCAAACCCTTTGTCCTTCCTTCTCTGATCAACTCCAAACTAAGTCTCTCCTTCCCCGAGTTTTGAATATCGTAGGCTTTCCCATGGGGATTCAAGGAGGAACAACTGAAGACAATATCCTCAAGTCCCCCTGTCCGAATTTAGGGATGACAAAGGTCTGAGGGTGGTTCGAAAACCCAATTTTCAGTGTTGTTTCTCCGAATCCTACAAACAATGGTTAATTTCTCATTGAGTGTTCAAATGGTAACTGAGCCCTCCTCTCCATACCTCTGGGAGTATATCCTCTGAAGACTGACAAAACCTTTGATTCCCTATCCTTCCCCAAGCCTTGTGAAATCAAGGATCACATCCCACATGTACCAATGAAATCCATGATATTTTGGTTCGTTACCTCCAAACCCCACATAGCCAACATGTCTCCAGGCTCGGTATCCACCTCCACCCTTTCCGAATCGTTGACCATGGCGCTTGATCCCTTCTTTTGACATCAATAGATAACCGTTTTCCCTGAGCTCCATAACTGAAGCGCGTGCACCCACTGGAATTTGTAGCTAAACTTCGTTCCAAACAGAAAATAGTGAAACTGTAAAATTCCCATGAGGTAAGAAGTAAAAACTAAGCAGACGAGATAGCTCGCCCTTTGTTGAGCGCGAACGAGACATCCCGATGCCTCGGGAAATATGACTGTGACCGCCACCTGTCCGGCCGCATGGAACCCATATGCCCCGTACAAGGACAGGCTTGCTAGGGTGCCCATGCCCCCATAGGTTAACCTACCACTCGGTTACGTGGCCACCATCGTTAGTGAGCCGCCATCCATCATTGCAAGCCCTAGGGTTTCGTTGCAGGTTCTCCCCCTTCATATGTATGACATGTTGTCAAACCCTCGTCATTTTATTTACCTATTGAGAGCACTCTTAATATCTAACCTGGGGTTGTTATAAATGAGGTTGCTTGAATCCAAGAAGGTTGAGATCAAGAGGGAGATGAAACATTCTCAAGAGATAAGTACTTTTTTTATTGTTTATTTTTCTATTTCATTATTAGTCCCTAGTCTCTATATACTCTGATTGGTTATATTCCATGCTTAATTGTTCTTCCATGGCATCCTAGAGAGGTTTGCAGCTACACAATGAAGGTTGTCAAGGTTATGATAGCAGGAAAATGCAATGGAAGAACAAGGCCTCTGACCCATTAGAGTATGTTTAGAGTATAAATAAATTATGTTTAGAGTTATTTATTCAATTGGAATCTAAACCCATAGTGAGCTCATATATCAACAAGATTGAAGTATGCCTTAAATAATTTCAAATAATGAATGGTTGGAAATATCGTAGAAGTATAAAGCTAAGGATTACCTCAATAAGAGGGAGAAGAAACATATTATCAGGTGCACTTTTTTTAAGAGGTTATTATCCTTATGATACCTTCTATTACATCAAATGGATGTAGAAGTTGTATTCTTGATGAAAGGAGAAGTGTACGTAAGAGCTACCTCAAGACTATAAGATTTATGAAGAAGTCTTACGTCTGTAAGCAAAAAGAGGCTTTGTAAAAGATCCTCGTAGTTGATACAAGATGGATCCTATATGATTTATTTTCTGACGAATGTAGGAAATCTCATGTGTCATAGATAGTTGCAGTGATCAAAATATTTTCTCTATAGGAAGAAGTTTCAGCTTTAGAGAGAGTTGACCTATGGATTTGTAACAAATAATTTTGATGTGTTTATGTAACATCAGTAGCAAAAGGAGAAAATTAGATATGTTTAAGAAAGAATACCCTGTTAGGGTGACCAAAAAGAAGCCATAATGATGGATATGTGAAGAAATAAGACTAATGCACGGTTGAGTGAAGATGTGAGGCTCATATTGTGTTGAAGTATCAACATGTTACAATTGATCATGGCTTAGAAAAATTTGGGATATGAATCAAAAATTGAACCACAACAAGAGGGATTCACAAATTGAGATTGGGCAGGAAGTGCTTGTATATTGTTTCAACAGACATCTGTTGCAACTTGGTTAGCCAGTTGAGAAGAAGTATGACTTCAACTTGCAAGAATGTTTGATATGGTGCAAATGACAGCTTGATAACAGGTTGAAGCACATTGAGATCAAGTACCAATACATATGTGATTAGGAACAAAGAAGAGTAGTGAAACCTGAGTACATCTCCATTAATGAGAAAATAGCAGACGTTTTGATGAAGTATTTGTCCCGGATGAAGTCTTTATACTTTAGGGATAAGCTTGGACTTGTGGAGATTTCCTCTCTCATTAAGAGGGAGTGTTTATTTGATGATAACACAGATAGAAACTATCCTTGTAGGGGAGAGTGGGATGTGAGTCAGACCAAAGGCACTATATTACTAATAGAGTACATGCCTCTAGGGATTGAGATCTATATTAATCCAGGAAGGAATGTGGTCCCTCAACATCAAAGACCTAGATTACTCCATGTCGGAGTGTGGTCTTATAGCATCATGGCCCAAATTACTCATCCATGGAGGATTGAGTATGGTCGACTAGTACTTCCTGTAAGGAAGTCACACAGTATCATAAGGACCAAATTACTCATAGAGTGTTTCCTAAGGGTGTCACCATGAGTCAGAGGGAATAACCAGGATGATGGTGAACCCTACTAGTCAGTATGCCATGTGTCAGTGAGACCTGAATATGGAAACTAGTTGATATTGATGTTGTGCCATGGGTTTGGTACCACTTGGGATATGACAAGTAGTGGATGTTGGTGATTTGATGGTGATGTTGATGATTGACTATGAGAAACATGAGCATGGATCAGACTGTTAGTGAGATAGCATGAGGGACAAACATTCTTGAGATGAATAGTCCCTAAGGCCCAGACACTCATGGAGTGGATACCTCTTCAGCATCATGGTATACCAACGAGCAGTGATCTTCCTAAATCATGTTATTCTTCATGTATCACACTAACCCATATGGGGTTGTAGTCTTAGTGTCAATATGACTTGTATAGGAAGAATTATTTGACATACTAGACAACATCCTGGAAAATCATTAACTTTGTTTCTTAGACTTTGACCAGTATAGGGATATTATCATTGTGACTTATACCTTGACTAGTATAGGGAGAATGGTTTAGTGAGCATCTTATTATGTATTGTACTTTGAAAAATATAGGAATATAATCCCTCTGTCAAGCACATTGACCAATATAGGGTTGTCCATATTTCTAATATAATGACCAGTATAGGAAAATGGGTTTAGAAGCTACCTAGTTGGATACGATACTCCCAACATCTAGCTTGGATCTCGTCTCAGAGAGACATTATTGATGGAAATCATGAATCTATTTGATTAATGTCTCTTTAGTAGACTATGTATGGATATGATGGTACCATGGTTATGAGACACTAGTTGATTGATGTCTCTTGGTGAGAGCATGTATGAATAATACCATGGTGATTTGGTATTGGTTGATGCTATTAATGATAAACTATTGATGATGTTTATTTAATATTGATCCTTCTTTAGAGAACCTTTTCAACGTGTATGACTTCTTTACTGTGATTATGAATACCTCCCTAGCTAAGAGGGAGTGTTTAAATTGTATCTAGGGTTGGTCTTCATAAAAAATATTATTATCTTTGTAATTGGGAAAAACAAAATTATTATTAGCATGTTCTCCATGCTTTTGATTTGGTCAAAAAATTATTTTTGTAAAAGAGGAAAGAATATTATTTTATTTGTAATTAGAAGTGGCTCCACATGTGCTAAGACAACCCTTCTAGATGGTTGAGTTGGCTTGCCTAGAAACTCACTCATTCGGATCATATCAACTCTTCTAGGTCATCAAGACAGTTTTCCTAGAAAGGTACCCATTCAGATCTCATGATTAATATAAAAAGAGCTCCATTTTTCCTCCTTCAGATATAATTCGAACACACATATATTATTAATATGCTCTCCTATGTGAAGTGGTATGATATATGTAGATCTACTCATTACATTTATGATTTGAAATCAGTGACTATATATATTCTCATTATACTTATGATATAAAGTCATAGGTTCATGATATGCTCACTATACTTATGATCTGAAGCCAAAGGTTTGAGATCTACTCATTACACTTATGATTTGAAGTGAGTGACCAATATTTTCTTATTATACTTATGATATGAAGTCTGATGGGTGAGATCTACTTATTATACTTGTGATATGTAGTTGAATGACTGAAATTTTATTATTATTATTCTTTTGATTTGAAGTCTAGTGGTATGAGATCTCATTCTTATTCTTGTGATCTGAAATCTGATCTATTTGAGCCTCAAAAGGAAGAGATTCGAGCTTTGTTTTTGTGTTATGGTGAAGAGGATCAACCTCTCATTGGTGATCTTGTTGGAAATTATGTAGCAAACATTTGGAGGAGGTCTTAGCACTTGTGGAAGCCATCTTGTGGTTAGTATTATCCATGTCTTGATGTATTGATGAAGGATCTCTCTAAGGAAAGGTTTGATTGGGTTTTCCCCTTGTGGGGTTTTGTGATGGTCTATAACCTAAACATTGTTGTCTTATATTTGTGCACCATGATTTATACTTTCTTATCACTGGTATTGCTTGAATTTATGATGTATAATTGCTTGATGAAAAGTAAATAAGCTAAACAAATGGTAAATCATACCACAAGTAATTATTTGTAGATCAGAAATGGTTTTTCAACAATATTAAAAAAAAATATGAAATACAACTAATAAATCTATAAGGCTAACACAAATGCAAGATATTAAAGACTTAAAGACTTAGTACCATCAATTGATAACATTTTTATATTCTTGTCATATTTAAAGGGAAATTAAGACTACAATTCTATCCTATATTACTTTTAGGTTTTCCAACTTGTCAAAACAATGAGTAGCCTAGAAATATTACTTAGAGATTGTTCCACCTCCTTTAATTATTTAATTAAAGCCAATCCTCTACAACTCGCAGATATGAAAAATGTATATTTGGACAAATTTCTTCATTATATATATATATATATATATATATATATATATATATCATTGATATTAAACAATTTTATTGCAAAACAAGATCTATTATTTGGTCTATCCTTCTTGTAAATATATTTTCAAACCCCTTTTCTAATAAAAGTATGGCAATAACCCAAATGAATCTCCTTAATATTAAACAATTTTATTCAAAACATGATCTCTTAGTTTATCTATCATTTATGTAAATATTTTTTCACGCTCTTTTTGCAATAAAAGTATGGCCATAACCTAAATGAATCTTTATTTTAATTTATCTATCCTTCATGTAAATATTTTTTCATACCCTTTTCCAGTAAAAATATGGTCATAACCTAAACGAATCTTTATTTTATCAAGAGGAATGATTTATGTATCTAATCTCTTCAAATACTGTTTAAATTCCATGCTCGGTTAGAGATCTTCAAGAAGGTACAATAAAACTACAAATATTGTGGAAATTCAAATAATATACAACAATATTTGTGTGTGTAATCTTGGCAGGACTACATCTTCATCATGTCCAATATATCACCCCGATTGGGGCAGGGAATTGAATTGGTGACTTCACATCAAGGAGTGCTTTAACAGAGCATCCAATAACCATCTATCCAAGACCCCTTGGACAAATAATATACAATAGTTTAGAACAACCTTTTTGAAAAAAAGAAAAAAAAACGGAAGTTTATGCCTTTAAATAGGTTATATTAGAGAAGAATACCATGGGAAAAACCATGGCTTGCCAAAATCTGAAGTTCGAAAACAATTGACAATTTGACAGAGTCAAATTGTTTAGATAACATAACATAATAATAACAGGATAAGACAAGACAAGACATTACAACATCTATTTCGTACTGGGTTGGAGAGTGCCTACAGGACAAGACATTACAACATCTATTCTATACTGGGTTGGAGAGTGCCTCTCAGCGCAATGTTTTTCTAGATTGTATTTGTTTTCGTTCAAACCCTAAAGTAAATCAAGTGTATAAGTTATTTTTTTTTTTAAACTTTCCAATACGAGTTTCAATATGATAAATTCATCACAAAGACCAAAATTTATCAATGGGGACCTAGTAAAACAATCTTAAATAATTTGTCTAAATATATAAAATCATTAGAAAAATGTTGAACAAAGAGAAAAGCCAAATTCAAACAAAGTTAAAAGTGATGTTTAATAATAAGTTGAAATCCATCCAAGACAAGATTTAGACCCATAGAAATGATAAAATAGTAGGATTATCAACTTGAGTATAGAAAATGGAGGTTATATTGTAAGAAGTGGGAAAAAGAAAGCCAAGAAAAGCAATAATCAACCTAAGGAGAAGAGGTTAAAATAAATTATAATAGTAGTGACAAGATTAAATATCTAGAAGAAAAATTAATGGATAATTTGGCACTAATAGTTTGGAACATAAATTGAATATCAAACACATAAAAGAGGAAATGAATAAGCTCTTGGAATTAGATCATGAGCATAACAAAAGGGCCTTGAGTGTCATTGTTTTGGTATAAAAGAGAAAAAAAATGAAGACACACTTGCAATTGTCAAGGACAAACTAAAAATCAAATTAAAAATTGAGACAACTTTCCTCATAAAAGCACAAAGGTTGGGAAAAATAATCAAACATAAAGATATGTTGATATGCTCTAATGACCACAAATATGTCATACTCAAGAAAAATCCGAACTTAAAAGGGTCAATAATATTTACAAATGAAGACCTTGTTCTAAAAGATCAAAGAAGAAATAAGAAAGAAATTTCAAAAGGTAAAATAAGTCATGTGTTAGGTCCCTATATTACTATTTTAGTCCCTTATTGTTATTATTGTAGCTCCCTTATTGTTATTGTTGTACCCCTGTAACCCTAATATTGTTATTATTGTGCCCTTACATTATTATTTTTAGGTCGACTAGGATTATATTGTGGCCCCATGGACTCCTATATATAGAAGGAGGTTTTGGTAATTTGTATCATCCAAGAATTGTTCATTTATGTAATGTATTGGAGGTTTCCACCTTGAAGAGGCTGATTTCTAAGGCGTTGATCTCTCTTTTCTTCTATTTTTGGAGCTAGTTTCATAACATTTGGTATCAGAGCTTTGGATTCTAGGGTTTCATTGCTCCAAATAGGTCATCGTGGAATTTTCACAATAACTTTTTTTCTACGAAGGTTCATAACCTGAAATTTTTACAGTGCAAAGCCAAAATCCTGAGGAAGCTCTTGTAAAAATTTCAGATCTTGGTTCTCAATATTTTCAGAGATATGATCTGGGGAAGTTAGAGTTTTTTCAGGCTCCCGAATTTCAACTAAAACAAGTCATTGTACAATTTTCATTATAATTTTTCATATACGAAGTTTCAGAAGCTGAAATTTTTACAGTGTGAAGTTGAAATCTTGAAGAAACTCGTGTAAAAATTTCAGATCTTGGTTCGCAATATTTTTTGAGATATGATCTGTGGAATTTAGGATTGTTTCAAGCTCCTGAATTTCATCTCAAAGAGGTGACCTTGGGAAAAACATAATAACTCTCTCTCTGAGCGTCGGATGGAATTATGTAAAAAGTAGTTGCAAGTATAAAGAATGTAGTTTTCGGTATATCAATTTCAGAGCCGAAAGAGGAAACAATGACATGTGTCAAGTCGTACAAGTTCGCTCTACTGAACCAATCCATAATTAGGTCATATTGGGAGATTGGGCATAACTTTGTCTTGAAGAATCCAAATCAGGTCAGACCTGTGGAATTCAAAAGAAGATTCAGAGGGCTACTTCAGGGCTGAATTTTAGATATTAAATATCTGAAAGCATAGAGATAATTCATTTTCAATATCCAGCTCTGCAAAAGTAAGAAAAAGGTGTGTAATTTGTTTCTGAATTGCATAAGTCTTGTGTGAAACATCAGTTTGAAGTGATTCCAAGGGCATATTGAAGCATATATATCAGTATTGGGTTCTAAAATACCACCTAAAAATAATTCAACACCCATTAAGCCTTTATAAGGCTCTACTATGACTCATGAAGAGGAAGAAGCGCTACATGACATATCAAAATTACAAGAGCAAGTGCATTAAATTTCGCTCTCGCAAAGAGCAACAAAAAATGAAATGGAAGTTTTGAAGAAAGGTGTGGAAGCTAAGATGGATAGTTTGAAGAAAGGCGTGGAAGCTAATATGGATGGTTTGAAGAATGGCACGGAAGCTAAGATGGATGACATGGAAGCTAATATCTATGAAAAAATGAAAGACAACGTGGAAGACATGAAGAATGATCTAAAAGCAGACATGGAAGGTTTGATGACAAGGTTAATACAAGAAATGATTCCTAATGGCGGAAATATAGTAGAGGAAACTCATGACGAGAACAAAATAAATGTTAACCGTGATTTCATAAACTCTAATGTTGGATTGAAGAACCACCATATTCCGAAGATGGATATGAGGAAGTTTGATGGCAAGGATCCCGTAACATGGATACTACAGATGGAGCAATATTTTGATCTCAATAATGTGCAAAACACACAAAAGGTACACATTGCAACTTTACATTTAGAACAAAATACATTTGTACGGTATCGATAGCTTTGCTCTCGTAAAAAAATTGTCACTTGGTCAATTTTTACGGAGGAAATGAGAGCACATTATGAGGATACAAAGAGAAACACCTTCTTTAGCCAATTGATAAATATCAAACAAAAAGGTTCAGTGGTGGAGCACATTGAGGACTTCCAAAAATTGAATATAAGGGTAACTGATATTCCAGAGGAACATAGGATTGATGTCTTCATAGGGAATTTAAAGGATAACATCCAACATCCAGGATGAATTCCGTGTTTGGGAACCTGATATATTGGAAAAGGCAGTTAGTTTGGCAAGAAAAATTGAATGTAAAATTATGGCGACAAGGAATCCTACCACTCACATATATAAAGATGGAAGTGTTGCTACTCCTATACTTCCACAACCTACAAGGTTGACACCACAACAATTGGAAGATAAAAGAGCAAAAGGGCTTTGCTACAATTGTGATAACAAATACACTAAAGGTCATAAGTGTGTTGAGAAGAAATTATTTTACATAGATTGTGAAGAGGAAGAAGAAAATGAACAAGAATATTCAAAAGAAGAGGATATACACCAAGAACCAACCCTAGAAGAGGAATAAATGAGTCTGACCATATCGTGTAATGCATTGGTAGGAATTACCACTCCTCAAACTCTCAAGATAGAAGGAAATATCAAGAAGAAAAAGGTAATAGTGTTGATTGATTCGGGTATTACCCATAATTTTATTCATTGTAAGGTAGCCAAGGAATTGAATTGTTTCCTATACCCAGCACCAGAATGTCAAGTGATGGTTTCAAATGGAGGAACTATAAATTGCTCTGGAAAATTCCATAATATCAAACTTACCATGGGGGAATATGTATTGAATAGTCCAATGCTTTCCATTCCAATGGGAGGTATTGATGTTGTACTAGGAGTACAATGGTTACAATATTTGGGGACGATAGCTTTTAATTTTCAAGAACTTTTCTTGAATTTTTTTTTAGAAGGAAAGGAATTTGAATTACAGGGTATCGCAGGGAAGCCAGGAAAGATAATAAGCTCTAATGTCATGACAAAGATTTGGAAGAAAGAACAACGAGGCGTAATTGCACATTTATGCTCACTAGAAGTTCCAACATCAAAATCATCTATTTCTGCAGATCTCCAAAAAGTCTTGGACAATCTTTCCAAGGTGTTTGAAACTCCCAAAGGACTCCCACCTATTCGTGGTCATGATCATGCTATTCATTTGATTCCACGGAAGTGTTCCTCCAAACATCAGGACTTATAGATATCCTTATGTCCAAAAGAGCGAAATTGAATGTATGATTGTAGAAATGTTAGAGGCCGGTATAATTCAACATGGTCAAATTTCTTTCTATGCTCCAGTAGTATTGGTGCACAAGAAGGATGGATCATGGCGCATGTGTCTGGATTATAGGGAGCTCAATAAGCTCACCATTAAAGATAAATTTCCTAATCCTGTGATTGATGAATTATTGGATGAATTACATGGAGCAATTTATTTTACCAAGTTGGATCTTCGTTCAAATTAGAATGAAGACTGAAGATATTCCGAAAACAACATTTAGAACTCATGAGAGTCATTATGAATTTTTGGTCATGCCTTTTGGCCTTACCAATGCACCTTCTACATTTCAAGGGTTGATGAATTCCATTTTCTAACCCTTCCTTAGAAAATTTGTGCTAGTATTTTTTGATGATATACTAATCTACAGTAGGTCTTGGAAGGATCATGTTCAACATGTTGACAGGGTGCTCAAACTATTGCAGGAGAAACAATTATATGCAAAAACATCCACATGTTTCTTTGGAGTACAAGAGGTAGAATATTTGGGTCATATTGTACCTCACGAGGGTGTTAAGGTAGACCCTAACAAAATTAAATCCATTAAGGAATGGAAAGTCCCCACAACCATAAAGTAGTTGCGAGGATTTCTTGGGTTAACAGGGTATTATCGCAAGTTTTTTAAGAATTATGGAAGAATAGCAGCACCTCTAACAAAATTATTCAAGAAAGATGCATTTTCATGGACTCCTAAAGCAACTAAGGCCTTTGAACATCTTAAAGAGGCAATGTGCCTAGCACCAGTTTTAGCTACGCCAGACTTCACAAAAACCTTTATTGTGGAATGTGATGCCTCAGGAAATGGAATTGGTGTTGTTTTAATGCAATAAGGAAGACCCATTTCTTTTGAAAGTCATCCAATCAAAGGAAAGTATTTACAGAAAGCTATTTATGAGAAGGAAATGCTAGCAATACTACATGCACTAAAAAATGGCGACCTTACCTAATGGGAAGACACTTCAAGGTAAAAACTGATCATGATAGTCCTAAACACTTTTTGGAACAAAGACTATCTTCAGAAGAGAAGAAAAAATGGGTCACAAAGATGTTGGGTTATGACTTTGAAATAATCTACAAAAAAGGGAAGCTCAATGTTGTTGCAGATGCACTCTCAAGAAAGAATGAAGAGGTGGAAGTATTGCTTTGTGCCATTTCAATTATCCAACTAGAATGGATAACCAAAGTAAGGGATGAATGGAAGAAGGACGAAGAAGTGTGGACACTCATTCAAAAGTTACATCAAGATCCTAGTACATCTGATACATTTAGTTGGAAAAATGATTCCTTATGGTACAAAGATCGCTTATATCTTTGTAAGAATTCCCAAATAAAACAAAAGATTCTTTTGGAATTGCACACTTCTCCTTTAGGAGGACACTCGGGATTTTGAAAAACTTACTACAGGGTGAAGAAAGAGATTTTTTGGGATGGCCTTAAATTTGATATTCAAAAGTTTGTGGCGGAATGTTTGGTTTTCCAACAAAATAAAGTTGAGACAGTTAAGACCCCGGGTCTTCTACAACCTTTATCTATTCCAAGTCAATGTTGGGAGGATATTTAAATGGATTTTATCATAGGTTTACCTAAGTCCGAAGGAAAGAGTGTCATCATGGTGGCAGTGGATCGACTTACCAAGTATGCACACTTTTGTACATTATCTCATCCATTTAAAGCATGTACAGTTGCTACTACATTTATGGACACAATTCAAAAGTTACATGGAAACCCAAAGATTAATGTGAGCGACAAAGATCCCATTTTTACTGGAAATTTTTGGATGGAGTTATTTTCTTGTTTGGGTACTCAATTAGCTCATAGCTCATCTTATCATCCTCAATCGGATGGTCAAACTGAGATAGTAAATAAATGTTTGGAAGGATATCTTCGTTGTTTTGTATCTAATAAACAAACACAATGGGTCAAGTGGTTACCTCTCGTTGAATGGTGGTATAACACTTCCTTCCATACTGCAGCAAAAATGACCCCATTTATGGTACTTTATGGATATCATCCACCATCCATCACATCATCTTTAAGAGAAAATTCGAAGGTTCAAGCAGTGGAAGATCACATCGAGCATCAGCAAGAAGTTCTCCAACTCTTAAAGGATAACCTGAATTTGGCACAAAATCGAATGAAACAACAGGCAGATCAACATCGCGGCGAGAGAAGTTTTGATGTAGGAGATTGGGTATTTTTACGGCTACAACCATACAAACAAATGTCCCTCAAGCAAGCTAAGAAGGATAATAAATTATCGCCAAAGTACTATGGTCCTTACAAGGTGTTGCAAAATATTGGTACTATGGCATACAAATTGGAGCTTCTCGCTTCTTCGCGAGTGCATCCAGTTTTCCATGTTTCATGCTTAAAGAAGTTTATAGGTGAAAATCTTCCAGTTCAAACAATATTGCTAGAACTTGATGAGGAAGGAAAAATCATATTGGAACCTGAAGCGGTCACGGAAACAAGAAATCGACAGCTACGAAATCGATCAATTTCAGAGTATCTCATCAAGTGGAAGAACTTAACCACTGAAGATTCTACATGGGAGGATGAGAATTTTATACAGAAGCACCTAGAGCTACTCAAGTGTTGAGGAAAACACTTTTTTGAAGGAGAGGGGCATGTTAGGTCCCTATATTATTATTTTAGTCCCTTATTGTTATCAGTGTAGCCTCCTTATTGTTATTCTTGTACCCCTGCAACCCCAATATTGTTATTATTGTGCCCTTATATTATTATTGCTAGGTTGGCTAGGATTATATTGTGGCCCCATGGACTCCTATATATAGAAGGAGGTTTTGATCATTTGTATCATCCAAGAATTGTTCATTTATGTAATGTATTGGAAGTCTCCCCCTCGAAGTCGCTAATTTCTAAGGCATTGATCTCTCTTTTCTTCTATTTTTGGAGCTGGTTTCATAACACCATGAAGGAAAATGGGCAATAATTAGGAAACAAATAGTGTTTATAAAAAATAAAGACTGGAAATCTAATAATAAATAGGAATTTGGGACACTTCGAACCCTATTATGGAACTCCCATGGTTTTCCATAGAGAAAAGGGCATATATTAAGTTGGTTTTTGAGTGAAATTAATGTTAAATTTATGGTTGAGAGTTAGGAGCATGAAGAATATAAAGTCCCTAACATAAAAGGGTTTGTATTGTGATTTGCATGGAATAAGAAATATTCTCTAAGAGGGATTGGAAACATAGCTTGCTACATAAAGACAAACATTTCTCCTCACATTTGGCTTCATAAGAAAGACCCTCTCACTCAATACATGTGAATGGAGTTTCCATATATTAATGATAAAAAGATTTACATAACAATATACTACTTTTCACCTATAAGTTTTACCTTGTATACGAAAAATAGTCTAGTTAATAATTGCCCCTACAAAAACTTAGAACAAGATATTTACACTGTGAGAAATGAGGGTAATACCCTCCTGCTACGAGAATTTAATGTTATAATTTCAATTAATCAATCTATTCTTCTACCAAGGACTATTCCAACCCTATTCTGTAGGTCTAGACAAGGACCTTATTTTTGCTAATAGGTAAAATAAAATTTGAAGGTCTGATAGAAAATTTATTTGATACCAAGCTAATCAAGCTCTATAGTTCTCAAGATCTAATAATTTGCAGTGGTATAATGAAGTGGAGTGCCTAATGATGGCAATAGATTGCATGGATTTCCTTCATACACATATTTTCAAACACACTCATCACAAGCTCATTTGGAACAATAGTGTTGAGAAAAGGATAAACGATGGAAAGTTTATTCTAGACTTGAAAACAAGTGTAAATTAGTGGGCCTTTGGTTATGGGATAAGAAAAAAACTGCTCTTTGATACACTCATCACTTGTGTTATCTTATATGGATGTGAAGTATGGGGATGCAATATCTCTAGAGGATCACAAAGAACAATAGAGCCATTCCAAAAGACCTTTATAACTTATAATCTCGAAATTAAAGGTAATATACTCTATCATATGCCCCTCATATAAACAAGCATTTCCGCTATTGAGAGCATGACCATGATTAGATACCTAATGTACAAGAATAAGATAAACACTACAAGTGAGAAGAGGCTCTAAAAAATTGTTGCAAACTCTAACCAAAACCACCAATGGTTCATGCAAAGATGACATAAAGATGCCAAGTTTTGACTAAATCATTAAGGAATCATTAACAATATATCACTCTACATAACACTGGTAACATTACAAATACTATTACATCCAAATTTAAGGAGAAATGGTGGTGTGAAAATAATTAGAGGAACAAAGGAAATTAAGATATTATCAGTAGGCGGTCAACCCAAATTTAGAAGATAAAAGATATCTCTCAATTTTTACTATCATTAAGAATAAAATCAATATCACTAACGATTGAACCAAGTTCCATGAGCTTCATAGAGAAACTAGCCTTTGGACAATCTCAAAACACCATGGGACAATATAATATATAATATATGTGACACTAAGAAGGTTGAAGATGAAAATCACTTTCTCCTATAGTGCCCTAAGTATACACAATATTGGCCTCTCTAACCTCCTAAGTCATCAAAGGAATGGTGATATTGAAACACTCTTCTTAATTCTTTTCAAGGGCATACATACATTATTTTTTTATTTTTCTTTTAAATATAAGCAATCGATCACCTTTCTTAAAGTATGATAGAACAATTATGCTATGGGTGGACATTAATAATAATAATAATCATCATCATCATTAATAAAATTATAGTCACTAGTAGTATACAATTTTATGTATTGAATTTCCCTGCCGATCATCACTCTCATTTCTCCTATTTATACCTCTTTTGTGGCATTTGACTTACTCATGGATCTTTTCCTGAAGATGAACCACAATGGATTGGTTCGAAACGTCGACTTAATTAACAATGGATGCTATTGATCCGAAAAACATCTCTACACAAAATACTGATAGCAGAAACCTAAAATCTATAATTTTAACCCTATACGGAAGGGAAAACTTACAAGAAGTATAGTTGTTTGAACGATACAGTCTTTGATTGCAAGAAAAAAGTCTGATCTCACATTCCTCCAAAGATGTAGAGACGCCTTTGTTACTCCTTCATTCGCCATTATTAACGACAACCTCAAGAACCCTAGAAACCTTCACACTTTCAACAAGGCTAGCCAAGCACTTTTGCGTTCCAAAATCAAGAAGATTCGCACTCAGCTCAACTCGTTAAATTTAAAAGTTTTCAACCTGCACATTACCTTAGCAAACCACATTGATTCTGCACTCTGGTCTGGGGTTGATGCATGTTCCTGGCTGAAATATCTCAAATTTATAGAACTAAAAATGTTAAACAAGAAAAGAAATTTGATAAACTCTTAATGAAAACTAACTCTCTCACCCCTCAATCCTTGCCCGGCAGACGAACCCCTCAATCTCCCCCTTGCAAGCAAACTCCTCTCTCCAAAATAAACTCAGGCCAATTATCTGCTTTGAAATCTCTTATTTCAAGCTCGCATTCCTATAATGATAACAGACTCATAAAAATCAGAACTGCTGACACGGATAATGATATCTACCGATAGGTGGCACGGGTTAACAATGATCTCACGGTTAAACGTTGTAACACTTTGGAATTTGGAAAATGTATGACAACGGTTGTTGATCCTGTTGGTATTCCATATCACGTTGAACAATCTACGCTCCTCGAGCCTGTTGTCAAAACTGTGGTTGAAACCGTTGTAGGAGCCACGAAAGGTGAACACCAGGTTGCTGTGTTGAAATCCAGTACTTTTGTACATTGTTCCAAGGTCACGCTACCCCAAGATGTAACCAGGAATTTTCAACGAATAAGCATTGAGGAGGAAGATCCTACTGGACAACCTATGCTCCTCGAGACCGTGGTCAAGCCTGCGGTTATAATCACTGTGGGAGTGAATAATGAACACGGTGTTGCTGCATTAAATTCTAACGTTGAACAATGTGCAGAAGTTACGCTGCATCTGGAAGTCAAGGGGAAGGTTCAAGAACCGAACATGACCCTTGAACCTATTGTCGAACATGTTGTCGATATCGCAATGGGGGATATGAAACACGGGGTGGCTGCGTTGAACTCCGAGGTTCCTTCCAACACTGTTGAACAACGATCTTGGGTTACGCTGCCTCAGGATGATACAACGAGGGACATTCTACATGTTAACACCGAAGAGAAACGAGATGAACACGATATTAAGTTTGAAAATATTTCGATGGAAGACAACAAGATCCTCAAGGACATCGTTTTGTAAATTCAACATGACACGGAAACAATGCTCATTGCTCCAGCCACCTCCCCCATCACCAACAACAAAGTTATAGATCTGTGACAACCTCATTGACCAACCCACTCTTAAGCTTTTTGAAAAAGGGCTCAATTTCTCCATTTCCCCTCGCAGCATTTCCAAAGAAGATATCCTATGTAACATTGAGTATGGTATAAAAGACCTCCCTGATAACATAGAGGAATTCATCACACAATATTGGTCTATCATACTTAGAAAAGTTAAACCTCCCAGAAGTAACATCTCCAAACAAGAATTCATGGCTCTCAAATATTTTCCTAAAGGCAGACAAGGGAGGGGCAACTGTCATCATGAACTCTAAAGATTATGATGAAAAATGCTGGACCACCTTAATAACTCGGGTTGCTACACTAAATTAAAAAAGAATCTCTAAAAATGTTCAAAACTTATTAAAATCTGGCAATGATCCTAATATCAATTTTTTTTTTAGAAAATAACCCCTACACTCCTCGCATCTATGGAGCCCCTAAGACACACAAGGATGGGATCCCTGTAAGACCCATTGTCAATACCATTGGAGGTCCCGCTTACCATCTAGCTAAACACCTTGCCAAGAAACTCAAACCTCTAGTTGGTAATACTAAATCCTTTGTCAAGGATTCCTCTCACTTCATTAATGAAATCAAACAATTACATTTAGATAAGAATGGCATCCTTGTCAGCTTTGATGTGAAATCTCTTTACACTAACATTCCTATTGATGAAGCTATGAAGTTGGTTCATAAGGTCGTAGATATGCAAACAACCAAATTAATAGAAGTTTGTCTCAAATCAAACTTTTTCAGTTTCAAAGGTGAAATTTATGAGCATGTCTGTGGGGTTGCTATGGGATCCCCTTTATCCCCTATTATTGTGAATCTCTTCATGGAAGATTTTGAAGACAAAGCTATTGAATCAACCCCTCTTAAACCAAAGATTTGGAAAAGATACGTGGATGACACCTTCATCATTTAGACTCATGGAAAAAAAAAATTGGACATTTTCCTAAAACACTTGAATAGCCTCTCTGATTCTATCAAGTTTACCATGGAGGTTGAAGAGAATAACACCCTTACATTTCTTGACATCCTCATTAGCAGAAACCATGATGCCTTTGTTTCTCACCAGGTCTATCAAAAGAAAACCCACACTAAACAATACCTTCATGCCTTCTCCCATCATCATCCCACTCAGAAGCTTGGGGTTCTCAACACTTTAGCAACCATAGCCGTGTGCGCATCTCGGATCACGATCACCTTAAACAAGAGAAAAACCATCGCATAGGAGTATTTGAAAAAAATGGTTACAAGAGAAACCAAATAATCAAAGCCTTTAATAATGCCAAAAATTGCGCCAAAAATAAACTTAAAATAGATGATATGATAGGCAAATTTCACCTACCCTACATATCAGGCATCACAGACAAAATATCTCATATATTAAGAAAGAACAATATCAAAACTTCTTTTAAACCCATGAATATTATCAACAAGTGTCTCAAATCCATCAAAGATCTGATTGGCCCTAGATGCCATAAAGGAGTTTATTTAATTTCTTGTTCACGTGGAAACCGTACATTAGCGAAACTGGTTGATCTATCTTAACAAGATTCAAGAACATGTCGCTGACATAAAACATAACGCCTTAAGACCTCAGCTATGGATGAACACTCCAGCAAAACCAATCATCATTTATTTGTATAAAAAACTCTTGTGTTGTGGCAAAAATTTACCACTATCACCATAGGAAATTCAGGGAAGCTATCGAAATTAGGAAGCACCCTGATAACCTTAACCGTGACGATGGCTGGAAAATAAGCGACAATTGGATTTCGACCTTATACAACAATTATATCCATACCTAACCGCTCCCTTCCCTGCCTTGTATCTTTTTTCCTTCATATTCGGTCTCGGCTCCTCTCCCCTTCCCCATTTTCCACCGCTATCATTTCATCTGCTTTTTTCCCATCTCCTTCTCTTTTCTTCCTCCCTCCTTTTCTCTCTTTGGCTTGAAATTCAATTAATTTTAATCCACTAACTTTAATAAATAAATTTATTTAAATAATTTTCATTATTATATTTATCCCTTAATTTGTCCATTCCTTTTGATTACCTCTTGTACCATCTCCTTTCATTATCCTTTAACCTTAATCTTGTCGCAATTAATAAACATCATTTAACCTTGAAATATCTTCAACATTTTCAAACAATCCTATTTCTTCTTCCTTAATCTTTAATCATTTAATCTTTCCCTAATTATAATATTTTCCATCTAAATTTATCATCAATAACTTATTCCATTTTACATTAAATATAAATATAGTCCATACCTTTTATACTATCTTCTAAATATATTAATTAATATACTTAACATTACTAATATCCATATCAAACATCATTGTTATTAATTATCATTAATTACTCAACCCTTTCATTAAAATTTGTTTATATATAATTCATTTTCTATTATATCACCTATTTAATACATTAATAAATTACAAATTGGAGCTTAAAATTTTTAACAAATCACGAAGGAATACTTTTTAAAATATCAAATATTTTATATTAAAAAAAATTCTAAATTAAATTAACATTAGAATTAAATCCTTTATCATCCTTTAAATTAAAATCATAAATCACCTTTGTAATAAAGAAAATTTCTAAATAAGATCATGAGTTGTATAAAAATCTTATTAATAGATTAATTTCTTTCAATATATTATTTTCATCAATTTATTAATCAATTTATTTTTAGACTTTTTTGCCTGCCTCTCTTTTATTTCCTTGCAGCTCATCATTCTAATTTCTCCTATTTATACCTTTTTTGTGGGATCTGACTTACTCATGGACCTTTTCCTGAAGATGAACCACGGTGGATTGGTTCGAAACATCGAATTAATCAACAATGGATGTGATTGATCCGAAAAACATATCTACACAAAATACTAGTTGCAGAAGTCTAAAATCTATAGTATTGAATTAAGGTTAAATGTTATTAAAAATTTCATTATCCCATAAGAAGAGTCTTATGTATGGGATTAAGGTCAAATTTTATTAAAAAGCATATAACCCCATTAAAGGTAACATCTATGTTAACCACAAGGAATATTGGCTTTCTTGTAGAGACTATCTTAGCTTAAACCACCTTTCCATTATAAAGTGGGATCTAAAATTGTTTTTTTTTTTTAAATTTTAAATTTTATTTTGAGCTCTGCAAAATTTTGGTCTTGTAACAAAACCCTAGATATTGTGTTTCTAGAGGCCCATCCACCTCTCTTCCTATGGTTAATGCAAGTGGGTGGGGTGGATCTCCTTCCTGTCGTAGGATTGTAGCAGGATACAATAGTTCAGGGCTAAAATTTTCTACCCACCCCAATATTTTTGGACAAAACCCTAATGGGGATTAACAAAATCCCAAGCATCCCATCACCAAATCAGGGAAATGCCGAAGATGCCATTAATATGGTCATCTTGACCATAATTTCCCTCTATTAGTTGTAAATTCCAACCCTAAGTTGTCTTCCACTCCCGATGATGACAGTTTTACAAAAGCTCGAGGCAAATGTAAGAACCCTAAAACCCTACCCTACATCCCAATCCCTCAGGGGAGATACCTTCTATCAATAATCGCTTTGACCCACTCTTCTCCCTGGAATCTCCTGATCCACCCTGACCTCATCATCTCTTGAAATTTCATGCAAGACCTTAATCTGCCCCTTTCCTCCTTAGCCATGCCACCCGCCTCCTTTCTCGTTCTCCCACCTCCCCAATTGGTGCTCCAATATTCCCTGCAAGAGGGCCTAAATCAATCCTTAGAACAAACTGGGGATATGGAACTAGACTTGCTTCATTGGTTTAAGTTTCCTAAAGCATGGAGGACAAAGATAAAATTTTCTCTTTCAAAACTTCAAGTTAAAGTGTTAGGTTGTGTGTATTTTAAATCCTGTTGTTATGGTGTGTTTAGTGCACGAGTGTACTGAAACACCAGTGCTTGGTAGGAATGGTTGCAACCTATAAAAAATGGTCATAGGCAGAAATAATTGTTAGCTAGTTAGTGGAAACATATTAACTTGCAAAACAAACTAGTTTATGGAAACTAGTATGCTGCAAATAAGAAGAAGAAACAAAACAACAATAAAACATAAACACAAGCTTAATAGAGTCAAACGAGCCAATAATCCAAACGGAGAACTAACCCCCTCTTATAAGACGCTATTAGTAAAGAAGCGGTAGAATGTTGCACACTTGCAGTGGATCCTTAGAGCTATGGAGCTCTAATACCTAATGCAAGGAGGGTTTTACCCTTGAGCTGGTTCTGCAAGGCCTCTCTCTTCTCCTAAGGGATTTGAGTTATTGGGTAGCCAAAAAATTAATCCTCTAACTCTATTGCTGCTTTGGATCACACACTGCTGGTTTTCTCATGGGAAATTTGGCCAACATAACAATGTGTTCTCATTTTTTTCTTCTCGTGGTGGAAATTTATAGGCAAATTCAAATCCTTCTTCCCTCTCTTGGTACACTTGTGGGTAGTGACCCAAGAGTGAGGGTTTATTCATTTGTATGCTCACTTGAGGTCTCAAGGTGGCTCTAGGCAGTTGTCCTTGGGCAGCCTCAAGTGGAGAATCTTCTCTCGAAGTGTGTCAAGTGGTCCCGGATGGTGACCTTCCACTATGCTCAGGACCACACAAATTATTGAGGGAACGCCGCACAGACCAGCGCGACTATTGAAGAAAAATGCGTGCAGAGCACACTTTGCCCGTGTCTTCAGTGCACAATTTGATATTTTTCCTCTTGACCTTAGATATTTTTAAAATTTTCAGATTCTCTAGTGTTTCTTAGCCCTGTAAATCCTTCTGCTTGAAATTTCATATGTATTTTTGCTTGTCCGATTTTCCAGTGATAATAGTTGCCCCCTAATGTGTGAGGTATAGGAAGAACTATATATCTGAAATAAATTATAGTTTCTGTTCTGTGTAACCTGTGTCGAGAGAGAGAGAGAGACCTGCGTATAGCCCAAGGTTGGAGACCCCTTACAATGGGTAAAACAGGGACCATGTTTTGTCGAAAACCTGCAAGAGCTAGTTTGACACAATAAATACATTTTTTCTACAAGGTGGGCATGTCCCATTCTCGTGATGCTTTAGGTAGTTAAAAAGCCTATCTGACATATAAAGGTTATGTTTGTGTCACCGATATGGTACTGATCTGCTAATTTGGTTGATGACGTCGATTACTGATTCCCTCAGGGGCGTTTTTTCTTTGACAATAGGTTGAATGTGGTGCCCACATGCATAATCGTGGTATGGAATATAAATGCTCATTGTACGCATGGTTGTATGATTGGGACCTTCCCGTGTAAGCATCGCTGAAATAGATGCTTATAATGGCATGGGTCTTCGACGAATTTGGACAAAGGCAATGGTTGTGAAGTATGATGCCATATTGACATGAAATTTTGTGTTGTAGTCAAATGTCAGGACGTTTGATGACATCTATGGGCAATGATGATTCCCACAGTGCCATTCGAGGATGCCCCTATTGAGATGTGGAGCCATCCAAAGTACTACTTCCCTTTTGGAGAATGGTTGTTGAAGTCGACAAAAGGGAGGCCTCAACCAAACGAGAGAGATATTAATGCAAGGGAACACGGTATCTGATATGACAATTTTATCATAGGCATGATGGTGCGGGATGAATGAAAAATGATGATGGGAGTTCAGTGGTCCAAGGTCAGAGCATGAAAAAAGAAGTTTGGTGACAGTCATAACTATTTATGATGAGGAAAGCCTTGGAGATGGTAGGGCATCCAAGGTGGGCATATGTTGTTATGAATGTCGTGGTGGCTTTGCGTGAAAGGTGTGATGCTCCGACCAAGTGTGATTACGGACTGCTGCCATGGGAGAAAAATGGATGGATGAGTGGGGGTTGTTCTAAGAAATCTTTGTATACTTGCCAAAAGAATAAAAAATGGGTTTGGATTGTACAAAACACGGAGACAGGTGCCCTAAAAACATAAAAATGATCGCTCACTGATGATGTGAGGAAGGTGTTTTTGTTGAGGGTGGGGACCCCATTGGTTGGTCTCGGTGTGGGGACGATGAAGCAGATGGAAAATATCGCAGATGGGCTATGCTGATGGGGGGATGGTAGGCCAAATGTGAGACGTGGTGGCGCGTGTTCGATCTACTTGCGAAAATGGTAGTCTGGGAAAGGGGTTTATTTTGATATGGTAAAACTTGACTTGATGCATGGTGGATGAATGATCATGAAGTGCTTCCTGGACTGAGGTGATATGGCCATGGCGTCATATTTTTTTGATGTATGGTCTACTTTGAGTGAGGGACGCCATGGAGGGGGAGGCTCTGCCAACCAACGAGGATGTTTATCATGTGCAAGGTGGGGAGGTGATAAACATGGTCGGTGTTTGGAACCTATGGTTGATTCCTTATGGAGAAATGATGTCAGGATACGCAGAGTTCCTCTGGGAATCTATCATGCTGAGGGTAGAATGATACCTGCTCTGGAACCTTCGGTGCATGGGGAAATATGTGGTTTGTCTTACTGTATGATACCTTAAATAAAATACCCCAAGTGAAAGCATCTTTCTCATTCAAATATATTGACAAAATGTGTTGAATGAAAAGACGTTGAGAGAGGGCATACCTGTCGGAATTGATTTTTTTTTTTTGGAGACGTGAATGTGTGGAGCCTCCTTTGGGTGTTATGAGGTTTTGATCACTGTGTTTCTTTTGGTTCTGCAATTGGGCTCTCTGAGCTTTCGTTATGGTCCTTCAAAAAATTTGAAAAGGGCGACATATAGGCCAATATGGCTCATTTCAACTCATTTGTGTCATTTGAGTGTTTGAGAGGTTGAGAGGTCAGAGCTTGATGCTGAGCCTTTCTTGCCGTTGCGGTCAGCCTGTGCACCCTGGATTCGCGCTACTAGTGTCAGGTAGGCCCCATAACGTACTGTATTTTAATTTTTTCAGTGTTCTCTAAGCTCTGGACTGATGATATCTCGGTGGTGTGTTTCTAATGAACGAATGATGTCCATTAATGGGAGCACTCGAGGGATATAAGTACAGTGCTGAGCATGATGGTTGCCTTGACATACTAGACAAGAATGTATTTATTGGGTATTTCCTTCCTTCTCGGTTGATAACGTGATTGGGAATCATCTGCGTAGCGATTCTAGGTCAGGGCATTTGGCAACCAAATAGTTATGTGTGTTACACAATGAACATGTTAGTATTATCCATGGAGGGCGGGTGGGGGTGACTAAGGGTTCCCCGATCGGCTGATTTTCCACTGACAGGAAGAGAATGGCTCTACTTGTTACATACTCTTGAGTTTTCGAGCTATCCATGGATTTTTTGTTTGAGTCGCCTTCTAGAGAGAGGAAAATTATGACCGCACGTAGATTGGTTAGCACTAAGTGAAATTGAGGGATGTAATGGCACTGTTCTATTGGGTGATTGCCATAATATATCAGACATGAAAATTGGGTTGCGAGCAGGCCAACATAGTACACATGGTCAAATGGATATCATATTTATAACAACTCCAGGGCTACACAGTCGTCAATAAAATGGTCACGTTCATCACAGAGTGCACAACGTATGATAGGAGGAGGGAAGATGAACGAGAGGCATTCTTGTGGCTATCGTACCTCCCGAAGGTATAGTATGATGTGAGGTTCTTCTCCATTTCACTGTATGGAGGGATCCTCTTGATATGATTATTCTAGGGCATGTAAGGCATCCCTATATTGTGGTATTTCTGGACAATGATGAGTGTAATGCCATAATTATTACAGATAGCGCATGTGTGGTTGGTACGCAATGCTTTGCCTTGGTTTTTTGTGGCTAGTTCCTTTTTACGGGAACTTGTTGTTGCGATATTTCTTTCGAAGCTTAGGAGTGGTTTTAGTTCTTCCAGCTCTAGGAAAATATAGGTAGGGTGGCCTACTATGTCGCATACTATGCAAGGTTGTGATTCCATTTGTATGATTGGGTTTTCTATATTCTTTCCTTTTTTATGGGTTTTCTTGGTCGCTATAACCGGCTTTGCGACGGGAGTTTCCTTAGATGGTATGGTTGCGGCAGTTTCCTTAATAGGTGGGGCCTCCTCAGGAGTGAGGGGGGTTATTCCTGTAGACGTGATGCTCATGCTTCCCGACATGGTAGGTGGGACCAAGTACCAAACTGGTATTGCGAAAGATATGTTTGGCAACACTACCATTTCCAAAACCTGTTGTGACACAAAACTAGGTGGAGGGTATAGAAAAAAAGTTTGGGAGATGGCATAGGATAGAGAGGCCATCGTGCTATAGGCCTCGGTGTCATTACTACTAGTCTCTATCTCTTGATTGGCTTTCGTGCTTGATGTAGACATCATGCACACCGGAGCCCATGTGATATCAACGAATGATTCTGGTATGTCAGGGGGATATCCTAGGAACAATTCGAGGATAAATGATGGTTTGAATTGTCCAGGGCCATATTCTTGGTATCATGTGAGCGTTTTAGTAGATGTGTCCACATAGGGTAGAACGACATCAGTGTTCGTCAGGGGTCGCTTATCGTGGTACGTCAATTGGTCGACGGTGATGATGCGGTCCTCGTGGGGGAACATCATGGTTCAGAAGACGGAGGATGCTATGGAAAACATGGCGTACATATAACTCCACCCAAGGAGTATATTGTAATCCAGCTGAGGGTCCAATACCTCAATATCTATAAGAACCGTCTTTCTAGCCAAATGGACTAGGACATTTTGATAGAGACTGACGGGAGCAGAAGGGCGCCCGTTGTATGCTTTGAGTGTGATGTCTGATGGTTTAAGTTTGGGAGATTCTAACTTCTACCAAACGTTTTTTGACATGATGCATGTGGATGCACCCTCGTCAATGATACATCGGTGGATAATTATGTTCTGGACTGAAACCGATATCTAGAAGGCAACCAATGAAGGAAGCCTAGGGGTAGCTTTATCTAAATCAAAAGCCCTTAGGTGTGAATCGACTGGGTCGATCATACCTAACACGTAAAGTAAGGCTTTCCTTTGCTTTGGGAAACATTGTAGGACTTCCAAAGCTGACATGGCAGCGGGAGATTGAGCTAAATCGTCCACGATGCTATAATTATGGGCCGCTTTGGAGTGGTGTCTTACTCGCTTTGTTGGTCCTTAGCCATCTTTGGAAAAGGTTCAATATGCATTTTTGATATAGCCAATGATGTTGTAGGTTCTCTCGTGCTAGCCCCTGACGAACTGGTGTTTAGCTGGGTATCATAACTTTGATCCCATGTTTGAAAGAACATTTCCTCACGATTCATATATATTTCATGGCTGTTGTTTCCATAATCGTCGGGGGGTGTTTGTTGCTATTGGGTAATAATTGCCTCTTGGTGGGGGAAGGGCTCATTATAGTTGTTTGTTGTGTAGGTCCCCCTTGTCCTCGATTACCCTGAAGTTTCTTCGGCTCAAGGAGTTCGGGACAATGATGAGTGTAGTGGCCATACTCACCATAAATTGTGCAAGAATGGTTGGTCTGAAGATTAGCCCTCTTGTTAAGCCCTTGGGAGTTATTTGGATCCTGGTTTTGATTTCGGTTGGAGTTGCCCCAAGCCTGAGATCACGAAGGGCGTTGTTGGTTACCGCCCCCCTGTCCAGGATTTCCTTGTTGTTTATTTTTTTGTTTTTTCCTTGACACGTTAGGAGGATAAATACAATTCTCCTGGTCGTATGATTGGCACGGTTATGCCTGGGAAGGTTGCACAAAGTTCACTGGTCCATTATTTTGCATTGGCGGGTTTTGTGCTGGGGAGTGGGGATATTGAGGTCCCTGTCCCTGGTTTCTAAATGACTACTGGGAGGGAGCTCTTCCGTCATATTTTCTTGTTGCGTACTAGGTCCCCTGTGCGGGAGGGTACGATCCTCCTTACCGATGATGGTATGACAACGCCCTATTGGTCATGTTCTATAGAGGTGCATGATGACTCTAATGGTAGCCCAATTGTGGGATGTTCTGGTTAGGATCATACGCGTAATCGGGGTACGGATTACTATTGTCTAGGTGATTTTGGGATAGTGACCCTATCAATCTGTCTGGAGTGTTTGACGTGCTTGACAATTCTTTATAAGTTTGTAGGCACGAGGCATTAGGAAGGATGTTGTAGATGTATCCTGACTGAGTGTATATCAGCTCGAGTTTCTAGGATTTGCTAATGGCATCCTCTTTGGAAGTAGTTCCTTGAGTTTCCACATCCTTTGAAATCTTTTCTATGAGAGTTTTCAGGAATAGGTCCAGTAAAACTCGATCGTCAAGTTTGGCTTTACACAAACTTCGACGTCGCCGCCATTCATGGAGATGGTCTGAGATATGAATGGTTGGTGTTTGCCTAAAATACGTCAGTAACGCCATTCATGAATCGTGGTGGATGGGTAACAGGAAATATGTGAAGAATGCAGTAGTGAGGGCGTTAAAGGTTCCATGTGAAGTAGAAGGTTGTTCCACATACCATTTTACGGTTGTTCCGGTTAAGGTGCGCTGAAATAGTCTTAATCGAATAGTATCATCAATAATACTATTCGAGGAACACCATAGGTGGAAAGTCATTACATGGTTTCTAGGGTCTTTCGCTTGCTTCCCTTTCAACTTTTGAATGTATGAAGGGAGCTTCGTGGGCATGGGGGGCAAGTGGGATTGTGTGAAATGGGGTCATTTGTTAACTTTGATAGATCAGGTAAGTTTAAATATTCTAAGAAAGAGGGTTTTGGTTGAGTATGGGGTTTTTCTGTGACATACGCGAATGTATGTTATGTTGGCTCCCCAAATGGGTAGCGCTCCTATGCCCTTTAGGGGTTGTGGGAGGAGTGGTGTGTGGTGACCGCGAGGGGGTTTCTGCCGGTGTGGCGTTGGGTGACCCTTGGGGGTTCCCAACTAAATACTCCCTGATAAAGGATGAACCGATAAGGGTGGTTGTGTTCTATCTTTGACGCATAAATGGAAAAGACATACAAATCCTCCCTTTAATGGTGGGAGGTCCAAAAATCGTCTAGATCGACGAGGTCTTGTGAGCTCCTTTATGGTGTCGAATAGGTTTTGTTTTGGAAATATTTTTCAGTTTTATGAGAGGAGAGAGATTATATATCAAATCAAAAAGTGATCGCATACATAAAACAAAGTGAAAATAAAAGGTTAATTTCCCTTTAGATTAATCCTATGTGATCAGTGAATCAAAAAATGGTTTTTGTTGTTTTGCGAGTGATACTCAAAATCCTAAAAGACCTAATCGTCCTCACACTCTCAATCATAACTAGGCCTTGCGAATATATCTTTTGGTGGGTACTGGGGCTAACATCCTGAAAGAACTAATGACGCTTTCTAGCAGCTGAAGAGTGGACCAAGGTAATGGAAAGAGGATCCAGTGCTGCCTGCATCGTCACCTATAGGAAAGGATGCCCTAGATTTGGCCACTAAGTACCGTCGTCCCACATGAGCATTTGAGTCTTGAGCTTCTTGGTATTCAGCTACCAGTACCGCACACTAGATGGGTCAGGTAGCCCCAAATAGTACCGTACGCACTGGGCCTAAGCTTGACTCCCTCTCAATCGGGTCTCTGTGGCGCTCAAGTTTTCTTTTTTGTGGGCAGATAGATGGGTTTAAAGATCCATATAAATTTAACTTCTATTTTTCAATAATGTAAATTGACCATGGCAACTTATTGGATGCCTACCCCTAATGGTCATAACCTGAACTATTAATTATCTTGTGGCCCTTATGGGGATATTTAATGAGTTCACTTATGGTTACTTTTAAGGTGGCTTACTTTGCTGATGGTGTGTCGATGTGTGTGATAAAGTGTACAATCACAATTTTTGTAGGATGCGGATATGCAATGATCCTTTACACGTCCTCCTATTAAACTATGTTTTGACTGTTCCTTACAAAAAGCAAATGATGTGCGGATAATGGGCCTCTTACAATTTTTCCTATTAAACTAAATGTTGGACTAAAGGGAGATGGAAAATTATCAAAAGAGAGCGTTCATATGCATGCCTAGGGTCACCAAAAGGTGCAAGGGCATCAGATATTACTTTCTTTCTAAGATAATTTGGTCCTGGTCCCGGTTCCCAATGAAAAAACCTAAAACTAAAATTAAGGCTACAACTAGGAAAAAACAAAATGGAAACTAGCTAAGCATGTGTGGATATGGGCCACTTACTCCTTGCTAATTACCTATGTGTTTGGTGTCTATTATCACAAAAATAATTTCTTTCAGATAGCATGGGTGGATTTTAGCCACTTACTTGCCTCCTAATTAAACTATGTGAGTTTGTGACGATGAAATAAAAATCAAAACTATGCAAATAGCTAAACTAAAGTGCAGCTAAAAGCATGTCTTAACAATCACAGGACACCAAACATAGAGCTAGAAAATTTATTTTGGGCTTCTAGTTACTTTACAGTTGCAAAAACTGAAGAAAAATAATAAAAAATGGTTCAATGGTTTTCGTGTGGAATTTTTCTACACAGGTGCGCGACTCTGTGCGCTTGTTTGATTTGAAAGCGCGCGGACTGACGCACCTGTCTGTGTTGAACCTGTGTGTTTTTCCCACACATAAAAATTTTGGAACTGATGAAATGAATCTGTTCACAGTGGGTGAATGAGAGAAGATGAGGAGGAGGAGAGCTGGTCCAGTAGCAATCTCGAGCAGAGAGAAGGCTCTGCAAAAACACAACCACTTAGCTAAAGGGTAAAATAAGTGGATTCACCAATCCTGTTATGGTGTGTTTAGTGAATGAGAGTACTAAAACACCGGTGCTTGGTAGGAATGTTTGCAACCTACAAGAAATGGTCACAGGAAGAAATAATTGTTAGCTAGTTAGTGGAAACATACTAACATTCAAAACAAACTAGTTTATGGAACATGGTATGCTAAAAATAAGAATAAGAAACAAAAATAAAATAAAACATAAACACAAGCTCAATCGATTCGAACGAGCCAATAATTTGAATGGGGAACTAATCTCCTCTTATTAGCCACTATTAGTAAATAAGCGGTAGAACATTACACACTTGCAAGGCCTCTCTCTTCTCCTAAGGGATTTGAGTTGTTGGGTGGCCAACAATTGAATCCTCTAACTCTGTTGCTGCTCCGGATCACACACTGCTGGTTTTCTCATGGGCAATTTGGCCAACATAACAATGTGTTCTCATTTTGTTCTTCTCATGGTGGAAATTTATAAGCAAATTCAAATCCTTCTTCCCTCTCTTGGTACACTTGTGGATAGTGACCCAAGAGTGGGGGTTCATTCCTTTGTGTGCTCACTTGAGGTTTTAAGGTGGCTCTAGGCATCTGTCCTTGGGCGGCCTCAAGTGGAAAATATTCTCCTGAAGTGTGTCAAGTGGTCCCGGATGGTGACCTTCTGCCATGCTTAGGACCACGTGACTTATTGAGGGAAAGCCACGTAGACTAGCGCGATTATCGAATAAAAATGCCAGCGGAGCACACTTTTCTTGTGTCTTCAGTGTGAAATTTGATATTTTTCCTCTTGACCTTAGAGATTTTTAAATTTTCCAGATTCTCTAATGTTTCTCAGCCCTGCAAATCCTTCTGCTTGACATTACATGATTTATGTTTTCTTGTCCAATTTTCCAGTGGTAACACCTGCGATTCCTTAAAATTGGCATCAAGGCTATCCAACACAAGCATTTTTGGAGTTTTATCCTTGTTATTAAAGGATATAGTAAAACCTCATGAGGAGGAAAATAAAATGGGTAATAAAAGTAACTAGTAGATTTTGGATGAAATAGGGGGTATGTTGGTTAATTCAGGATGCATCAAGGTTATTATGAATGTCTTCCATGCATCCAATATACCCCCGACATGAAAATCATCTCATGGAATATCAGAGGCATCAACTACAAAGGAAAACAACGAATCCTCAAAGAAAAATGGTACTTTTCAAATCCTAGAGTTATGATTATTAAGGAAACTAAAACATCTAGTGAGGTAATTACCAATATAATAATCAGATGGGGAAGAGATTGCAAAGAAATCACTATTGATGCCTATGGACACTCAGGAGGCCCTCACACCATCTAGAACACCTAGGACACTTAGGAGGCCTTCACATCATCTAGAACACCTAGGCCAAATAGTGTATCATTCAGTTAGACTAGATACAACTAGTTCAATTGAGTCTAACTGAGTTAAACTGAATACAACTCCATGAACTACTCTTCCAACTCTTTCATAACTTTTCCACTTCAGTTCTAACTGAGTCCTCCATGCATGAACCAATAGTTGCCCTTGGGAATTGCGTAATTCCCTCAGCCCACTGATTTTCCAAATCTGTGCACTGAAATTAAGTGCTCCAAGAGAATAAGTTATTGTTTATTATCGGATTATTATTAAGAGCTAATAATAATCGACACTTCTATTTTTAGATCAACGATCTATAAATAGACTTCGCCCAATATTCTAAAAATAGAATTTCATCTATTTTTCCAACTTGATCAACCATCCACAAATAGCGTCCTATAAATTATGAAATATGATCACCATGTCTAAAAATAGAGATACTCTAAAAATAGACATAGTCTAAAAATAGACTTGCACCAAAAATAGCTTGTGGGCCCACTTAGTGAAGGCGACTCTTTTCACTAAGCTCATCATCTTGTTGAATCTCAACACTCCCTCTCAACAAGATAGGGATTATCCTTCACCCCAATCCTGCCTCTATGGTATTCGAATTTGCTCCTAGTGAGCGCCTTCGTCAGAATATCTGCATCCTGATCCTCTGTAGGATTGTACTGAAGCAACACGATCTTCCGCTGCACACAATATCTGATATGATGATACCGGATATCAATATGTTTAGATCTATCATGAAACACAGGATTAACTGAGAGTTTAATGCAACTCTTATTATCACAATGTATCACTGTGGGATCTAAATGTGAACCGAACAAACCAACTAGGATCTTCCTCATCCAGATAGCCTCGAATTGCTACCATTTATTCTACTTCCGCTGAACTGAGTGCCACGGATATTTATTTCCTACTATACCAAGAAAGTGTCATAGATCCGATACTAAAAATTCCTTCTGATGTGCTCTTTCTCTCAGTTGGACTGCCTTCCCAATCTGCATCCGTGAAGCCATGCAACTTCACGTCATCTGTCTGTTTGTACCATAAACCATACTCAGATGTGCCCCTGAGATATCTCAGGACATGCTTGCCTACCTTGCAAAAGAGCTTGGTAGGCTTAACCATCGCTTGTGAAAGCTAGTTCACTGCATAGCATATGTCTGGTCTTGTACTAACTAAATACATGAGAGAACCCACCAACCGTCGATAAACAGTGGCATCCACTACCTCTGCTGATGTAGCATCCTCTTTCCTCCAATTTCCTGGAAGAGGAGTGTCGATAGGATTGCAACCTTGCACGTGAAACTTCTCTAGTATCTCCCGGGCATGCTTGCCTTGAGACACAAATAGTTCACCTTCCCACTGCCATATTTCCAATCCAAGGAAATAATGAAGGAGGCCCAAATCCTTCATCTCAAACTCCTTTGCAAGATCTTCCTTGAATGGGTGTATCAACTTCTCATCACCTGTTAGTATTAAATCATCAACATAAAGAACAATGATTAAAATCTTACCCTCCACCACAATTTGGTATAGGTTTGCATTCGCCTCACTCTTAGTGAAGCCAAGTCCAGTGAAATAGCTGTCGATCTGAGTGTACCAAGGACGTGGTGCTTGCTTCAGCCCTTACAACGCTCTTTTGAGCTTGCACAAATGCGACTTTCTGTTGTAGATCTCAAATCCTTTCGGCTGCTCAATGTACACCTCTTCCTCAATGATCCCATTAAGGAACACAATATTCACATCCATCTGGTGAATGTTCCAACCCATATGCACTGAGAGAGCAAGGATGGTCCGTATGGAAGAATACCGTGTGACAGGTGCAAAGGTTTCTTCATAGTCAATCCCCTCGATTTGTGAGAAGCCTCGGGCAACAAATCTTGCCTTATACTTCTCGATGCTCCCATCAGCAGCTTGCTTTACCTTGTATATCCATCTTGATTCTTCAACTGATTTTTCCACTGGCCTTGGAACAATATCCCAAGCACTGTTTTTGACAATGGAGTCATACTCCTCCACCATGGCTTCTACCCATGTGGGATCTTGCACTGCTTCTTCAAAAGAAGATGGCATTGTTACAATACACTTGCTCATCAGAGCCATGTATCTAGTAAATCGGTCAGGTGATTGTCTCTGTCTGCGCTGTGATGTAGGGACTCGTACATTCTGTGCCGCATCAAGCTTCAGTCTCTCAGCTTCTGTGGTACCCTTTCTACCTTGTCTGATGTTTGGTTTTGCATGAGTGGACTCCTCCACTCCATGAATCTCCTCCTGTGGCTGATCCACATCTAGAGGCTCATCTTTGGGAACAAGAAGTTCCTCCTCTACATGCAAGTGTAGCTCCCTCTCAAGTGACAACTTCATGGCTTTCACCTCATTGAATTTTATATCCCGTCACACCACAGTCATCCGACTGTCTGGAAAATACACATGATAATTATGGGGTGTTTCTGTGTACCCCACAAATATCCCAACTTCTGCAGTTGGCTCCAACTTCTTCCTAGCGTCCTTTGTCACATGAATGTAAACAAATGAGCCAAAAATCTTCAAATGAGAAATATCAGGCTTCTTACTAGTGAAAGCTTCTTCAGGTGTACTGTTGGAACAGGGTCTCCTACGAGCTACAAAACTGGTCCAATTTTGTAAATTTTTTATTATATTTAGCTTAGCGCAGGGGTTTTGGGGTGGGTCAAAGCCCTGAAAGCATTGTAATGGGTCAAAGGGAAAACCCGGGGTCCGAAAACCATGGTTTGCGGACCATGGGAAAGTTTAAGCTAGATTGTTATAAATAGAAGAACATTTTGAATTGTAAGAGAGAGAAATGAAGAGCTATTGATGCGAATGGTGGTTTAGTAAGTCTGTTTAGGTTTTTGGGGAAGGACTCCTGCTGGCTGTGTGCGCGAAGATCCAGAGTCCTGCTGTGTGCGCAGGCTGGGACGGGTATTGTAAGAGGGAATTGATGAATTGATGAATACAAAAGGCTGTTTGAGAATTGAATCTATGTGTATTGTGTATGAAAATCATTGGTAATTGTTGTCTTATGTGTATTCTGTATTCTGCTGCGAAAGTTCTGTGTAAGTGTTTTACTACATCTAGATATGTTTTTTTTTTTTTTTTTTTTTTTTTCTGTTTTATGTAATATTGAGCTATTGTCGTGAAATTATATGATTATTGAGCACCATAGTATAATTGACCTTGCGCACGTGGATGCGAAAAGAGACCTATAATTCCTACTCGGGGAGATCTGGACATCTCGAGGCAGGACGCAGCTCTTCTTGCCTTACCTATCCTTTCTCAGGGTGCGGAAACCTGATTCCAGCACCCACCCATACTACTTCAGGTGAGACTTTGACCTGCGCAAGTAGGTCACTGTCGAAAGGGCTAGTAGTATAGGGGTTTGTTGGAAAACCTTGAACTCTGAACCTGGGTCAGGACCCCTTGAGCCAACAAATGGTTCCGTTGCTGGGACCTGGAGCATTTTGAGAAAGGGATCGGGTAATGACAAGAGAGTACTGGTAAAGAATAAAAGCGGGTGCGAGTGAATGAGCTCCATTCTGGGCGAAAGTACAACGCGGAGCGGTAAGTACTATCGAACCAATCTAGGAGGGGATAAATCTGGCTATAGCTCGCTGAAAGAAATCGCTGTGCAAAGCCCGCTAGTTACACCGACGTTAGAACCGCGTAAGAATACAACCTCACCCGAAACCCCTCCAGAAGGAGACATGGCAACGCATTTGAAATTACCTACCTTTAAAGGTGTGGGCGATGAGGACATGGACCGATTTTGGTTTGTTGCGGACTCGATATGGACTACGCAAGGGGTGGTGAGCGATACTGTGAAAAGGGCACAGCTATCCCTGGAATTTGAAGAAAGAGCGTTGGAATGGTACATGCGATACATCTCTCAGAACGAGAGTGCATCTATTCAGGATATTAAGGACGCTCTGAAGCAACAATTCCGAAAGCCAAAATCTTACTCTCAGTTGGTAGCAGAAGTGAAGGACTTCAAGCAAGGTGTATCTGAGTTGGTATGGGAGGTTGATCAGCGATTGAAGAAAGCAATCATAGAGGGAGGATTTAAGTATGACAACAGACATCATACCAAATGGTTCATCGCTATGATGCTACCTCACTTGCGTATACCTATGGGCCACCAAACCTTCGAATCACAGGAAAAAGCCTTGGAAGCCACCATGAAACTCGAAGCTGCACCCAGAGAAGACACTTCGAGAGGAGTACAACAAATTTAGGAGCAACTTATAGCTATGCACATGGAAATTCAGAGCCTGCGAAAGAAACGAGGAAAAGGAACTAGTGCATACCTATGGTGCATATGATGTCAGACGTCTGGACATACGAAGGATCAGTGCCCACTGCTAGTAGATTACATGCAGGTAAGAGGCCCTAGTCCACTACGTCCAGGCTCAAGTGGGTTTGCGTTATGGTACGACGACTGCCGGGTAGTAGGAATACATGATACAGCCCATTGCCCTCGGCTAAGTACGGGCGAACTAAAGCAACAATGGTGTAGATTCTACTGGTCAGTAGGACATGATGAGTAGAAATGTCGCACTTATGAGCTGGTGGTAGATCGAGGAAGATTGTATAGGGTACAATCGGACCCTGCATCACCTAGATCCCCCGCGAGCTTCGGTGGCTCCCCAACAAGGGGCAGGGGAGGTCGGGGGGGGGGGGGGGGGGAAGCACAGGATGAGGACATGGATAGCTAATTTGTTATAACTGTGGGGAGGTAGGACACTTTGCAAGGGACTGCCCAAAATCTACTAGGAAATCCTGTAAATATTGTCGGCAGTTGGACCATGAGATTGAGGACTACCCAATATTGATAACAAAAATGTGAGAGAAACAACCAACACCAACACAGAGTGTACAAAGAGTTAAGGCTAAGCTACGAGACATAAATTTAAATGCAACACGCAGTAGGATGGCCATGAAGGAGGATGCATGGGGTCCTCCGAGTCAATAGGCATTTGACAACCCAGAAGGATTGGACTGCGAACCAGGACAAGAAATAATCCACCAGGACAATACTAAGACAAGAAAATCTACTCTGCGGACTATGCAGACACCTGCGTACCTAGGATTGGATGACGAGGTGAGACCCTTCTTGCATGCATGTATAAAGCTATTACCCCAACCACGGGGCAAAGAAAACCTTCAGGTAGTAATAGATAGCTGTGCAGGGCAACCCCCCTATCTCCAAAAGTTCGGGACATACACAAGTTAGGCAGATGTCAGAAACGTACCAATAGGGAGATGAGATTAACTACTCAGATCGGTAATTACAAAATGGATCAGGTTGTCTTAGACTTGGGGTCCGATGCAAACGTGTTACTTAAGCAAAATTGGCAGCGAATGGGAGAACCCAAATTGGAGTGGTCCAATATCCAATTGCGTATGGCCAACCAGCAGAATATTATACCTCTAAGGAGACTATCAAAACTTATGGTAGATATCGCTGGGGTCAGGGTCCAGCCTGATTTTGAAGTGATTCATATTGTAGAAGATGCAGACCCGTACCTTGCGCTCTTAGGACTCGACTGGGCCATAGATATGTGTGGTATCGTCAACCTCAGGAAAAGAAGGATGGCCTTTGAGAATAATGGAACAAGGGTGACAATACCATTAGATCCTATGGAAGGAGAATGCTACACAGAGCCAGTATGCGATAACAAAGAGGTAGATTACATTTACAAGTTGACCGTGCAAAATAAGGATTGGATCAATCCCACGGCGGAGGGGGTACTTTGCTGGGAAGCAGACAATGAGTAATTCTCTGACTCTAATGAGGAGATGGAAAATTGGCAAAACTAGTTACATGATGTCTCAGTACCATGAGGTCCTCGAGTCACGAGGGACCTCTACTGCATTTCTTCAGAGGTAAGAGATCTACCCCATTTTGATGAGTTTGGTAGCATCCAAGAATTCCTGAGAACCCTGGAAGCTGCGGTTCCAAGAGAACGATGACTCTAGTCCCTTAATCTAGCCATGCGTGGGACACCTGCGCGATGGTGGGACACCCACAAGGAAGCATTCCAAGACTGGGAGACATGTCGGGATATGATGATCCTGCGGTTTGCACCACCGATTGACATACGCACCAAGATGTTCCTCGTACTGGGAGATACCCATGCGCATCTGCTCACCTGGATGGAAAAATGGTTCGATCGGGCTATAGAAGAGTGGGTTCATATATTTATTCATGCTTTGTGCCCTATCCCCGTTGCATGGTATTTAGATGTGGAGCTACATCAGCGCACCCGCCACTAGGAAATACTAAAAGCTGACTTTATAGGAATGTTCGGACTAATTGGGGGGACGGAGGCGCTCGATGAAGCTCTGCAGGACATCGATGCTTTTGTATTTAATGACTCACACCATCACGCCACACTAGAGGTCTTGACATGGGAAGCATAGATGCAAGACATAGTCAACTGCTGGAGCTTGGCAATAGAAGAAGAGGAAGACAATCCTCGGAATGTCTCTATCCTAGAATCCGAGGGGGAACGCATCGTCATTGGACCTCCGCTGTAGAATATTGATGTGATTCAACCTCTCAAGCTATGTGAAGTTAATATCGGGATGGAAGAACATCCTAAGTTGGCTAAATTGGGGACTATTGGGACGAAGGAACTGTCTGCAAAATTGCAGAGCTACTTACGGAATATCAGGACTTATTTCCAAAAAAAATTTCCAAGCTCAAGGGAATCACGGGAGACCTAGGTGTTATGCACATCACTCTGAAACCAGAAGAGTGCCCTGTAAAGCAGCGGCCTTACCGTCTGAACCCTAAATATAAGCAAAAGGTCAAAGAAGAACTGGACAAGATGCTTGCTACAGGTATCATTGAACCGGTGGAATAGTCGGATTGGGTAAGCCCGATGGTTATCCAGGAGAAGCAAACAAAGGGGGAGATACGCATCTGCGTAGACCTATGCAAGTTAAACAACGCCTGTTTCCATGACCCCTTCCCTACGCCCTTCTCAGACGAAATCCTTGATAGCGTGGGCGGGCAGGAAGCCTATTCATTCACCGATGGGTTCTCAGGGTACCATCAGATCCGAATTGCACCTGAAGATCATAGTAAGACTACATTCGCAACAGAATGGGGGTCCTTTCAGTATACATTCATGCCCTTTGGTCTCAAGAACGCACTCGCTATCTTCTCTATGGTAGTAGTTGCTGTCTTCAAGGAGTTTATCCATAAGTTCCTGGAGGTTTATTTCGATGACTGGACAATATTCGGCTTGGTAAAGGAGCATGTCTCTAACATGTGATTGATGTTGGACGCATGCCGAAAGCACCATATTTCCTTGAATATCAAGAAGTGTATCTTCTGTGTGCCCTTCGGAATCCTGCTCGGGCACATAGTTTGCCGGCAAGGGTTGATGGTTGATCCTGCGAAGGTAGCCGTAATTATAAACCTGGAAGTCCCAACAACGGAGAAACAACTGTGTTCTATTCTCGGGCACATGGGCTATTACAGGAAATTCATTCAGGGGTATGCACTGATCACAACACCCATGTAAAAATTGCTTAAAAAGGATGTTTCCTTTTTTTGGAATGATGAATGTCAGAAGAGTTTTGAGCTACTCAAGGAGAAGATGATATCTGCACCCATACTAATATTTCCTGATTGGTCAAAGGAATTTCATTTACATGTGTATGCATCAGGCATCACCTTGGGTGCTGTCCTAACTCAACCTGGAGAGGGAGATATTGATCATCTGGTTGCCTTTGCGAGTCGGAAACTCTCAGACACAGAGCACAACTACTCTACCACTGAACGAGAGGGACTGGCCATGGTATATGCATTACAAAAATATCGACACTATTTGTTGGGCGAACACTTTAAGATGTTCATCGATCATTCAGCTTTGAAATACCTTGTCAACAAGCCTGTGTTGTGGGGGAATATTTGTCGCTGGCTATTTCTATTTCAGGAATATGATTTTGAGATCATCGTCAAGCTCGGAAGGCTGAACGTGGGTTCGCATCATCTGTCCCGTATTGAGACAGGGGAAGAACCCATTAACTTGGAGGAAGGATTACCAGATGCGCAGTTGTTCACCATTAAGGTTGTTGATGCACACTTCGCCGATATCATCTAGTTCTTAACTACATGCGTAGCCCCCGCAGAATATTCAGTGCAGTAGAAGAAAGAGTTGGTTACTCAGGTAGCGGACTTTACTATCATCGCCGACTAATTATACAAGCTAGGCGCTGATGAAATACTGTGCAGATACGTCCTAGAACATGAACGGAAGGCCATTTTGGCGGAGGCACACGAAGGCATCGTAGGAGGCCACTATGCAGGAAGAGAAACGACCCAAAAGATCTTGAGGGCTGGGTTATGGTGGCCCACCCTACATCATGATTCTCACACCTATTGTAAATCGTGCGATACGTGCCGGCAGACGAGACGACCCTCACGCAGAGATGAGATGCCATTGCAACCTCAAATGGCTTTGCAGGCCTTTGACAAATGGGCCATTGATTTTATAGGACCCATCAATCCGCCAGGCAAGAAGACAGGTGCGCGCTACATTATTACTACCACTGACTATGTCACTCGATGGGCTAAAGCACATGCGGTGAAGGATTGTACTGCGGATACTGCTGCGCATTTCATCTTTTAGCAGATCCTAACCAGGTTTGGATTCCCAAAGATCTTAATGAGCGACAGAGGCACGCACTTCGTGAATGAAACAATACAAGCCCTAAATGAGGAATTCCAGATCCATCATGCGAAAATTACACCATACCATCCACAGGAAAATGGGGCAGTCGAGGCTTTAAAAAAAATCCTAGAGCAAGAATTAACCAAGGTCTGCAATGCCGATCGTAGTGACTGGGATGTACGCATCCGCTCTGTTCTGTGGGCCTACCGAACGACCTGTAAGAAGCTAAAAGGAAGAACCCCCTTTCGGATGGTCTACGGCAAGGAGGCCATTATGCCAATAGAGTACGTTGTTCCTAGCCTACGTATCGCATCATTTACAAATATGGCAGAACCTGATATAATGGAGGAATGCCTTGCGCAGCTTCTAGCATTAGAGGAAGATCGATTTATTGCTAACTTTCATCAGCAGGTTCAGAATTCTCGCGATAAAGCCTGGCATGATCGACATATTTGCTAAAAGACATTCATAGCAGGTGACCTAGTCCTCTTATATGACAGCCAATTAGTGAAACACCCAGGGAAATTTCAACATCACTGGCTTGGTCCCTACACCGTTAAGGAAATCACGAATGGTGGAGCAGTTCGGCTAGCTACCCTGTGCGGTGACATGTTACCAGGCTATGTCAATGGTATTCGGCTCAAACCATACAGGGCTAAATGACTATATGGTTAGAATAATTGGCTCAGGCAAGATCGACCCACCTGGGATAGGGCGTTGACGCACACGCGGGATACGCACGCTAGTCATCAAATAGCTCCAGGGGTGCTTGGCAGACTTGTGGCCACAGTGACTTGGGACGAGTCACAAGATTGTGTTGGGGGACTATTGGAACAGGGTCTCCTACGAGCTGCAAAACTGGTCTGATTTTGTATATTTTTTATTATATTTAGCTTAGCGCAGGGGTTTTGGGGTGGGTCAAAGCCCCGAAATCATAGTAATGGGTCAAAGGGAAAACCTAGGGTCCGAAAACCACGGTTTGTGGAACATAGGAAAATTTAAGCTAGATTGCTATAAATAGAAGAACATTTTGAATTGTAAGAGAGAGAAATGAAGAGTTATTGATGCGAATGGTGGCTTAGTAAGTCTTTTTGGGTTTTTGGGGAAGGACTCCTACTGGCTGTGTGCGTGGAGATCCAGAGTCCTGCTGTGTGCGGACCCTACTGCTGTGTGCGCAGGCTGGGACGGGTATTGTAAGAGGGAATTGATGAATTGATGAATACAAAAGGTTGTTTGAGAACTGAATCTATGTGTACTGTGTATGCGAATCATTGGTAATTGCTGTCTTATGTGTATTCTGTATTACGCTGTGAAATTTCTGTGTAAGTGTTTTACTGAATCTAGATTTATTTTGTTATGTTTTATGCAATATTGAGCTACTGTCTTGAAAGTATATGATTATTGAGCACCATAGTATAATCAACCTTACGCATGTGGATGCGAAAAGAGACCTATAAGTCCTGCTCAGGGAGATCTGGACATCTCGAGGCAGGACGCAGTTTTTCTTGCCTTACCTATCCTTTTTCAGGGTGCGGAAACCTGGTTCCAACACCCACCCATACTACTTCAGGTGAGACTTTGACCTGCGCAAGTAGGTCACTGCCGAAAGGGCCAGTAGTATAGGGGTTTGTTGGAAAACCTTGAACTCCGAACTTGGGTCAGGACCCCTCGAGCCAACATGTACTCATGCCAAGTACTATATGAGGACAACGGTTTTGCACATAAACCGCAGTGTTGCATGCTTCCGCCCACAAGTGCATCGGTAGGCCCTGGTCATGCAGCATTGCTCGTGCAACACCCATGATCGTTCTATTCTTCCTCTCCACGAACCCATTCTGCTGTGGGTTATGAGGCGCTATGAGTTCTCTTCGAATTCCTTCTTTGCTACAGAAGTCTTTGAATTCACCCGAGATGTATTCACAACCATTATTACTCCGTAGAGCTTTCACTTGCTTCCCCGACTCCTTCTCCACCAATGCTTTGAACTCACAAAAATTTGAGAACGTTTCGCTCTTCTTATGCATGAAGAAGATCCAACATCTATGAGAATAGTCATCAACAAATATAACATAATACTTGTGTTTTGCTGTTGAAGCAACTGTGAAAGGTCCACACACGTCTGTGTGAATTCTCTCCAGGATCACCGAAGCACGGTTCTCCTTCTCATGAAAGGTGGTCTTCACAAAATTACCCATAGTACATCCCTTGCACTAATCTGACTGCGCAAGAGTACCCTTGGGAAGTCCAGTAGAAATCTGCTGCAAAATCTTCAAAGTGCCATGGTGAAGATGGCGCAATCTCCTGTGCCATAATTCACCCTCATCCCGGCTCACCACTTCTTCTGCTTTGCCCACCATTGCAGCGCAACCATCTACCTCCAGCTTGTAGACATTCTTAATTCTAACCCCTATCTTCTTGGTTTGACCTATTGTTTTATGTCAAAGGAAGGATTTTCCCTCACTGAAAACAACATGATAACCTTTGTATTCCAACATTGCGACCGAGACCAAGTTCTTCTTCAGACCTGGAACATGCATAACATCCTTCAACAAGAATGGATTACCAGACTCCCTCTCAAAGGTAATGGTCCCAATGCCAATCACACTGTACCAACCATCATCGCCCATCTCTATATGCATCTGAAGGTCCTTCTCCTCCAAGTCACTAAACAACTCCTTGTCTCCCGTCATATGGAAAGACACACCACTATCAAGATACCACACAATCCCATACATCTTGAAACCAAGCATGTGATCAAAGAGAAATCAAGTTCAAATTATGAGGCTAAGGCCTCTCCAACTACAGCTCCAGCAACCTTCTTGTTCTTCTTCTTCTGTGGGCAGTTAGTGGCGAAATACCCATGTTCGTGACAGTGAAAACACTTCACTTTGGACAAATCCTAATTCTTGCCTTTAGCATCAGATTTTGAAGGAAATTTCTTCCCCTTCCCTTTCCTTGCTTTGGCAGCCAAAGTGAAATTCTCTTCATCTTCATTCTTCGATGAAGAGCCATCCCTGGTACCCCGCCTTATCTCCTCTTGCACAAGATCCGACCAAAGTTGCTCCCATCCCGACAGTTTCTCCCGTCCATTGACAGAGTCTTTGTAGCTATGCCAACTCTTCAGAAGCCCAAGGAGAGCCAAGCTCACAAAGTATTCTTCATCAACAGTAACCCCCACACTTCCCAGTTCATCCTTGTAGTGGAAAAACTTCGTGAGGTATTTTGGAATACTGTCGCCCTTCTCCATTTTTATTTTTCTGAGCTTGTCTTTAAGCGCCAACTTCCTCTGGTCGCTTCTGCTTTGGAACAAATCTGTCAAAGCCTTCCACATTAAGAATGGAGTGGTTTTCCTGTGAAGGCTAGACACAATATGGTCCTTCACACCTTCCAACACAATTATTCTTGTCTTTGCTGTCTTCTTTTGCCATGCGTCAAGTAATGCAGCATCACTAGATCCTAGCTTAGGAACATTGCTATCGATGAAATCCTTCAGTCCATTATCCTCCATCACCGCCTCCATCCTATCTTGCCAGGCTATTTAATTCGAGCTCCCATCAAGGGCATACTCCAATCACAACCCATTGAAAGACATTTCAATGTATACTCAACTTCTGCACCAAGAATATTTTTTAGCAAATTCAAATTGTCCACCAACACAAACTCAACAATTCTTCACAATTGCAATCTTCAAGAATTAACACTTCTTTGATACCATGTGGAAATTAGTATACACTAAGCATGCATACATCTAGATTCCCCTGATCTCACAATAAATAACTTCTTGCAAAATACAGAATCATTCCACTGTTAATCTTTTGCGGAAAATTAATTACAAACACATGTGAAGCATAAATAAAACAATCACACATAACACAGTTGTTTAACGGGAAAGCCTGACGCTGAAAACCCAAACTATCATATATTAGGTATCATGGAGATCATGTAACAATCTCATACAAAGCTTAGTACATCAAGTTCTCAGTACAATCAATCGTCACACACTAATCAGAAGAAATTTGCAAATCCATGCACCGATCTTTACCCTCTTGCTAGCCTGCCTCCACTACGCAATCCCTGCTGAAGAATAGCTCTGAATGAATTCGAATTATCCTTTCCTTGACTGCGTAACTATCATTGGTAACTCCAATGTATATGTAGATGCAATAAATGCATCACTATGGTCACAACAGATAATCCATCTTGCCCTTTCACCTATCTCTCCACTGGGTCTCCACTAGAACTGACATGCACTGTCGTTAACTGCTGTATTTTTTAGTTGATTAATGAGTTATTATTTGAGAATTAATTAACTAATTAATTCACTCCACTCTCACTAGTGTATCATTCAGTTAGGCTAGATACAACTAGCTCAACTGAGTCTAACTGAGTTAAATTGAATACGATTCCATGAACTACTCTTCCAACTCTGTCATAACTTTGCCACTTCAGTTCTAACTGAGTCTTCCATGCATGAACCACCAGTTTCCCTTGGGAATTGCGTAATTCCCTCAGCTCACTGATTTTCCAAATCTGTGCACTGAAATTAAGTGCTCCAAGAGAATAAGTTGCTGTTTATTGTCGGATTATTATTAAGAGCTAATAATAATCGACACTTCTATTTTTAGATGGACGATCTATAAATAGACTTCACCCAATATTCTAAAAATAGAATTTCATCTATTTTTCCAACTTGATCAACCATCCACAAATAGCATCCTGTAACTTTTGAAATATGATCACCATGTCTAAAAATAGACATAGTCTAAAAATAGACTTGCGCCAAAAATAGCCTGCGGGCCCACTTAATGAAGGCGACTCTTTTCACTAAGCTCATTATCTTGTTGATCTCAACAAGAATTTCACCCTTAATAACATTAAAGAAACCATTCTCATGCTCTCTTAGTATTCACACGACTGGCAGGATCATGGTCAAGAAGATATGCTTCTTCGTAGTTGGAACCATGTCCCCTCTCCCCGTCCACCTTCCTCTATTGTCACTCCCCCCTACTTTCTTCCTTCTACATGGTCAACCCCATCCTCATCTTTCCTCAAATTAAATTTAGACAGTGCCAAAAAAGAAAATTTGGGCCCAATTGGATATAATGGCATCTTTATAGATCACAATAGTGTTCCACTCTACATTTACTCAGGCATGCTAGTCCTTAATAACAACAATGCAACATAATTCACTCACATCATAACTCGACAAGGAATTGCATAGTCACAAGGATTTCCCCAAGATCTTTGTGTAAGGAGACCCAACTCATCATTAACATGCTTCACAAACTCTAGAATGGCATGTTGGTGCATAAAATATCCAAAAGTTGGTGGTTGGAAGCACTTATATGCAAGGTTTCTTCCCTAATCATTAAGATTCTGGTCATTATTCCTTCCTGTGTACGGCGAACATGAAAAAAAGTCATTGATATGATAGCTAATTATGGAAGTCTAAATTCCTCATAAAAAATTTCTTCCATTTGGAACCTTCTGTAGGAGTCTCCCCTCTGTTAGTGTCAGTATTTGCATCCTATCACTAGTGATCGAATGGACTCTTATCATGTTCTAATAGGGTTCTTAAGTCAAATTTTTTGCATTTCATTAGGTCATCATGCAGAATTTTGGTCACTGGGTGTAGATCTAGGTATGTTTTTACTCCTTCCAAAGTTTTACTAATTGTTGGTTCATTTCACCTCTCAGCCTAGTGTACCATCATTCAAAGCTATCATCATTATTACAGTCATCTTTATCATGGTTTCATTAAGTCCAGAGTGGTCATCAAATCATCATTCCATGCATAAAGTCTAGCAAGTGGAGGAGTGACAATAAAGTAATTTCATCAATAAATTTGATTTCAAAGAAAAAATGTAATTTATGTTGTTAATTTGTAATAAGTACTTTAGAGTTCCAAGTAGTTGCAAATGCTCAAGTTCCACCAGCAAATGTTAAAGGTTCCGGGAAGAAGTTCAATGTTCCAAAGCCACCAAAAGTTCAAATTTCAAATGATAAAGTTCAAGGTGAAAAGAAAAAGCAAATGAAAGGTTGATTTTGAAAAGGAAAATGTGGGTCCATGATCATTTAATGATTTCAATCCAAGTTTTAAAGGCCCAAAAAGACCAAAATACATTCATTCTTACTCTTTAGCATCGAGCTTTCAACTTTCCCAGGTCAAAAACCACATTTTTACTTCAAAAAAATCGATTTTCTGGTGCAGCGCTGCACTTTTCTTTAAGGCGCTGCGATTTTATGTGGAGCACGATGCACTTTTCCTTAAGGCGCTGCGCTTTTTTGGAGCTCACTGTGTTTTTCTTTTTCTCAACGCGCTTTGTCCAGTGAAGCTGCGTTTTCTCTCCTTGAGGCATAAAACAAGTTTTGAAGGCTTCTGAAGGTTGTCAATGGTCAATCCTCTGTGGACAAGTAAGTTACATTCAAAAAAATCCTCCTTGCAACTCAATCTCATAATTTTAGTGTGGAAACCCTCCATTGACCTCCATGATGTGTTTTAGTGGCTAAGCTCTATTTTTCAAAGTTTGAAAGGTAAATTCACTTTCCCTAGAATTTTTTACCTCCCTCACACTCTTAATCACCCCCCACAACCCTCACATCCCTTCATTCCCCACTCCTAAATCCTATTCCATAAAACCTTACCCATACGATGCGCTTTTCTAGGTAGCTAGACTATACCCCTGTAATTAAATTCCCTATCCCATCTCCCTTGTCATTTTAATTCCCCTTCACCTCCCTAAGGTTCCTAACTCCCCTACACCCTTCCATAAATTTTTCCACACCTATCCCAACTCCCAAACCGCATCATCTCATTCCTTTTTCCTTCCCCTCCTCCCCTAGGGTTTCTGACAAACTAAACACCATGGAGGAAGAGAGAAATACCTACAAAAAAGGAGGGAGAATCTTAAGGCTTGAGCCATCAGACATGAGGGAGTTGATGTCATCACCCCTAGCACCTAGCAGTCAAATCATTCCAACATGTGGGTTGTTTCGAGTTTTGTGAAATGGTCCAAAGAGTGCATAGTCATCTAGATTTGGCTAGAATATTCATCACAAACCTCCAGAAAGACCAAGTCACTATTGCAGGGGTGACATTCACCATTTCGACAGACATTATTGTAGCAAAAACAAGGATACCTAATGTAGGTGAAAAGTGGTTCAAAACTTAGGAATTGGATGCCCAACTATATCAACCCTACCTCAAAGCACCATACAAAGACAACATCAAGAAAATATTCCCTTTTGGTCAGCTACTTAATAGGTTTGCTCCCATGATGGAAATCATAATGAGGTATTTAACTTGCGAGGGAAGATTCTCTAGACTCTACAACTACCACATCAGATTACTCATGCATTTCACTAGGGTAAAGCTTCTCAACATTCCCTATTATTTGTACAGGAGCATTGAAAATATGGTCTACAAGGTACAACACAGAGAATATGAACTCAAAATGAACATTCTTTTCCATCTCTCACTTATCAAAATCATTGTTCTTCACTGTCTCAAACAACTGGACATTGCATGGGAAATTTTCATTGAGGCATAGGTCTTCACATCTCCATCCAACCAGCCTGCTAGACCTATTCCACCATCAACACCAGTTGCACAAACAAAGGTTGGGTCATTTAGCAGGGTTGCAGATAAGAAGAGAAAAAAGGACAAAGAGTTAAGAACTTATCAACAAGGAAATAGGTAAGTGTTTTCTCCACAAATTGTGGAAGGGGCCTTGCCTTCTACATCAGCAAAGAAAAGATACCATAAGCAGCAGGAGACAGTTGTCCAAGAGAAAGAAGCCCTTCAACATGAAATTGAGATGGTGGACTTGGAGTCCCAAGATGAACAAGAAAAAATAAACCTAGTCATCAAAGAAAAATATGCCAAAATCAGAGAGCTACAAGACAATTTGGCAAGGTCCAAATTTGTTATTTCCTTCCTCGAGTAAGAGAACAAACAATTAAAGGAAAATAAATACTCTTAGAAAAGGACTCGTTGAAGGCTATTAGGCAAGAATTGAAAGGCAAAGCAATGGAGTATGATAAGTCAGATGAACATGAGGCCCAGAACATTAGGAAAAGACCAAGAACAAGGGGCCTAAAAAGAGCATTGGAGCTAGAAAAAAAACATGAGGCACTTCTTGTATAGGAACTCACTTTTGAGGAGAGGATTGCCATGGAAATCAATGAAGATAGGGAAGTTTGGCTTGATAGAGTAAATGAGCACCTAGAGAAGCTCCTTGAAAAGGCCAATAGGGACAATCAGATGTTGAGGCACATGGCTGACCACTACCATACAAGAAACAAGATTTGTAATGTCAAGGTTAAGTAATTGTAAGATAAGCTCAATGAAACACTAATCAGACAAAAGGAGAACGGTAAGCTTGAATTTCTTGTTGATGCCTCCTTGGTTGCATAACACACTTTATCAGGACCTCATACAACAATTTTGAAAGTATTTGGACAATTTTTTGTCATTTTGGCATTTTGGCCAAATTTTACTAGCTTTTGCACAATCATACTGCAAAAAGCGCAGCGTGGGCCACACTGCGCTTTTTCTGGAGGCTTTCAAATGATGCAAACTTAGTTGGGTTGGATAGCTTATTACTTCTACATCAAATTTTGACTCCTCTCCATAAAAAATCTGAGCTTTTGACAGGTGGAAAAGCTAAAAAACATTAAAAAAAACACCTTTCTGCCAGTGTTTTCAGCCACACACTGTGATTTTTGACCAGTTTTAGAAAAAGTGGGTTTTTCAAGGGCTTAACTTCATCATTTCCAGTGCTTGAGGAAATTTTGGACAAAAAAACAGGAAAATATTTCCAGTGAGCTATCTTGAGCTCAATTTGGACTTCAGCAAGGCAGTGAAAACTCAATTTGAATATCACGCTGCGCTTTTCTCAGGGGCACGTTGTGCTTTTTGCACTCACGCTGCACTTTTTCCAGGTTGCCTGTTATCTTTAAAATTTTGAGTTTTTCTCAGTTGGTTGATGAATTTCTTGAAATTTTACTGATGTAAATGCGTAAATAAAAGGTAATTATGTCTATTATAGTTACTAGAGGTAGATACATCAAGAAAAACTATATTTTTGGGTCAAGTGAATCAGTTTCATCAAGATAGGGAAAGTTTGTTGACCTCCCTAGTCATCAGGATTCTAGTTGAGGATTTTGGGGAACAACTCCAAAAGTCATGGATTTGACACCTAAGAGTGGGGAGAAGTTTGTTTTGGTCTACATCTTTCATTTTCTTTATCATTGCAAGGGTTGGATGCTGTGTAATTGAGCTTTGGAACATTAGTGTATTCAATAATTTTGGTAGGAACTAATAGACAGAGTTTGCAGCTATTGTGGTGGGATTCATGTGGTATGTGTTTTAGCAGTGTTTCCTCTTCTATTTTCATGTTTTTGAATGTATTTTACCTTCCATCTTCATTTCCATGTCTCATGTGATTGATTGCTAAGTTGATAAGAAAAATTCATTATTTTGATGCTCTATTTTGGAGAATTTATCATAATTATGTTTCACTTTCTTCTGATATAAATGAATTCATAATTATTATGCTAATTTTGAAACCTTGTCAGTCTATCACACTCACCAAGATACCTTAAAGTGCTAAAGTGTGTGCCTACCTTGCTCCATCACATTTGTGCAAGTATGATTTTTAGTGCCCTAACCTAGTTTTTCCTAGACCTAATTCACTATCCGGCACCAAATAAAAATCAATAAAACCCTAGAGCCTTCTATTCCTAGCCTAAAATATTCATTATCAAGTCATTTAGACTGCGATCCTATTGAGATATCCCTCTAAACTTAGTAGGGATGGCTACTATGTCAGAGCGGTCTGTGGTTACCTTTGCTGGTGTCCTTCTCAGCCCTCAAAGATCCGACAGAGTGATAACACCCTCAAGAAAATGTGTTGGTAACTCATATAGAAATAAAAACTAACCCCAGATAGGGTGTTTTTTGAGGAAAAGGGGGACAGGGCATCTGTTGTCCCACCTGGCCAAGAGATTGAGGGATGTGGTATCACACCCCCACAAAGAATGTTTATGGCTTGAACAATCCTAAGATGTTGCCACATGTAGATAATAATCATGGCACTTAACTCCTTGGAAATTCCACATGCCTACTTTGATTTCCATCTTCTCTTCTAGACTATTTGTCGGGAATTTACTTTTGTGAAGTATCAACCATAGTTAATGTTGTTTATGACACTCCATATTATGGTCTTAAATGCTCATAGTTTTACTAACACTGGTTTCCATAGTTATATTTTTGTCACGCGGGCCTTGAATCTGATCAAAGTCAATTGGGGTCCTTTACCAACCCATACTCCCGAGACCCAACCTTGTAATGACTTGCAATCTTCACCATGTTTCCAAAATTCCAGAAACAAAGTCTTCCCCTTGTAAATTAGATCTGCAACGCTGAAAAAAGTTACTAGAAAACTTAGAGGCTTTGGCTTTCCTTGTTCTCACCTTTTCCTTACAGGTTCAGTGGGCATATTACAACTTTTGTGCTTGATTTCTTTTTCATGCAAGGTAATCGAACTTATCGTGGCTAGACAACACCTTTTGTGGTTGCGAACCTAGATTATTCCTGTTTGAGTGGCTCATCTCAGCTTTGGGTATTATTTTCGATTTACAGTTCTCTTTTGGCCCTCTTATGCAGTTCATTACGGGTTGGCTCATTTGTCTTTGCAATTGGTTTGTTTTAGTGTTCAGGAGGCCTCTCAACGATCCTTCTTTTTGGGCCACTCTTCTCCCTTTGTTTCCCTCCTTTGTTGGCCCTGAGTCACCCCCCTACCAAATTCTTGGTCAGATTCCCTTCCCCGCTCTCTATTAGTCGTTTGTCTCTTCCTCTAGTCTTGGTTATACTCGTTGCTTTGTCATTGTCCTACTTTTCCTACGCATGGATCACTTCTTGGATTTTGAATTTTGAGCCTCTCCTCTCTTTAACCTTTGTCCTCCTTTCCTTTTCGACCCCTCCTCCATGCCTCATTAGTCAACCCACATCCACAAGGGAGCAACCTATTACCAATAAGGGGCCAATAAGGGAAATACACATACACATCGTTGTTTGGAGGAGTCATCTGCCTCATTTCATGAGCTTATCCAAGGCCCCATCTAAGACGAATTCACATGTGCTGAAAGAGAAGGAAACCCTTTAATTATTAACTCTCGGACATTGAGGTTCTTGTTGAGATGGTAGATCGGGTGTGAGATATAGGGCATACACATGGACACTTCAACCAGTACATGCTCACAATGGATTTATATTGGCATATAAAATTCCTCCATGGCAGAAACTTGTTGGATAGGTTTGAGCATCGAGCAAATATCCTACACTTTATGTAGCACTTGAATTGTCAGATGAAGGACCTGGATCAAAGGTTGAAACACATAGAGTAGCACCTTATCATCCTAGCCTTATTTGGAGGCATCTTAGAAGACATCAAGGATTTGTTCCAAGTCCCTGCTACAGATTCCGACCTCTCAACTTAGTTTTATGATATCTCTGTGGTTACTCATTTCTTGCTTCCACTCTCTCTTTTCAAGGCCAAATAGGCTTGCATTTCAATCCTTTTATGGTTAATTTTGGTTTTCTAAGTACTTTTATATCCCATGCCTCTCTAGAAGAGTAAAATTTGGTTATGGTTTGGTTTTCCTAGTGAAAAATTCACCTAAGATTTTCATGATCTTCATGTACACCCATGTTAAAAGGCAACACAAAATTTACCCCACAAAAAGAAAAAGATCTAGCTTTTTTTTTTTTTTAATTGGCTAAGATATTTTCTTCTTTGGACATAAAGAAACAAGTTATCCAATATTCATAAGCATATGGAAAGAGTGAAAGTCTACCTTGTTACAAACCACCAACACATTGTTTTAGATGACATGGTTTTTCTTGAATAATGGTGACAAATCAATCCACATCCACTATAAATAAAAAACTAGATTAAACTATATTTTATCACATTTTCACAAATAATTAAAAAAATAAAACAAAATAATCTTTCATGCTCACTATCAATTTACAATTAAATTGACAACTAAACTATAATATATTTGACCACTTTCAAAAAAAAAGTAATTATTAAGTAGAAATTCCATCATTTAATTCATTAAATTAAAAATAATGGTTTTACGTAATAGGCTATTAAAACAAGTGCTACCATTAAAAACTTGACGAAAAAATAGATATGAAAGTGATTTTTTTTTGCTAAAATGATGCTTTTTGGTGAGCACCCTATAATTTTATTTCATTAGCAGTGTTTTGTTCCAATTGATATGGAGAAACTTAGTTTCAACTATATGAGATTAACATTAGAAATTAAATTTTATTAATAGTTTAACATTACAAATTAAATTTTATTATTATTTTTTCCACAAAGGAAAAATTCGTAGCTTTTCATTAATAGATAAGTTACATGTTACATGTGCTGGTAGTGTTCACTACGAAACAGGCTATGAAAAACCAAATTACTTTCCCCAATATTATTTTATTTTATTTATAGCTACTATATATTATATGATCTAACTTTCCATTATTATAATTTTTATTTTCTAAAATATTAAAGTAATACCAATTTTGAAGCTATTGTTGTTTCAATTTTATGTGTCAAAAAAATAATTAATAGTCCAAAACAAGAACTCATCCATTTATGTTGAGGATAGTTCACAAACATTTGTTTCTAAATAGGTAAACTAGCAATTGCCCCAATAAGGTGCAAAGAGACGACGATAAGATTGTTAAATTGAAGGGAGAGTATTTTTTGCTTGGACTGTGCTCTGCAACTTGGTAGATTGCCTTCGCTTGCCCTCTGCAGTGCTGCTAGATCTGCGTCTGCCTGGTCTTCCTATGTAGGTCGGCAGCCGGTTCTGATCCCTTGGATGGCCCTCTGCGGACCGACCTTGCTTCCATTGCAGAGGAAGCCCCTTGCCAGGCACTGCGCATGTAGCTGCATGGGCATTAGACCTCGATGGATCCTTTCGACCCTAGTGGTCCTCCTGACGCATTAGTGGATTTCAAAGCACTGATGGATGCTGCTCCAACCTTCAAAAGAGCCCGCCCTGCCAGATTCGTTAAAAAGGTAGGCGAAATCCCTAAAATCGTCGTTGAAGCTCCGCAAGTTCGAGCTCGAGTGCTCCAACTGGCAGATCGTGGTCTCATCAGATAATTCATATGCCTTTGAACCTCTCCCTGCTGTGTCAAATCTTGGTTGGACAAACACTGGAAGCCGTCAATCCAAGGCAACATCATGACATCATTCTGTGGTAAGGGTTTCTACACGTTTTACTTTGAGCATAGAGAGGATCAAGATTTAATCTTCAGGAATGGGCCTTACTTCATGGGTGCCTAGGGACTGTACCTCGATCGTTGGAGCCCCAACTTCGACCTTGAATGTGAAATCCCCTCAGCTGTCCCTGTGTGGGTAAAACTCCCATTCTTACCTCTCCACTGCTGGAAATAATCCACCTTCAAATCCAATGGCAACAATCTAGGAAAGTATATCGACTGTGCTGAGTCGAAAGATGGAATATTCACATATGCCCGCATCTGTGTTGAAGTAGATCTAGAGAAAGGCCTTCTGGAGGTAATTAAACTATGCATTGATAACTGGACCCATATTCAAGAAGTAGACTATGACGAGATACCGTTCAAATGAAAATCCTATCATGAATACATAAATTTTTCCCGTGAATGCCTGAAACGGGAGACAATAGAGGTTCAAGATGATCTAGAAAAATGGCATGCAATAAAGAAAACAAAAAAAGCATCAAAATCTCAGCAAAATTGTATAGGAGGCACCTCAAATATTGGGGGCAAAGAAGCCACTGCTGCTCCTTAGCAAAAAAACGCAGGCTGAGCCGAGACACAAACATCAGAAAAATAAGACCATACGGTTGGTGGTCCAACTACTTTAGATAACTCGAACATGTTTGAAGTCCTTGCTGATATGGCAACTAAGGAAGGCACAGGAGAAGAGACACTCAAAAAAGCTCCACCACATCACATAGTAGGAGGAAAAGGGAAAGCTAAAACTCACGATAAAACAAACATAGAGGAAGTAGGAATTTTAGAAGAAGAAGAGGGAGAAATTGGAGAGGATGGATACCACTCTATCAAAGAGGAAGATGGAGCTTCACCTCAGGGTGCAGTAGATGATCCAGGTATAGAAAAAGTCACTCTCATTGAGCAATATGCCAGAAGATCAGGAAGGAAATCAAATAGAGAAATTAGGCATGCCAAAGCAGAAAGAGACAAAGAATGAGGACACCAGAATACAATTATTCGCCAATTAGCAGACTTGAGCAACAAAGGAAATAAGAAGGGTAATCAAGTAGGCCCGTTAAAAGGGGTCTCCCTCTCAAAGAAGTGATAAATGAAAGTAGTTTCCTGGAATTGCAGAGGACTTGGTACCAGAAAGAGAAAAACAGAAACCATGACATTGATTAAGAATAAGAAGCCGAGCGTTGTAATTCTGCAGGAAACAAAGATGAATGAGGCATATATTGCTACTCATCACCTTAAGATATGGAACAAAAGTGAGCTAGAGGCAGTGAGCTCGTGTGGATCCTTGGGTAGTGTATGCACTCTACGGGACCCAACAAACCTCCTCCTGGTAAGCACCCAAAAATCAATTCATTTGATAGCAACAATTTTTTTTGTCAAAAATCTAAATTACATCATTACAATCATAAATATATACATGCCAAATACTTATGCTGAAAAGAAATATTGCTGGAAGTCGCTACAAGACCTCAAGCATATAGAGTATGGCACGAATTGCATTCTAGGAGGAGATTTCAATACAGTACTAAAACAGGACGAAAAGAGAGGAGGGACAGTGGTAAGAGAAATTCATCAGGAAGACTTTGAAGACCAGCTAATGCAATTAAATCTCTTTGATGTGAAGCCAAGTAAATTTAAATACACATGGAATAATAAGAGGGCGGGATCGGGGCACATAGCAACAAGGTTAGATAGATTTTTAGCTTTAGATATTCTGCTATCTTCGCCCTTACATATATCTTTAGAGATCCGGCCTTGGTGTGGATCGGACCACTGACCGATCACGCTCCTTGTTTTTCCTCTAGTTAACTATGGGCCAATCCCTTTCAAATTTTCCCCATTATGGATAGAAACAATTGGATTCTCTGAAATGATCACTGCTTCCTGGACTCAGTGGGTAAATGGCAGCCCTATAACCATTTGGGAAAGTAAAGTTAAAACGTTAAAATCAGACATCAAAGAATGGCTCAAAACATACAATGTAAATCTGTCCCTAAATGTCAAAACAATAGAAGACAATATTGGAAAAAAGCAGGCTCAAATAGAAAATAATGAAGTGGAGAAGGTGGACTTCCAGGAAGAAACAAAAATGTTCCAAACATACCATGGGAGCCTGAGACAAAAGGAAGATATATGGAGGCTCAAGTCATGCAATAGCTGGCTCAGCTCCAGAGACAGGAACACAAAATATTTCCACAAGCAGGCAAAATTTCGAGAGATCAAAAATGACATCACCCAAATCCAGCATGGATCTCAAACTCTCGACTCTTTTCATGAGATTAAGGCTCCTACAGTAGATCAATTCTCTACCCTGTACCATGATGACCAACCCTCGACCCCCATTAGTGAAGCCTTCTTCTTGGACTCGATGCCTTCTATGGTGACCTCTGATGCCAATAAAATCCTTGATGCTTTGCTTGATCTTCAAGAAATTCAAAAATCAGTCTTTTCCTTTTCTCCATATAAGGCCCCTGGACCCGATGGCTTCACCGGTAGGTTTTATCAAACCTATTGGAAGCTAATAAAAATATATTATGCCGAATGATCGGGTACTCCTTAAAGATCTCATACATCGGTGGTGTAATAAATTTAGCCTTTTTAGCCCTGATACCAAAAGAAAGAAATCCATCCTCTTTCTCAAGATTTAGGCTAATTTCCCTCTGCAAATTCTCGTATAAAACTATTACCAAAATCCTAACCCTTAGAGTGAAAGTCCTCCTGTCTCTTCTCATCTCCCCTAATCAAGGCGACTTTGTCTCGGGAAGGTAAATCTATGACAATATAATCTTAATCCAGGAAGCCATCGACTCAAGTTTTAGACATGAGGAACAAGGAATGGTCATTAAACTGGATATGGCCAATGCATTTGACAGGGTTTGGCACAATTTTCTCCTTGACATAATGAAGAATATGGGATTTAAAGAGACCTTCACTGGATGGATAGAGAAATGCATTGCTAGGCCTTGGATCTCTCCTCTGATCAATGGTAGGGGGCTGGGTTTTTCCAAGCATCAAGAGGTCTCCGACAAGGGTGCCCCCTCTCGTGCCTTTTATATATTATGGTCGTAGAGGCCCTTAGTCGCAGCCTTGAAGAAAAAATGTCCTCTCAACACATCCCGATAATTATATTTAAAGAAGGAATCAAAAGCATAAATCACAGGCAATTTGCTGATGATACAATTCTTCTCGGTGGAGCCTCTCTGGTCATAGCTAGAAGATTCAAGTCTTACTTGCACAAATTCCAAGAAGCATCTAGAGGGAAAATAAGCGATGCCAAATGTAGAATATATGCATGGAATATATCCCTTAGAAAGGCCAAAAATATAGAAGAAATATTGGGGTTTAAGGTAGAAATAGACTGGAAGGAATTCAATACTTAGGAGTCCCAATTTTCTTGAAAAGGGCTAGTCCTGAAGCCTGGCAAGGCATGATTGACAAAATGACATAGAAAATAACCAATTTGGGAGGGATTTCGCTAAATCTAGCAGGCGATCTCATTCTTATCAAATCTGTGTTGTCTTCTCTCCCTATATATCAATTTGCGGTACTCGAGGCTCCGAAGTATGTCCTACTACAGCTGGGCAGTTTCATAAGGAAGTTCTTATGGGAAGGAGGGAAACAAACAACAAGAAAATATCACATGGTAAACTGGAAAATTGTTATAGCACCCAGACAACATGGAGGACTAGGAATTAGTGACCCAAGATTAACGAACCCAGTAATTGGGGCCAAATTATGGTGGGGGCTAGTCACAAAATCTGAAGAATGGTGGGCTCCAGTAATAAGGGGAAAGTGTTTCAAGCAACAAGAACATGAAAAAAAGTATATTCCAGCTACTCAAGGCTCCCCAATATGGTGTATTCTTCTATCCTCATCTTCTTTAATTACTCAAAACATCAGCGGAATCCCTGGAAATGGTCTGACAGTCAAAATTTGGGAGGACAGAATAATGAATAATGCCCCTCTAGCAGACTTGGAACAGCTGAAACCCCTCCGTGATCACTTCATATTGATTAAAATCACAACCTTGGCACAAATATCAGAGTGGGACGACAAGAGGAAATGGAAAGGATGGCTTCTGTCGGATATCCCCAGAGATATAAATGCGCAAAAAAATGAACTATTAAATCTTCTCGAGGGATGTTCTCCAATTTCGAGAGAAAAAATGGATCCTCCCAGCTGGTGTCTTAGAAGCACTCAAACTGAGCTAGTATACGAGATAAAGAAGAAAGGGAAATGGAATATTATGTTCGATGGAGCCTCCAAAAGAAACCTAGGGGAGGCTGGGGGAGGAGGGTTTCTCATTGACCGTGATGGAAAAACAAGGCACAAATATGCCTAGGGGATAGGCAGAGCAACCAACAACCTAGCGGAGGCAAGTGGCCTTTGGCTCGAAATCACCATCACAAAAGGAAAAGGTGTGAGACATCTGTGGGTACTAGGGGACTCCTACATCCTGATAAAAACCCTAGTTCAAGGGAAGGAAACACAAAATTCTAGAATCAATCAAATGTTAACAGAATTAAGCATGAAGCAAAGGAATTTGAAGGAATCCAGTACACACATGTGCTCAAAGCCCTAAACACTCAAGTAGATGAGCATGCTAATAAAGGGTGCACATTGTTGAAGGGCATATGCAACATCGATGGAAATGTTGACACCAAATCTATCCCATAACCCTTCCATGCTTATTGGCACAAAGGATTGGACGTTGACCCCAGCTTTCATAGGAAAACATGGATCAGGAAACAACATTTCTTTTGGACAACGTTGGAACATCATTTGGATGGGACAACAACTGGAAAAAAAAGGAACAACAATCCCTTTGGACAGAATTGGAACAACACACATCTTGGATAGCATATGGACAACATTTGTTACGGACAACCTTGGAACAACATGTGCACAACATCTGGACAACGTATAGGCATCATTCATTTGGGACAACAATGGGACAACAATACCTCTGCATAGCATTTGGATAACAACTTGAGCCTCTACAGGACGATATCCTCTTCTAAGCACCAGATCCCAACATAAATGGATAAAGCAACACCAATCTAATTTTTAATGGACAAGAACAAATGCACATACCTTGGTAATTCATTTTGTAAGCTCTATAACACACATGGGAACACAATGCATCGTAGATATAGACAAAATAGAAATAAGGAGTCTACGAAGACAACCCTATATGTAGGTAGTGACACTCTTTTCGAATTTTGGCATGAAAATGACATGATGTAATCATCTGGTTTAATTCCGCGACCCAGACATGGATAAATGAAACTACTACTATTCACTGTTAGAAAAAAAATATTGTTAAATTGGAAAAGGCATGTATTTACTTGGCAGAAATTGTTGCCTTCTCAAGCTTCCCAGCCAAAATAGAATTTTTATTCAATAATTTTGCAAGATTTGAGTGGAGTATTAGAGATCTGGTATGAGTTTGGTGTGTGTGGGGTTCATTTAGTGGGAATGCAGTGTCACATAGTAACTCTAACTAGCAGTTTTCCTACTAGTAATTTGACTTCAACATTAATCGTACCCTTAAAACCTCTAGTGAAATCAATTAAAATTTCATCTTCTGAGTGTGGAGATGGTTGTTCAATTTATCCAAAAAAATATTTTAAAATTGTATCAGCTAGATTTCAAATCAATACAACCTTTCACTTATGAAATGGTTACATTTTTAAATTCCAACAAATGATTGAGTACGAAGTTAGGATGGATTTTTCAATCAAACAATTCATTCACCCATGTTTGGATTGATTTGTTTAATAAAAAAAATTGTAATATGATTAAATCTCTCATTCAAATTGTAATTTTGGTGATCCTATCCCTTCAAAACCCATAAATCATGTTAAAATCCATTTTAAACGATGATATCATATATTTGAGAATGTTGTGATTCCAACTTGAGAAAAATTCTCCATGACACAAAAAATGAGGAAACTTGACTGTACATTAAGCTACACGAACATGGACATAGGCCACAATAAACTTTGGCTAGAAACCTGCCATTCCACCAAATTTCTCGAGCTAAAATTATGTATTAAACACCTCAACAAACAATGAATACCTTTTCCACACAATTAAGAAATTTAGACAAGAGTAGGAATTACTAAACGTTGGCTAAAAGGAAAATGATGGAGGTTAATTTTTTTTGGAATTTGGTTGTAAAATTGTGAATTAAGTTATTTAAAATGTATTTTCAAATTTATTTATAGGTTTACTGTTTGAAAATATTTAAAGAATTTGAATTTTGTCATTTATAAAATTAAAAGATACAATTCCAATAAATCCTTACTAAATCCAAAACAAATTTCAGCAAAATAAAACCTAAATTTAATACAGGAAAAACTTTAAATTTGTTGAAAATTTGACAAGAGAACAAAATTTACCAAAAGCAAAAATTAAATTTGAAACCGGAAGACCCTAAATTTGTTGCAAAATTGACTCAAAAATATATAAGGATGATTTCCCTCTCTAGTATGTTTAGATTTTGGTTAAGATTCTCTCGGAAAATAGTGTCCATAATTTCAGTTGTGGCCTTTCCTCTGCCATGGCGACCATCACAATTATATGATTATAAATTTATTTTAGATATTATTAAATTAGCAAATATTCATTTTCCACGAAAGTAAGAAAAATATAAATATTTTCCTATATTATTAAATTCATATAGATTATTTTAGGGTAAAGTTTACAAATCCCAAAAAAAATTAAAAATTATAATTAATTAGTGAACAAAATTAATATTTTCATTATTTAAATCAGTGAAAGTTTTAAAAATCCTTTAAATTCATATAGTTAAACGTCACACTCAAATATTATCTTTAACAAGATTTAAGTTATACATAATTTCAGTGATACATAAGCATTGTCAAAAAATTTCTAGATCACCATGATTCATCAATCTCTATATTTTTCTTTCATTTAATAGATAAGAATTTTAGTTATAAATTGTTCTCATAATATTTATTTGATAAATGCATATGATTGCAAATTATAAATTAGAAACAAAAACAAAAACCCAAATACACTAAACATTCTTAATTTAATATAATAACTATTATTTCAAATCAAAGTATAATTTTTTCAATTTAGCACCCCTATCAGCCTCTCTTTGCACCTTATGGGGCAAATGTTAATTAAATATGACAAACAAATAAGATAAAAGTAACAAAGTAAACACATTTTTTTTTTTACTTAAAAACACACACACACAATAATAATAGTAATAAAGTGAACAAAATCCTCATTGAAATATTTTTAATATTTTTTCTAGAATTCATAATTATTATTTACATAATTAATTAATACAAAATTTATTCATAAAATTTATTCATTTTAAAATCATTAAAAAAAATTAATTCTAAAAAAAACCATACCAAAGTTTACATATCACTTCCAAATAACTTTCCTCTACTATCTTACATGTTATTCCCAAAGAACATTTCTCCATGTTTATGACTATTCCCTATATATACATATTTTCTTGTCATAAGCATCCCTCCATGCTTATGACTATTTCCACCCCCACACATATATATGTGACAAGCTAATATTAAGGACAACAAACATGCCTCTGTCATGACTATCTATCAGAAAATTTTCTACTATAAAAAGTTGGGAGAAAATATCCACATGTTGATAACTTGAAACCTTGCAATATGATATTGGACATATGATCTTGAAGAAAAGAATTCGATCCGAAGTGTGCTTGAATTAACTTCCTGACATTTCCAGTTTTTATCAAATAAAAACAATTTTCAAACCCATGTGGATTAGGCCTCATAGCCCATACAGATACATTCCACTTGTTTCACATGAAAAAACAGAACTTAATCATATCAAACACAAATACCAGCATATGAATGAGATATACATAAAATATTTACCAACATATGGATGAGATATAAGTCAAAAAATTACCTGATAGATCTTGCTTGGTTCATAGAGAAGTACTTGTCATAATAATCATTCAGACCATCTGGAAGAGGCGCTTTTGCCTTACCTTTAGAAATGGAATATTGCAATATTGCCACACCCGTGATATTGGACCAAATATTTGTATTAACAAAGCGAGCACTTGCCACCATGTAATAATCATTGCTTGCATTATGGTCCATCATCACCAGGAATGAATAAGACTGACCAACATGAATATCCAAGTTTGTGTATTTTTTTTGTGATGTATAGGACCCTTCTATCTCAGCAAGAAAAAAATTATGATTCTAGATTCTGAAGTTCAAATAAGTTGAAATCCCAACATTGTGTATCCCCTTGCGATGGGTTTTCCCTGTGTCAAAGAAAACACCCCCCAATCACTCTGTAGAACCTGGTGTACCATTAGACATAAATGAGGAATAATAAGTTCAAACACAATAGGAACCTACCAAGCTGAACATGAATGTCTCGTACTCAATATCAGTGGGGACTGTATTCTTGTAACGGTAGGGCCCTTTCCCATTAACAATCACTCCATCAGACATTCCAAGGTCCTTTCCAGCATCAAGGGTTTCTTGTAGATCCTACCACAATAGGAAAATTTCAAAAAGAAATAACCAATATACATCATATCAACAATATATTTCAGTCAAATAAGTATTTTCCAATTCAAAAACCAAAGTCCAGACTTGTGTGAGGTGAAACAACACTCACTTTGTGACTGCTTGTGTATTAGTCACTAATAAATATTGTGAAATCTCCATCGAGAGTTCCTAAAGGTACAAGAATCATTGGAAGATTGTTCACAATAACTCCTCCAAACCCTCTTGGTGCCCTCGAAAAGTGAAGGGAAGGAAAGAGAAAGAAGTTATCAATCTGATCCATGGCCTGAAAATTATAAGTCCAGTTCCATCTTATTGGAATAAGACAATTGCTCCCAGATACACCATCTTTCCAAGAATTTCTGAGATTTTGAAAACCATTCCTACTACAACAAAAATATCATATATTGTCATAAACATAATCTTTCCATGAATTAGAGATTTATTTGAACATGAGAGATTTATTTCCACACAATTCAGGACTACATTAAGTATCATAAATTGGGAAATGAAATTGTGACAACATTTATATCAAGTGGAAGAAATTCATACCAGGTGATCAAAAGTGGCTCATCCAAGTTGTTCAAAACATTCACTGCAACATTCAAATTGGTTTTCAAGGTAACCAAGGGTCCAAGAAACTTCCCATTAATCCCAATCACCTGCAAGTCTACCCGATGTTACTCAACAATTTTAGTTTAGATGAAAACAAAACATCTTCACAATAACCATCATGATGTCCTTCCTATAATACAAGGACAAGGAAAATGTATTCCAAAGCAAAATTCCAAAAGGAAACTATGTAATTTCTACATATTACAACCTTGGAAAAACTCATATGAACAAAAATAAAAGCTAAAAACATATTTATGTCAACACAGAAAAGAGAATAAATGAGTTTTCAAAGGAAGTGGTCGTTGGCATTACAACTATTAGTGCCCAATTTATGACATTCTTTGCATCCAACATTGGAGCTTATGTATAAAAAGAAACATATAAAGTCCCAACATAAAAATTTAGCCAATCTGACTTTGAAGGAAGAAGCGAGACTTGAGATGGTTGACATATAATTGCATTAAGGATGAATAATACTGAGAAACAACAAATAAATAATCTGTCTCACTAAATACAATATTTTCATCCTCATTAATAACAAATACTTCGATATAATTTGTGTCTTGGGGCATATGCATTGGCTTTGATCGAATTATAAGCCAGTTCACAGCTAGTTGCAATAGGAAGTATTGATAATGTGTATTTCTACTAAGAAAATACCAATAGATAGTCCATCTCTTGCTGAATGCACTGTTTCCATCCCATTAATAAAGAATACTTTGATATATTCTAGTACCTAGAGAATATGCATTGGTTCTTGTTATGACAAAATTATTTCAAAGAGTATGGAGAATGCCCATTGATTCATTGAAGAGTCAAATCACAATGGGATTTCGAATTTGAAACAAATAATATATCCCACATGTCACATACTTGCTTTCCACATTTTCATTTATTTTGAGTCGATTAAGCTCAGGTCTCAATTATAACTCCTTGCTTATCATGCACCCATGTTCTCATCATGGCTTGGGAGTTAGCATGGCTTAGGGAATATGCATTTGGAAATAAGACTTCAAAGCCTAATATGACATAATAGGGCATTCTTGCTATATGGATCCTCTGGTTTACTCCTAGTTCCAAGCATGTTGACAAGTGTCTCTGCATATAGTGAGGTTCTGTGGCACAGTCAAATCCTACCATGGCAAGTATCCCCCCAAAACAAAGATCAAATTCCACAACTAGTACTCTAGAAATTGCATAAGGACTCTAAATCAACAAACTCAAATATTTAATATGACACACTGCACTCTAGCATGACCTGGGGAATATGTATCTGGTATCCAGACCTCAAAACCTACTCCTAATAGAGGATCAATAACAAGGGAATTCTTGTTAAATGGATCCCTTGGCTTGCTCTTAGTTTATTTCCTGCTCACGAGTGCACCCACATATATTGAGGTGCAATAATAGGTGTAGGTATAGCCTTGCTAAAACAATAACCCTCATAGAATGCCAGCAATACACCACTTTCTCAAAACTTCATCACTCTAATCAACTCTAGCTCCAAGATTGAACACCATCATTAATGGCTATCACACTCAAGTAAGTAGCCTATACTGATGTGCAACGAGGATCATGTGCCGCTACATACAAATATACCCTACTAAACTCTATATCTAATTAGTGGGCTATCACTATAACGAAGGAAAAATAATACCAATAACTGAAAATTTCATTGAACATACGCTTCATAAGTTCATTGCCTCATTAAACATCCAAGACAAGGAGAAGTTTGGCTTTAGATAAATAAAATTTTAGGTATACATTGGATTTAGATAAATCAACCTTGAGGTATATATTAGCTTTAGATAAATAATTGTAAGACAAATATATAGATGACAGATACATCATATCTCTAATTGAATCATGTAATTCCCCTGTTAATCCATTCTTTGATAGGAACAGGGCTTGTAGCAACTTAAGATTACTAATTTCTGGCGGAAGTTTCTTGGTGAATGGATTATTTGAGAGATAAATCAGAACCAACCCTCTTATATCTGATGTTTATGCAATACTATCACACATCATTTTGTCACTATCCCTATACTCCCTGTTCCCGAATCCTGGAGGACTCTAACAATGATCCCTCTGTACCTTTTCCATCATGAAAATATTCCATTGCATCCATTTCAGTTTGAAGAACAATTTCTCTGTTGATCATTCCTGGAGTAGCTTCCTAAAAACCCATATTTTTGGAGCATTGCGACCCTTCTGTGTCTCACCAACGCCGATGACCCATCCTAAGCTTGCGAGCAACACCGATCGGTGCTAGTACGGACCTCACACCCGTGTTGATCTACTTCTAGAAGATTTTTTAAAGTGGAAATGAAGCTTCATAGCCTAGAATCTTCGAGGGTGGAGAGCGAGATGTTTGTTGATTAGGATATGGCTGAGCTTCCTCCCTTGGGCCTCTTATTCCTACAAAAGAGGAACCTCCCAAAGAGATAAGCCATTTTCCCATCATAAGTGGATCCATGTCCCCTCCTCCATTTCTATAAATTGATCACCCTCCAATTCCTCTGTTATTTAGAACATAATATAAGAGCATAGCAAAGAGAGGTTTGAATATTTTCATAAGATTTGAAGGAGAGAGTTGAGCCCTTAGCCTTCTCACACTGAGTTGAAAACGAGTGCTTTGGAGATGTGCTCGGATTCAGACTCGCTGAAGGAGAGATTCAACACCGAGGTACAGATTGTAACTCCTCTTCTATTAATAATATGATACAACTGATATTTATTTTCCATTCTTGTTCATGTTTGTGATAAAGAATTTTAAAATTCCTCGATCAATTAGATAGGTTATATTTGTATATGCATATTGTACTAGTATGGTTTTCATTTTTTCTTGGTCACTCGTGTAGGTAATTGAATGCTGGTAGCAACAAAGGTCAAGTTTTGGAAAAGCTAAGAACTGAAGAGCTTCGACGAGGAGCAACATCGCAGCATCAAATCGAGGTATCGATCTATGTTTTATTTATAATATAGCAAAGTAGGTATTATCTTGTTCCCCTTATTGGTAGACCCAACCTAGGGCTAGAGGGATCGTCTCTGTTCGCAAAGAGGATTTACTTGGAAAACAAGTTGGCGACTCCGCTGGGGAGTCATTACTTTTAGTCTCTTTCAACTCTTTGAGTTTTTCTTTTAAATTTTCGTCCATATTTTTTTGAATATCCATCTCTCCTTTGTTTTTGGATTTTGTGACTGCTTACATTCATCAATATTTATTTTGAAGTGACAAGCTTGACTTTATCTGGTCAAACCCTTTTGATTTTGGTCATTTTCCTTGATCAACGTTGTTATTTCTCTGACAAACGTGTTGATTAGCGCTGAATTTTTAACATAGAAGAGCTTATCCCCTTCTAGCCCGAGGTATAGCCTAACAGGCGTGCCGATTTCTATGAGAATGTTTTTATGGTTTCCCTTCACTGGTAGCCATTGTGTCTTACCATTTTAGATTCCTTTCTCTGCTCAATTTTCTCTTGTTTCTCTTCTGTTCAATGTCTTGTTTATATCATCAGTTCATCGTTGGTCTTCCTTATTTCGAATCGTTAATCCTCATCATCCTAGGGTTTCTAGGTGCTTCAAGTCATTTGATTGGTTGCATGCTTCGTTGGGTTCCATACCTGCTGTTGGGTCAGTTTTTTCATCTATCTCCAACCTTTTGATTTGATTGTTTTGATTTTTTAGTTGGTTTCTGTGATTAGTTTTTTCAAGTGTCCATCCCGTGTGCATTTGATTCTCTCTTATACGTTACAAGCATAGATCACATTGCTTTTTTTTCAACTGAAGGATATTTCTTTGTGTGTCAGTTAGTGTGAAAAGCGAAGAGTCTTTGTTTTGAACAAGTGATTCAGAATATCACTTTAATGCTCCTACCCTTTAGGTTTTGTGGAATTTAGAGGAATTCATTTGAAATGATCAAAACAAGTGTTTGTGTTCTTCCATTTTGTGTCTTTTTGCATTCTGTTCATACAAAGAAAAATAATTTTGCATTTATCTAGTTTTCATCTCAAAGTTTGCATTTCATTGAAAGTGCATTAGATAAGTTGCATGGAGAAATCATTTTTGAGATTTATCATTGAACCTAGATTACATTGTTTAATGATTGAAATCTAGAAGTGCATTGTGTGCATTCTTATTCATCGAAAGAAAAAGAAAATTGTGCATAGATTACAATTTCATAGTTTTCGAAAAAAATTGCATATATTACATTGCATAGTTCATTTCTTTGAATGTTTTGTTTTAGATTGGGATAGTGCGAGTGTTCTAGTTCGGAAAATATTTGTTTTTTGCATTGTTGTTTCTTGCATCACTATTTGAAACTCTTCCTTAAACTAGATAACATTCATCGAATTGAAATAATATTTTTCTCATATTGGTTGTGTTGACCATGCCAACCCTCATCAAATTTTTGGCCATTAGCCCCGCTTGAACCTTTCAAATTTCCTGTCAGGGCATGAGGAAATTCATTTCTCGCTTACCGTTACCTTTCCCGCCCCCTGAAATGCATAAGAAAAGCCACAAATACGCATTCGAAGTCATAAGAGGTCTAGCCCCTTTCAGTCCTAGCCCCCGAAATCTTATTGTCCACGTGATCAGGGCTCAGAGTCCCAAAGGCGCTTACCATATAGGGCCATCGGGTGCACTCTGAGCCGTTCGATTAAACAGAGATCAACGCACCACAACGCATTGCCTTTGTGGTCCCCGCGCCCTAAAACCACTGCTAAAAAACAGGCCTATTTTCCCCGCACCGCTTTTGAAGGGCTGGCGGTTTTCCTCAAAACGCAGCGATTCCACACGTTATGCGCCACGCGTCCCCGAGTACGGCCTCAATACCGCCCTATTTCGCGCGTTAACGCTCGATCCAGGACGCACAGTGAAATTTATGCTAACCGTCAGATCTATAAGCCTTCATCCAACGGTGGTCGCTTTTCAAAGTTGCACGGATATTAACTTAGGCGTACAGTGTCCCGGGCCTGCCACTCCATCGCTCCTCAACGCTTTTGGACCGTTCATCTTGTCCTAGGATCGTGCGGCTTAGATTGTTTGTTTGCCCAGCCTTTGACCTAGTCCATCCCCACGTCATAATTTCCACGTGTTCATCGCTTTTCCCTCCACCATGCATATATTCCGTTCATAGGCTATATTGTAATATTTTACGTTAAAAGCCTCCGCCAACCTGCATCATTCCACCGTTCTGCCATGTCTGCAGCATCATTCCCATTTGACCCCGTCCCATTTCACCACTGCGACAGGTCTGCACCACCATGTCCAGGGATCCCGTCACGTCATCGTCCCTGTGTCCGGTTTTCTTTAACATGTTTGTGGGTTTTGCAGGTTGCCGCGACGAGAAATCGCCATTAATCTCTACCTCCATTACAGAAATCGAAGATGCATCTAAAGATCGGCTTGCAGAGGAGGAATTTATGAAGGAAAGCCTTGGGTAGTTCCCATGACAGGGCCTTTCATTAAAGAAGCCACAGTAAAAGTCTACCAAAACCCTCCGGAGCAATTTAAAACATAGATTTTCCCATAGACGGAGTTATTAATGATACGACAAAGAGTATCAGTCAGAGAGAAAGAAATTCAACGTCTGGAGCTGAAGATTTTAAATAGCAATTCAGCATTCAGAAGGCAAAGAGTACAAGTGCATGAAAATCATATCTTCCAGGTTTAACTTCGATAGATTTTTCTCTCAGGAAAGTACAGAGTGTTACGTATTTTATTCTTCATACCTGACCCCTGGAGAAATTCGCACCTACAACATTTACTTCGTGAGGCCGCCACAAAGTACCTGCAGCATCCTAGGGCCGCCAAACACCATGGGCGGTCATCTTTTTCACCATTTTTTTTAATGAGCCAATTAAATGATTCACCAACTACCTTTTTGTTGAGTTTTGGAAAGCTTCTCCTATAAAGTCACAAGAGAACGAATTAGTTAAGGTTCCATATCTTTATCAGAGAATTGTGCAGTGAAAGGCATTTTTGTATACATTTTGTAAAAGCTCTTGTATGAAGGCTCAGAGCCCGTAGGGTCTCAGTGAGGAGGAGTTCTATCTGTATTAGAGGATTCTGGTCTTTGGTATCCCACAGTATGTAACTTCCTTTTATGTGTTTAATACAACATTTCATTTTATCCATATTCTTGTATCATGTACTGGAATGCGAGTGGATCACTGATTTTAGGTATGGATTTATCCTAGTTGATACCCATACTTGGATCAGTCAAGCGCTTTAAATATGGCTCAGGCATGATATACTGTTTCATGTTCATTTCATCCATCTTTCTGCTATATTAGTTGCTTTGGAAGGGTGCTTTTAAAACTCCATTTTCATGTATGGATTCTTAGATTGATAAGCCCATACATGGTTTTATTGTGTATCTGGGTATCAGGCCAAAGTTAACTAATATCTTCTTATATTTCTTTCACCGCATACACCTTCTGATATTTGATTTCTGTGGCATATTACTTGAATCGGCCCTCTTTACAGTAAATTGTCTCTTAACTGTATGATGCTTTTGTGTTGGAGCTTTGCATCTTGTCTTTGCAATAATACTTTCCTTGTGACAGTTTCTGTAAATTCTGGTCCCATTTAAATCAAATTCCTTGTTTTACAAGAGATAGCAGGAGAGCTTTTGGATTGACAACCCAAGCTATATTATATGCTCCTTGCTATGATAAGATGTCCTAGGCACTGGTCTATAGCAACTCTAGGCTGTCTCTAGGAGCGACAACATTGGTCGCCAACATATTTCTGGCACCGTTGCCAGGGAACGAATTTAAGAAAATCATTATCCCTGGGCCTCGAAAAATCATATTCACTCTCTAATCAGGTGAGCACAGAGAGTTGAAGAGTTGCATATTTCTCACCTTGGCGACTCCACTGTTGTTTATTTGATAAATCTATTGGTAGTCCTGGCTCCCCGTAAGCCACACCTGAGGTCAGATACATCACAGTCAAAGACACCTTCAGTGTCTGACCCTGAGAAGATTATACATAGAAGAAGTTGGAAAGAAAAGAAATCAGTCCATGCTGAAATCCCTGCGTTTTCCGTAGAAGATTACCCAGCTTCTTCCTCTCAAGAAGTTCTAGAAGAAAATCTCGACTCCACTGTCGGAGACACAGACTATTACTCAGATAGCCCACCCAGGGGCGGTGTTAGAATTGAAGCTAATTTTCACCCTACTCCTGAAGTTGAAGAGGTTAAAGAAGTCACCGAAGTAGCTGCTGTCAACCGTGAACTGTTCCCATCCACACCTCAGGCTGCTGTACAGTATATTCCTATTGTTATCCATACTCTGTCTCCACCTCTTCCTCCATTTGTACACCAGATTGCTGCACATTCCCCACCTCCTCCAATGGCTAATGTTCCAGCCTTTTTGTTGAATAAATATGCTCCCATGGCATTACCTCAAGTATTGAATGATATGCCACAGGATTATTTGAAGATCTTGCCCAGATTCACTGGGGAAAATGAAATTGATGCACAGAAGCATATTGAGACCTTTTGCTCTTTTGCAGAGAACTTTAATGTAGAACATTTGGATGTGGTCTTAAGACTATTCGTGCAATCTCTGGACGGTGAAGCCAGAAAATGGTTCAAAACATTAGGAAACCGTTCCGTAACCACTTGGGACGATATGGAAAATACCTTTCTTAGAAAATGGGGAGAAAAGAAAGATCATGGACAATGCCTTACTGAGTTCAATACACTCAAGAAGAAACATAATGAAGGGGTGTCAGAATTTATCAAAAGATTTAACAAGTTATATCTAAACCTTCCTGCCAATATGAAGCCTCATCAGAATGCTGCCAAAGTCATTTTCATAGCAGCCTTTGACTCAGATTTTGGTTTCTCTCTCAGGGAAAGGAAGCCTGCCACCCTAGATGATGCTCAGTCAGATGCTCTTGAGTTAGAAGCTAATTTTGCCTCCACTGGTAAATTAAAAGGGAAAGCTGAACAAGATATCAGAAGAAGAGGCAAGGAGGAAGTATCTACTTCTAATCAGGACAAGGATTCAGATAGAATTGAAGAAATGAACAAAATGATTAAGAATATTTCTAATAAACTAGTCAAGCTTGAATTGGAGACCAAGAACTCATCTTCCAAGAGCTTCCAAAATGCTCCAGATAGGGGTTACAATCCTCAGTATAGAACGCCACCCCTGCAAATATTTCCAAGGGAAGAAAAGGAGCAACAAGATCAGGTACCACACCCATTATACCTGGAAGGCCCAGTAGATGACTCCACAGAAGGTGCTGCCTATGAACTGCAAGATGCAAACCTTTCTTTCTCAAACAATGATGAAGTAGAATGTCCAATGCACGAAGAAGAAGAAGAGATCAGAGACACAGAAGAAGCAGAAATTGATCACTATTGCAAACAGTTTAATGATTTCATGCAAGCACATTTCAACAGAAAATATGATCTCAGGTCTTCAAGGAAGAGAACTCATACTCAAGGTCAAGAAGAAGAGCCTCTCCAGAAGGAAGCACCTGCTCAAAAGGAGTCAACAATGCAGAAAGTTACAGACAAAGGTAAGAGTCCTCTAAACAAACCTTTGCAGTCTGATGATCAAATTCCTTATTCTTCAAAAGTAGTCACTCCTCCTAATGCCGAGTCTGTATCAAAAGAAGTTAAATCCTCAGCTGAAAACAAAGAGTCAAAAGAAATTGTAATAGAAAAGTCCCCTCCTGCTTTTAATCTACAAAAGGAACTTGAGAAATTCAAAATCCCAGTTCCCCTGACTGAGCTGTTGAAACAACCTGCATATCAATCTCAAGTTACTTCTTTATTGTTCCCTCCTAAAGCACCAGTCATTCCAGACAGTCTTAACCTCCAAGAAGAAAGACCCATGGTTGTCTTTGGCCCACATGTCGAGGAGATAGACCCCTCTACTCCTCCTTTTTATGTGTCTCTAGTGATTCATGACCTGTTATTGCATAATTGTATGTTAGATTCTGGAGCTTCCCATAATCTTATGCCTCTGTCAGTCATGGAACAACTAGGACTACAAATCACTCGCCCATATAAAGACCTATATTCGTTTGATTCCAAAAGAGTTAAATGCTTGGGGATGAGTAAAGATTTAGTGGTCAATTTGGCCCAAATTCCAGCAAAGAGTGTAGTAATGGACATTGTGGTGGCTGACATCCCAAATTGCTTTGGCATGCTGTTGTCAAGGTCCTGGGGAACAAAAATCGGTGGGTCACTTAAATTAGACTTAACATATGCCACTATTCCAGTTTTTGGTGGCCAGGAGAGGAGGCTGTACAGAGAAACCAGATTTGTCAAGATGGTGACTAAGGCTGACAGCTCAGAGAATTCACCAGTCTACAACAAGGAAGGAGATTTCTGTTGAAAATGCAGCAAGATGATGGAGCTTAGTGAAATGAAGTCGCCTTCACTAAGTGGGCCCGCAGGCAAATTCTGGCGCAAAGTCTATTTTTAGACTATGTCTATTTTTAGACATATGGAGCATGGTCCGGGGATTGCAATATGTTATTCTTGGAGTATTGGTCATGTTGGTAAAAATAGATGGACCTCTATTTTTAGACATTTAGGTCGAAGTCTATTTTTAGACTGCCTATCCTAAAAATAGGGAAGTCAAATATTATTTGCCCTTAATAATATTTGGATTCTAAACTTCAGTTTACTCTCTTGGAGCACTTCAGTTCGAGCTACAGAAGTGGCTCATGCATATGACAGAGGACTTACACTATTCCTAGGGGTTTGGTGAGCTCATGAATAGTAACTTTCGGTTAGGACCTTGCAGTGGAAATGTAATTTGAGTTAATAGAATGAGATTGGTAGAGTTGTGTTCGATTTAACTTAGTTGAACTAGTTGAGATTAGTTTAACTAGCTAATCAACTAGTAATGAGTGGAGTGAATTAAATATTATTTAATTCATTAATTAGTAACTCATTATTCAACTCAAGAACACATCGGTTCACTACAGTTCATGATCAGTTCAGTGGAGACCAGTGAAAGAGGTAGATGAAAGGGTGGAGTTAGCTATCAGTGGCGACATCAGTTGTGCATGAGATTTGCACCACACTTGGAGAAATTTCCCATGATGATTGCGCTGTCAAGCCAAGGAGATTCGAACCTTGGATCTCTCATTAGACCAGCCTTGATTGCGCAATAGAGGCAGGCAATTAGTGGATGTGTTTTGAACCTGTGACTTGTTCAAAACCAAGCTAGTTTGTGTGTAACTTCATGAGATAGTACCGAGTACTTGTGAGGAGTATTGTACTGAGTTTGTTACATGTTTTCTCCATTATAATATACACAATAGCTGCGGGGTTTTCAGCTATAAGCTTTCCCCATACATACTGTGTTAATGTGTATGATGATTTGATGTGCTATCGCTTGTTTTATTTTCGCATGTGTGATGATCTGAGTGGAAGAGATTATGTGTTGCATATGAATTCGAATTGATATGTGATTAGGATAGTCTCGGTGGATAATTAATCATTATTCAGCAAATTTCTACATGGTATCGGAGCTATTGAAGCAGAGATTGATCATCACGGTGATTACAAACTTATTTCGGTAGACAGAGTCTGCATGCGGGCCAGGTAGCCTCCGGATTCATCTTTCTTCGGAAAGTGAAAGGTCTGGTAAACGCCCCTTGCAGTCAATCTCTGTGCTAGAAATAATTTGTTCTCACGGATCTAGAGCGGTTGAGCTTTGAGGTGGAATTTGAAATTTTGTAGTAGTTTTGTTTTCTTGGTGCCGGTGTTGAAAATGTCTTTCAACGGTTTGCGACTCGAATATGCTCTTGAAGGCAGTTCGAATTATGTTGCATGGAAGGATCGCATGGAAGCAGTATTAGAAGATAATGGTCTGAAGGAGTTCGTAGATACGGATGTCCAAAAGCCCACTGATGCAGCTGAAGTTGAAGCATGGCAAAAGAAGATGGCGAAATGTCGAAGGATCCTGTTGGAGGGCGTCAAGGATCATATTGTATCCAGCCTGCATGGAAAGGCTACTCCATATTTAATGTGGAAAGCTTTGACGGATCTATTCCAGAGTAAGAGTGACCAAAGGAAGCTGGCGCTCAAAGATAAGCTCGGGAACATCAAGATGGAGAAGGGCGACAGTATCGCCAAATACCTCACGAAGTTCACTCAATGCAGAGATGAGCTGGGAAGTGTGGGGGTTACTGTCGATGAAGAGGACATGGTCGACCTGGCTCTCCTTGGTCTTCCGAAGGCTTGGCACTCATATCAAGATAGTGTCAATGGTGGGGAGAAGCTGCCGGGATGGGAGCGCCTTTGGGCGGATCTCATGCAGGAGGAGATAAGGAGGACTACTCGAGATGGATCTTCATCAAAGGGAGCTGATGAAGAAAATTGTGCTTTGGTTGCCAAAGCAAAGAAGGGGAAGGGTAAGAAAACTTCTCATTCCGGTGCAAAGGGCAAGAAGCAAGATATGGCGAAAGTGAAGTGTTTTCACTGCCATGATCACGGACATTATGCTACCAATTGTCCGAAGAAGAAGAAAAACAAGCAAGCGGGAAGATCTGCAGATGGAGAAGCTTTGGCTTCACAGTTCGAGCTTGAATTTTCACTGATCGCATGCTTGGTTTCAAGTGTGATGGGATCGGTATGGTTCTTGGACAGCGGTGCGTCATTTCATATGACGGGAGATCGGGATTTGTTCTCAGATATGGAGGACAAAGATTTGGGTGTGCACATCGAGATGGGCGATGATGGTAGATACAGTGCGACTGGTATCGGTACCATATCCTTTCAGAGGGAGTCTGGTAAACCCTTTGTATTGAAAGATGTCATGCATGTACCTGGATTGAAGAAGAACTTGATCTCTGTGGCGATGTTGGAGGATAAGGGGTATGATGTGGTCTTCAGCGAAGGAAAAGCCTTCCTGCGCAGTAAGACTACTGGAGAGAACCGGAAGATAGGGGTTCGAACCAAGAACCTTTATCAGTTGCAGGTAGATGGCTGCGCAGCTATGGCATGCAAGGCGGGAGAAGTGGTGAGCCGGGATGATGAGGGCGAACTGTGGCACAGGAGATTGGGCCACCTTCACCATGGAGCTTTGAAGATTCTGCAGCAGATTTCTACTGGGCTTTCTAAGGGCACCCTTGCGCAGTCAGATCAGTGCAAGGGGTGTACTTTAGGGAAGTATGTGAAAGCCACCTTTCACGAGAAGGATAGTCGCGCCACGACGATCCTTGAGAGAGTTCACACGGACGTGTGTGGTCCTTTCTCAGTTGCTTTGACAGCAAAGCACAAGTATTATGTGATCTTTGTTGATGATTTCTCTCGAAAGTGCTGGATCTTCTTCATGCAGAAGAAGAGCAATACATTCGCGAAGTTCTGTGAGTTTAAAGCACTGGTCGAGAAGGAGTCGGGGAAGAAAGTGATTGCTCTAAGGAGTGATAACGGTGGTGAATTCATCTCGGCTGAATTCAAGGAGTTCTGCAGCGCAGAAGGGATTCGGAGAGAGCTCATCGCACCCCCTAACCCACAGCAGAACGGGGTGGCTGAGCGGAAGAACAGAACGATCGTGGGTGCTGCACGGGCGATGTTGCATGATCAGGGCCTACCCCTTCACTTGTGGGCTGAGGCATGCAATACAGCAGTGTATGTGCAGAAACGTTGTCCTCACAAGGTTCTTGGCATGAGTACACCGGAGGAGGCTTATTCTGGCAAGAGGCCTGATATTTCCCATTTGCGGATTTTTGGTTCTCCTGTCTACATGCATGTGACGAAGGATGCGAGAAGGAAGCTGGATCCAACTGCCGAGGTTGGAATATTTGTGGGGTACACTGATACACCTCACAACTATCGGGTGTATGTGCCAGACAGTCGCAAGACTGTTGTGCGACGGGATATAAAATTTCGGGAGGAGAAAGCCATGCAGTGTTCGCTTGAGAGGGAGCTACACTTGCATGCAGATGAGGAGCTGTTAGTTCCTAAGGAGGAGCTTCCGGATGTGGATCAGCCACAAGAGGAAGTTCAGGAGGTGGAAGAAACCACCCATGCGGCGCCAACCATCAGAGGGCGCATGCGCACTACAGAAGCTGAGCGACTGGCTCGAGATGCAGAGAAGGTTGTAGGACCACCTACAGCACAGCGCAGACAGAGGCAGTCACCGGATCGGTACACTGGATACATGGCTCTTGTGAGTCAATGTGTCATGACGGAGCCATCCTCTTTCGAGGAAGCTGTGGAGGAACCCGCATGGGTAGATGCCATGATTGAAGAATATGATTCGATCGTCAGAAACAGTGCATGGGAGATTGTCCCAAGACCGGAGGGGAAATCAGTGGTGGGTTTGCGATGGATCTACAAAGTGAAGCAGGCGGCTGACGGGAGTGTGGAGAAGTACAAGGCGAGATTTGTCGCCCGTGGCTTCTCACAGATCGAGGGGATTGACTATGAGGAGACTTTTGCACCTGTCGCAAGGTACTCTTCCATACGGACGATCCTTGCTCTCTCAGCGCAGATGGGGTGGCACATTCATCGGATGGATGTGAAGACTGCGTTCCTCAATGGAGTTATTGAGGAGGAGGTGTACATAGAGCAGCCTGAAGGTTTTGAGATCTTCAGCAGTGAGTCGCATGTGTGCCGACTCAAGAGAGCACTGTACGGGCTGAAGCAAGCACCTCGTGCTTGGTACACTCGGATAGACGGCTACTTCACCGGGCTTGGATTCTCCAAGAGTGAGGCGGATCCAAACCTGTACCAGATTGTGGTGGAGGGGAAGCTGTTGATCATCGTACTGTATGTAGATGATCTGATTTTGACTGGCGATGAGGAGTTGATACTTTCATGCAAGGAGGATCTTGCACGAGAGTTCGAGATGAAGGACTTGGGCATCCTTCATTATTTCCTGGGATTGGAGATTTGGCAGCGCAGTGGAGGACTGTTTGTTTCTCGGGGCAAGTATGCCCGGGAGATTCTGGAGAGGTTCAACATGCAAGGCTGCAAGCCTGTTGACACTCCTCTTCCTGGTGGTTGGAGGAAGGAGGATGCTACTTCAGCGGAGGTAGTAGATGCCACTGTCTATCGACAGTTGGTGGGGTCGCTTATGTATCTGGTCAATACACGACCCGATATATGCTATGTAGTCAACCAACTTTCGCAAGCTATGGTTAAGCCTACGAAGCTCTTTTGGAAGGCAGGAAAGCATGTATTGCGCTATATCAGAGGCACATCGGGATATGGTCTATGGTACAGACAGGAGGATGGAGCGAAGCTTTCTGGCTTCACTGATGCAGATTGGGCAGGGAGCCCAACGGACCGGAAGAGCACATCTGGAGGAGTTTTTAGCATTGGGTCGACAGCAGTTTCCTGGTACAGCAGGAAGCAGAGATCCGTGGCACTCAGTTCAGCAGAGGCCGAGTACATGGCAGCAAGCTTGGCTGCATGCGAGGCTATTTGGATGAGGAAGATCCTCGTTGGATTGTTCGGGTTGCATTTGGAGCCTACGGTGATTTACTGTGATAACCAGAGTTGCATTAAACTCTCGGCTAATCCGGTATTTCATGATAGATCCAAACACATCGACATCAGGTACCATCATATCAGAGATTGTGTTCAGCGGAGAATCATGATGCTTTCATATGTTCCCACGGAGGATCAGGATGCCGACATCTTGACGAAGGCGCTCACCGGGAGCAAGTTCGAATTCCACAGAGGCAGGATAGGGGTTGCAGATAATCCATATCTTGCTGAGAGGGAGTGTTGAAAATGCAGCAAGATGATGGAGCTTAGTGAAATGAAGTCGTCTTCACTAAGTGGGCCCGCAGGCAAATTCTGGCGCAAAGTCTATTTTTATACTATGTCTATTTTTAGACATATGGAGCATGGTCCAGGGGTTGCAGTATGTTATTCTTGGAGTATTGGTCATGTTGGTAAAAATAGATGGACCTCTATTTTTTGACCTATAGGTCGATGTCTATTTTTAGACTGCCTATCCTAAAAATAGGGAAGTCAAATATTATTTACCCTTAATAATATTTGGACTCTAAACAACAGTTTACTCTCTTGGAGCACCTCAGTTCGAGCCTTGGAAGTGGCTCATGCATCTGACAGAGGAATTACGCTATTCCTAAGGGTTTGGTGAGCTCATGCATGGTTGACTTCAGTTAGGACTTCAGTGGCAGAAGTTTGGTGAAGTTAATGAGACAGATGGTGGAGTTGTGTTCGGTTTAACTTAGTTGAACTAGTTGAGATTAGTTTAACTAGCTAATCAACAAGTAATGAGTGGAGTGAATTAAATATTATTTAATTAATTAATTAGTAACTCATTATTCAACTCAAGAACACATCAGTTCACTACAGTGCATGGACAGTTCAGTGGAGACCAGTGAAAGAGGTAGATGAAAGGGTGGAATTAGCTATCAGTGGCGACATCAGTTGTGCATGAGATTTGCACCACACTTGGAGGAATTGCCCATGATGATTGCGCTTTCAAGCCAAGGAGATTCGAACCTTGGATCTCTATTTAGATAGGCCATGATTGCGCAATGGAGGCAAGGCAATTGGTGGTGAGTTTTGAACCAGTGACTTGTTCAAAACCAAGCTAGTTTGTGTGTAACTTCATGAGATAGTACTGAGTACTTGTGAGGAGTATTGTACTGATTTTGTTACATGATTTCTCCATTATAATATACACAATAGATGCGGGGTTTTCAACTATAAGCTTTCCCCATACATACTGTGTTAATGTGTATGACGAATTGATGTGCTATCGCTTGTTTTATTTTTGCATGTGTGATGATCTGAGTGGAAGAGATTATGTGTTGCATATAAATTCGAATTGTATGTGATCAGGATAGTCTCGGTGGATAATTAATCATTATTCAGCAAATTTCTACAATTTCTTATGTTTGATGTTAGAAGAAGATCAAAATTATGCTCATGAACCTTCCTTCTGTCAAATCAAGACTGAGCAGGCTTTAGAGAACCAAGAAGCAGAAATCTGGACTTTACATTTTGATGGAGCAAACTCAAGAGAAGGAAACGGAGCTGGAGTATTATTAATTTCTCCTACAAGAAAATGGATCCCACTGTCTTTTAAATTGGAATATGAGGCCATTAATAATGTAGTTGAATATGAAGCACTGCTATTGGGATTACAAACAGCCAGGATCATGGGCATACAATATTTAAAGGTTCTGGGAGACTCTGAGTTGGTGGTCAAACAGGTCAGAAATCAATGTCAAACCAAACATCCTAGGTTGAGGGCTTATAGAAATGAAGTGTGGGACATGGTGGAGAATTTCTTCTCAGCATTTAATATCCAATTCATGCCCCGAGATCAGAATAGGATGGAAGATTCACTTGCTGTGGCTGCTAGTACATTCCGTCCTCCCCAGAACCTTCTCTTGAGGTATGAAGTCGAGGTACGTTATAGACCATCAATCCCAGATAATATTAAGCATTGGCAGTTGTTTGAAGATGAGGAACAAATGAAGAGATTCTTGGAAACAGTGGGAGAATTCTCTACTATGGAGATTGATGATTTTGGAGAAGATGAGGCTGAGAATACTTCAGAAAATAAATGGGAGGAGAAAATAGCAAGAAGTAAAGTGCTGCAGCTGAAAGGAAATGTCATTCCTAGAGGTCTGGTGCCTCTAGAAAGATTATTTGACAAGAATGATGTCCCATTGCAGCCTAGTAAAGTGGTAGAAGAAGACCAAGTGGAAGATCTGAATCTGGGTACTAATGCTGATCCCAAAATCGTAAAGTTATCCAAGGAGGTCCCAGAGGAGTATAAGGGAAAATAATTGAAATTATTTCAGTCATACAGGGATGTGTTTGCATGGTCCTATCAGGACCTTAAAAATTTTGATATTGGTATAATGCAGCACAAAATTTCTTTGAAGGGAGATGCAAAACCTTATAAGCAGAAGCTTAGACAGATAAATACTCTACTGCTTCCCTCTATTGAAAAAGAAATCAAGAAGCTGCTAAAGGCTAAAATAATTGTGTCGTTGAGGTATTCTGAATGGGTGGCGAACCTTATCCCCGTCCGAAAGAAGAATGGAGAAATAAGGCTGTGTGTGCATTTCAGGAATTTAAATAGAGCATCTCTAAAAGATAACTACCCATTGCCAAAGATGGATCACATTCTGCAAAAAGTGGTTGGAGCTTCTAGGATGTCGATGATGGATGGTTTCTCTGGTTATAACCAGGTGGCTGTACTTCCAGAGGATCAGAAGAAGACTACTTTCATCACACCATGGGGTACATTCATGTATGCCAGGATACCTTTTGGATTGATTAACACAGGGGCCACTTTTCAGCGAGCCATGGACATTGCTTTTGTTGGGGAGCAAGATAAATTTTTGGTGGTGTACCTTGATGATATTATAGTGTTTTCAAAAAATAATGATGAACACATTGAGCATTTACGAAGAATTTTTGAAAAATGCAGAAGGTATGGCCTTTCTCTTAATCCACAAAAGTATTTATTTGCATTAGAGGAAGGCAAAATTTTGGGGCATATTGTAACTAAAGATGGGGTAAGGATAGATCCTAAAAGAGTAGAGGTTATAAATGGCATCCCTCTCCCCAGGAACAAGAAAGAAGTACAGGTATTTCTTGGGCGTATAAATTTTCTGAGAAGATTTATTCCTAACTATGCCAAGATAGTTAGGCATATAACATATATGCTGAGGAAGAATAATGAGGTGAAATGGTCACAAGAATCACGGGAGGCCTTTGCTAGAATTAAAACTGCATTTGCTGAAGCTCCTGTGCTAGCTGGACCAGATTATACTATACCATTTATGATATTTTATTTTGCTTCACCTCATACAGTAGCTGGATTTTTGTTGCTAAAAAATGAAGATGGATATGAGTAGCCCATAGCCTTTTTCAGTCAGGTGCTGCGTGATGCAGAATTGAAGTATAACATACTGGAGAAGCAGGCCTATGCCCTGGTGAGATCCCTTAAAACTTTTCGTATGTATGTTTTGCAGTCTCACATCACTGCATTCGTACCTACAGCCGCTGTAAAGGATATCCTTGTTCAGGGAGACAGTGAAGGAAAAAGGGGAAGGTGGATTGCTAAAATACAGGAGTATGATCTAGATATCCGTCCTACTAAGTTGATCAAAGGACAGGGGTTTGCAAAAATGCTATCTGAATCAAACTGTCAAGCTCTGGGCATAAATCTGTCTATGATTTCAAGTGAAGAGTCTGAGAGTGAAATAAAGCAGCAAGGACTGGAAGTTACTACTCAGAAAGCACACATAAAATATCTCACCAGCCCATGGTACAAAGAAATAGTTGAATATCTTTTGACACTCAGCTGCCCTCCAAGTTGTGATAAAGCAAAATACAGGGCTTTAAGATTGAAATCACAAAAGTATATAGTTGCAAATGGGCAACTGTATTGGAGAGATCCTTCCGGAATCCTACTCCTATGCCTCACAGAGGAAGAAGTAGTGAGTATAATAATAGAATTTCATGAGGGAATCTGCGGAGGACATTATATCTGGAGGGCTACAGCTCATAAAATCCTGAAGGCCGGCTTCTACTAGCCAAAATTATTTGGAGATGTTTTTACCTGGGTCAGAGCATGTGATAAGTGTCAGAAATTTGCTGAGAGACAGAAGTTGGCAGCTCTGCCCCTAATTCCAGTTCATGTGAATGAGCCATTTCAACAATGGGGAATAGATTTTATAGGTGAAATCCACCCACCCTCAAGTGGACAGCATAAATGGATATTGACAGCCACAGATTAATTTACAAAATGGGTGGAAGCCATACCTGCAAGGAATGCTATTGACACTGTCATCATCAAGTTCATGGAAGAAAAAATTATATCCAGGTTTGGCTGTCCTGCTAGAATAGTAACTGATAATGCACAGGCCTTCAAGTCTGAAAAATTTGTAAATTTCTGCCAGCAGTATAATATTACATTGAATCACTCCACAACTTACTACCCACAAGGGAATGGCTTTGTAGAATCTTCCAACAAAACTTTGGTAAAGGCCTTGAAAAAGACAATAAATGAAAATCAGAAGAATTGGGATTCCCAATTGAAATTTGCTCTATGGGCTAATAGAATCACTAGCAAGAGAGCAACTGGGAAATCTTCGTATGAATTGGTATATGGACGAGCAGCAGTGTTTCCTGTGCAGCTGGCTTTACCAGTGGCACGTTTCATGCAAGAAAGTTGGGAGGAACCTGATGATATGACCAAGAGAATCAATCAATTGGTGGAATTAGAGGAAACACGAGATCAAGTGAATTAGAGATTAGCTGAGTATCAGGAGAAAATGAAACACATTTTTGATCAGCATGCTAAAGACAGGAAATTGCAGATTGGAGATCTAGTTCTCAGGTGGGATGTCCGGAGGGCTGAAAGAGGAAAACATGGCAAGTTCGATCCATTGTGGTTCTGTCCATTTAAAATTGTGGAACAGGGAGACAATAATACGTTCATATTGGAGAATTTATAGGGTGACTTTCTTGATGCCCCTATGAATGGCCAATTTCTTAAACCCTACTTCCAATTTTAATTCAGGCAAAGAGAGCCTGATGTATTATATTGTATATTAGCTTTGTTCCAGCCTTTGTTTGAACAAGGTGGGCATGCTGATGATTCATAAAGTGAAAAGTAAGAGGGGCTGAAGAACAGAGTGTACATAGATTATGATCAGGAGGTCCGCGGAGTTCTCGACACGTCCAGGGACGAACGTGTCGTCCCCAGATGGAGCCAATTTTGACCATGCCAACCCTCATCAAATTTTTGGCCATTAGCCCTGCTTGAACCTTTCAAATTTCCTATCAGGGCATGAGGAAATTCATTTCTCGCTTATCATTACCTTTCCCGCCCCCTGAAATGCATAAGAAAAGCCACAAATACGCATTCGAAGTCATAAGAGGTCCAGCCCCTTTTAGTCCTAGCCCCCGAAATCTTATTGTCCACGTGATCAGGGCTCAGAACCGAGCGTTAGTCCCAAAGGCGCTTACCATATAGGGCCATCGGGTGCACTCTGAGCCATCCGATTAAATAGAGATCAACGCACCACAGCGCATTGCCTTTGTGGTCCCCACGCCCTAAAACCACTACTAAAAAACCGACCTGTTTTCCCCGCACCGCTTTTGAAGGGCTGGCGGTTTTCCTCAAAACGCAGCGATTCCACACGTTATGCGCCACGCGTCCCCGAGTACGGCCTCAATATCGCCCTATTTCGCACGTTAATGCTCGATCCAGTACGCGCAGCGAAATTTATGCTAACCGTCAGATCTATAACCCTTCATCCAACGGTGGTCGCTTTTCAAAGTTGCACGGATATTAACCTAGGCGTACAGTGTCCCAGGCCCGCCACTCCATCGCTCCTCAACGCTTTTGGACCGTTCATCTTGTCCTAGGATCGTGCGGCTCAGATCATTTGTTTGCCCAGCCTTTGACCTGGTCCATCCCCACGTCATAATTTCCACGTGTTCATCGCTTTTCCCTCCACCATGCATATATTCCGTTCATAGGCTATATTGTAATATTTTACGTTAAAAGCCTCCGCCAACCTGCATCATTCCACCGTTCCGCCATGTCTGCAGCATCATTCCCATTTGACCCCGTCCCATTTCACCACTGCGACAGGTTTGCACCACCATGTCCATGGATCCCGTCACGTCATCGTCCCTGTGTCCGGTTTTATTTAACATGTTTGTGGGTTTTGCAGGTTGCCGCGATGAGAAATCGCCATTAATTTCTGCCTCCATTACAGAAATCAAAGATGCATCTAAAGATCGGCTTGCAGAGGAGGAATTTATGAAGGAAAGCCTTGGGTAGTTGCCGTGACAGGGCATTTCATTAAAGAAGCCACAGTAAAAGTCTACCAAAACCCTTCGGAGCAATTTAAAACATAGATTTTCCCACAGACGGAGTTATTAATGATACGACAAAGAGTATTAGTCAGAGAGCAAGAAATTCAACGTCTGGAGCTGAAGATTTTAAATAGCAATTCAGCATTCAGAAGGCAAAGAGTACAAGTGCATGAAAATCATATCCTCCAGGTTTAACTTCGATAGATTTTTCTCTCAGGAAAGTACAGAGTGTTACGTATTTTATTCTTCATACCTGACCCCTGGAGAAATTCGCACCTACAACATTTACTTCGTGAGGCCGCCACAAAGTACCTGCAGCATCCTAGGGCCGCCAAATAGCATAGGCGGTCATCTTTTTCACCATTTGTTTTAATGAGCCAATTAAATGATTCACCAACTACCTTTTTGTTGAGTTTTGGAAAGCTTCTCCTATAAAGTCCCAGGAGAACGAATTAGTTAAGGTTCCAGATCTTTATCAGAGAATTGTGCAGTGAAAGGCATTTTTGTATACATTTTGTAAAAGCTCTTGTATGAAGGCTCAGAGCCCGTAGGGTCTCAGTGAGGAGGAGTTCTATCTGTATTAGAGGATTCTAGTCTTTGGTATCCCACAGTATGTAACTTCCTTTTATGTGTTTAATACAACATTTCATTTTATCCATATTCTTGTATCATGTACTGGAATGCAAGTGGCTCACTGATTTTAGGTAAGGATTTATCCTAGTTGATACCCATACTTGGATCAGTCAAGTGCTTTAAATATGGCTCAGGCATGATATACTGTTTCATGTTCATTTCATCCATCTTTCTGCTATATTAGTTGCTTTGGAAGGGTGCTTTTAAAACGCCATTGTCATGTATGGATTCTTAGATTGATAAGCCCATACATGGTTCTGTTGTGTATCTGGGTATCAGGCCAAAGTTAACTAATATCTTCTTATATTTCTTTCACCGTATACACCTTCTGATATTTGATTTCTGTGGCATATTACTTGAATCGGCCCTCTTTACAGTAAATTGTCTCTTAACTGTCTGATGCTTTTGTGTGGGAGCTTTGCATCTTGTCTTTGCAATAATACTTTCCTTGTGATAGTTTCTATAAATTCTGGTCCCATTTAAATCAAATTCCTTGTTTTACAAGAGATAGCAGGAGAGCTTTTGGATTGACAACCCAAGTTATATTATATGCTCCTTGCTATGATAAGATGTCCTAGGCACTGGTTTATAGCAACTCTAGGCTATCTCTAGGAGTGACAACATTTGTCCACAACAGGTTGCATTATTTATGTTCAGGTGATAATCATTCTGAGCCTTGAAATTAAAACTTTAAACAATATCAAAATAAAACGAATCTCAATTAACCTAAGGAGCATTTGGAACCTAACACAAAATTTTTATAGGTCTAGGCTAGAGACGTGTTCGACGTCTATAAAACTGGTTGTTGGTGTTAAAAACCTGTGTTGCATTCCAGGAGTGAAACCCCGTCCCACGTAGGTAAGTATATAGCACTTGCGGCATGTATGATAAGTATATAGGGACACTCTCATTGAACGGTTACAAATTATACAACACTAACATGGACTTGTGCTCCCTGTACCATTGAGTATATAACGAGAGGCCCCACTAGGTTGTTATCCTTTAGCCACAGGTAACCGAGTCTGCCGCCTCGTAAGCATGATACGATGAACACAACAGTCGAGGAGATTGGCTATCATACGTTAAGTCATTGGTAAATTTATTTGCTAAGGTGTATATTCCAGTTCACGGATACTTGGTAAACCATCTTGCCTAGTTTTCCCCATTTTTCGTTTATTTTGTGTTTAATTTCTAAAATTTATTGCCCACGAGAACATTTTACCTGTGCTCATCTCCTTAGCCGATATTAGGTTGGGATTAATGGAAAAAAACCTCAAGTTTACCAACCAAGGAATACCCTCATATGGGAATCCTGGTCCTTTTCCTTCTTTCAGAAATGATGGTGCGCCTTATATGGCAACATTGTCCCTCCCGGGTTTAACCATTGGTCTGCCAATTTGGTTATCTTTGTCCCCCATGGTTTCGAACATCCAAACTGCTTCCCAACGGATTTATCCTCCTCCTGAACAAGGTCAACCCCATGTTGATCTAAAGGTTGACCCCTCACCTTCTTCACCCATTTCTTCACCTCGTTCTTCCTCTTCGCCTGGCGAAAGTCTGGATTCTAGTAACCAAGTGGCTAAGAAGAAGAAGAAGAAGTCGAAGAAGAAGAAGGAAAATAAGCAAGGGGTAAAACTAACGACCATCGCTACCAATGCGACTGATGCATAAAAACCTTCCACTTTATCCTGCAACATCAAATTCCCTTGCAAGCTATGCGAGGGTGACCACATTCTTATAAATTACCCTGGTATCACCAAGGTATTTGAAGCATGGTCCATTGGCCCAATTCAGCCTTTGTCATCAGCCTCTGGAGATCATGCTGGTGATGAAATTTTAGCTAGAGATAATAAGACTCATAAAAAACAGGGTAAGATCAAATTTCCCTGTAGGTTATGTTAATCATGGTTGTCATTGATGTCAATGTGGCATTGAACGATATGTCAATATTCTTGAGATGCTTGGTTCTAGATGATGATGCCATGACTCTTGGTTGACTAGGATACTATCAATGAAGATGTCAAGTCACGAAGAAGTCAAAACACTAATGAAGGGAGCCCTAAGTACTTGATCTAATGTTCCATGTCCTTGATGATCTAGATCTTAACCAATGATGTCATACACTTGGATGATACTTGATGATGACATATGACGGTGTCATACACTTGGATGATACTTGATGAATTAATACACTTGATGAAGGTTGGAAGACTAGATGATGATGTGGAAGATCTCATTTGATGGCTGGAAGACTACCTCAAAACTTTCTTAATGATGCTGCACTATGAGATATTACTGCACTATTATTGAATACATAATGCTATACCTTCATGATGATATGAATGTTGGATACTATCATGATGACATGGATGTCCTACATGATGATGCTATGATCCTATAACTGATAAGCCAAACAATGCAGAAGACAAACAAAAGAGAAGCCATGTTGTCCTATTCACTTTTTGCACAGAAAAATAAAGGACAGTAAAAAAAGAAAAAATGTTTTTACCACCTTAGAGGTATCCTTCCAAATTGACTCCTATACCATCTTTTAGAGCATATTTTTCCCTTTCCAATGAGCCTTTACTTGCCTCGAAACTCCCAATATTTTGTGAGAAATTGAATTTTTAAGATAAAAAATATATATATTTGCAGTTAAGCAGACCTATGCAGTCATATAAAGTCGACCTCTCTTCCAATGGACGTGTCTCTTCATAGGGACAAACAAATATATATATAAATCTGCGCTCATTCATTTCTAAGCCAGCAATTCGGTGAAAAGACACAGAATTCGGTGAAGATTTCAGAGTGAAGGAGAAACGCAGCAAGGAGGCCAAGGGATATCTCTGTTTTGGGCATATTTCTTTGTGGAAAATTTGGACTTGTGTTTTGGAGGCTTCAAAATTTAGGAATAGTGCTAAGCATCTGCATTTTGGATGTGATGAACAAAACCTTAGTTTAGGACAGTTTTGGGCCATGCAAATTCTGTAATAACAGTCTAGAAGGAGGCTAAGTACAAGGGTAAAAGGGAAGAAGGATGGTGCAAACGTTGAAAGAGTTTTAAGGTTGAGTTGAGGGTTGTTACAGTGGCATAGGAAGCCCTAACCAGTGAACTACGAAACTTAGAATTTAAGACATAAAGCAGAGCTACAACTTAGTCCAGTGCTAGGAAGATTTCAGACAAGCCTCAGACTAGAAGCTCGAATTTCTGCCCTTATTGGAATCTTAGATATACACCTATGGCAACATCTTGTGGTATTGCGGACTTGTGGAGGACAGACCTTAGGCTAATCAGTTGAAGGCTTGGATCACTAGTTGAAGGCTATCATCTGGAAGTTTTGTGTGTTCCCTCAAGCTTGGACTTGTGGAGGAAGCATATATTATAGTCCTGTTGTGGGTTCAGACCTGTTTCATCTTTTGAAGATTGTTTAAAGGCGGTCACATTAGTTTGTAGCCTGCCTATTAACATCTAGTTGGAGAAAACTTGTGACACTTCTTAAAACATTGATTGGAGCATCTCTAGAAGCAGGTCTTGAAGAAAACATAATATTTGCAGACATGTTATCACCTCCTTGATGAGCATCCTTGAAGTTGTGGACCATCATTGAAGATCTTGTGAAGACATTTTGGCGAAGAAGTCTTGAGTGATCTTGAAGATAATATTGAAGGTCATGATGCATCATTGATGTCATCATGAGGTGACTTGGAGGATTTTATTGGGTATCATGAAGAATATTGAAGACACCTTTGAAGGAAATTTTATGCAGACATCTTGTTGAGAAGTTGTAGCCAATCTTGAGCTGAACTTGGAGACCTTATTGAAGAACCTTGTAGAGTGCCTTGTAGCTGAAGATTCGTGGAGATCATGATGCATTGTTGAAGTCATCATGGAATGACCTTGGAGAAATTGTTTGGGTACAATGAAGAGTAGTGGCGACACCTTCTAAGAAGAAAAGGTTGTCATTGATGATGTGACGTGGAGACTAAGTGTGACAGGGCTCCTTGAAGAAGACTTTGGGATCTGTGAAGAATAATAAATAACCAAACATATTTTGACGAAGTGAAGTTGAGGGTTGGAGCCTCATAGAGACAAGTTCAGTGCCTTGGAAGATAGGGTTGGAGCCCTAGAGGATTGGAGTCCTCAAGAATCCAGGTAGGAGCCTGTACCAGGGATAGGGTTGGAGCCCTAGAGGCTGGTGCCTCAAATTGACAAGGTTGGAGCCTTGGAAAGACCAAGTTGGTGCTTGGCACAATACAGGTTGGAGCCTGGAAGATTGGAGTCTTCATATAGGGTTGGATCCCTATATCATTATTGTACTTTACTTATTGTAAAGAATAAATTAATAAAAGTGTCTATTCCATCATTGTTCATTTTGTGTTCTAAATATAAGTGATCTAACTGGTAATATTAAAAATTGAAAATAATACTGATTCACCTCCCTCTCAGTATTTCCAATAGGTTATGTGAAGGGAGCCATCCCATTCACCTCTGTCCTTATATGGATGAAGTGTCTAAAGTTTTGGATACCCTTACATCTTCTGAGTCCCATCTTCTAGTTGGTTACTAGAAGTTTTATTCGAGTCCTCTGCTAGTTGATAAAGTGATTGATCGAGATTCGTCTTTGGTCAATTCTGCTCCCTTTGAAAGTCAATCTAATGAGTCCATTCCCAACCAATCATTGGTCAAGAGAAAGGTCAACGTGATTCCACCTATGATTCATCAGGTATTTTCCATAGAGAGTGAATCTTGTACCACTCAAGTTCTTTTTTTTTTCTTCAGATTCCCCAGGATTGGAGGAAGATCCTCCCATTACTGCGGTCCAAGAGGGTGATCCTCCTGTTCCCATTCCTACGGTCCAGGAGGGTGATCCTCCTTCTCCCGTAACACAAGGGGATAGTCCTCCCATTCTTGTGGCACCCCCTCCATGTAGTTTGGTCACTTCCTTTAATTGGAGTCGACTCACAACATATCGTCTTCCTTCTTATGTGCCCTTTGAGACCACAATATAGGCCTATAATGTGGCCGTACCTGACACGATTATAGATGAATGTGCATATATTAGTATTCTATCTTCAACTACTTGGAAATATTTCAGTTGTCCACAACTTGTGCATGTTACCCAAAATCTGTTGGCCTTTAACAGAGGCACCAGTCAACTGTTAGGGATCCTTCCAAAGTTGTCTATTACTTTGGGAGGAAAGATTGTCTATATAGATGTGATGGTTGTCCAAGGCCCCTTGGATTTTAACTTACTCCTGGGATGTGACTATACTTATGTCATGGGAGATCTTGTCTCTTCCCTCTTTCGTGTGATCTGTTTTCCACATGAAGGTCAGATTGTGACCATTGATCATCTATCATTCATTGGTCCCAATGTGACACCTAGTCTACCATCATCCCTTAATGGTCCTTATATGCTAGTAGTATCTTCCCCGCCCCAGGTAAACTATGTGGCCACCTATTCCATGCGCGAATCCAGTGATAATGTTGTTCGTGATGTCATATACCATGTATTGGGGGCATTGGACCTCGATTTCCAGAGTGTCATTCTCCCATTGGATGAGAACCTCTTGGAATCCATGGCCTTTTATATGTCATGATCAAGACTTCGGAGCATAATTCATTTTCTTGTGTCAAGCTCCTTAAAAAATGAAACAAGCTCTTCGAAGCAGAGTTCCTTTTCTTGTGTCAAGGTCCTTAAAAAATGAAACAAAATCTTTGGAGTAGAGTTCCTTTCCTTGTGCCAAGCTCCTTAAAAATTGAAATAATCCCTTCAAAGCAAAGTTCCTTTTCTTGCATCAAGCTCTTTAAAACATGAAACAAGGTATCACGAGGATAATTCTTTTACTGTGTCAACCTCATTAAAAAATGAAATGGGCCTTTATGAGCATAATCCTTTTACTATGTCAATCTCATTAAAAAATGAAACAAATTCCCTTTCAATTCAAGTCTTTGATTAGATCTCGTAAAATCCTAGTCGAGTCTTTCACTTGACCTCGTAAATGAACCTTCATTCCATCCACTTGTTAGTAACCAACAATATACTCAGGGTAATGAACTGAAGCTGGGGGGCATGTACCTTGAATTGAGTCACCATGCTGGGGACATCCAAACTTATTCCAAGAATAGTTCATTTTTGTTTCAAGCTTGCGAAAAAATGAAACTAGTTTCAAGCATAATTTATCTTTGTTTCAAGCTTTTGTAAAAATGAAACCAATTCCAAGCACAATTTCCCATGTTTTCAAGCTTGTGTAAAAATGAAACCATTCTTATTGCACTTCTTGTGACTGCCATTTTATCAGCCTGTTTTTTTCCATATGAACCTTGGTTTTCTCATTCCATCATCACCATCTGCTTGGCTGATCATACACCTTCACTTGGTTTTTTTACCCATTCCTAAGGAATTGTTGCAATGAGTGGTCTTGTTAGGCACCCTCTTGACCTTTACTTGTTCTGAGCAGTTCCACCATAACCAGAACTAGTTGCTATTCTTTATACCACTCGTTCCCCTATGAGGATTCACCTTTAAGCTCTTTTCTAGACTCTCGAAATATGAAAATATTGCCGAGTATTTTTCATTTTGAACTTGTAATATTCCAAATCTGGAACAACTAGCAAGGCATGACTGGAAATCCCTTAGAAAAATATGTCTAAGTGCTAAATCCAAGAGGAGGCTCCAAAGAAATCCTTCTAAGTTGGTTAAACAGATCTCCCACACTTAGATGTCCTAAAAAAGTGTCCGATGGAGGGAATGCAACATTATATGAACATACCATGGAACAACATTGTTATTCTAGTAGTTGTGAGGTAAGAAGGTATAGATAGCCAAAAAATAATGTTATAGAGGTAAATAAGTACAAGTTCTTGAGGAAAAATTCACTCAAGAAAGGCAATGCAAGCCTCAACAATAAATGTACAAGAAATGAAAGAACACTGCTTCATATGTCATACCCTTGGCTATGAAAACACAGTCTATTATGGAGTACTACTGCAAAATGATGTCAATACATGGATATGACAAGATATATCTCAAATACAATAGGGGAGCAAAGCTCTAACCCTTGGAAACAATAATACATCAATCCTCCAAAGGATTCGCTAAAATATACAAAATGGCAAAAATGCCAGAGTTGCTGGGTAGCAGTTGCAACTCAGAAAATGGAACTGGATGGAGAAGACTAAATATGCTACATCTGATGTCAATGTATCCTCCAATGGATCTCTCAAGTGATAGGATGATCCTATCCCTGAATATCTTACCCTCCAATCAACACTACAAAACCCCACAGCAAGTGCTCTATGAAAATAACGTAGTTACTGAAGCAAACTGCGCTGTAGGGGAAAAGGAATGAGTTGGCCCAATGCCAAGATCTGCAACAAGCTCCAATGGCTTCCAAAATGATACTCCAAAGGAAAGAAAGACTCTCTCTCTGAAAAACAAGTGATGGAAGAGGTGTTGTGACTCCTCACTGCAACACCTTACAACACAGAATTATCTTGCTTCAATAATAATGCTGTCCTGGAGGAGGATGCTTGGCCTCAAGCCTAGATGTGAGGCAAATCTGTACAACTCCTTCAAGAGGTTTCTCAAGAAAGGAGAAGGATTCCTAAGCATGAAATCCTTGTGCTAAGGAGTACTGCAACTCAGCTGAACAGCTGAAGAATGCAAATAGTCTAAACAGATAAGAAATATATAATCATATGCATGAGTAACAATGGCTACCTTGCCCTCATTTTAAACACATGAGAGCTCCCTCTCCATGGGTCCCACTCTTTAGGGTTTCCTCCTTCAAGGAATCTTCCCTCCTCTTTCTCTGCACTGTCCCACAAGATGCTTTCCACCTCATATCTTCGCGCTGTTTGACTTGGTCAAACTTGACCCAGCCTCTTTGCAAATGTCCCCTTTCACACATGAGGGTGTGAAATCTCGTTACATTTATGATCCCCTTTCACACTAGAGGGATTTTATCCATGTTTTTATTATGAATGGGCCTTCTCATCCAATTATTCAACTCCTAAGTGAAAATGACAAAATCTAATATTCCAATTTATTGAAGGAAAAATTTGGAATATTGCAGTCCTCCCCTCCCAAATGTTGCTTGTCCTTAAGCATCTGCAAGGATAGAACTAGAAAGTCTCCACCCAAGGCATGGAGTCTGAAATGTGATGAGGAACATCTTCCCCATGTGGATCCTCCATCCCCAAGCAATCATCGAAACAAAATGAGTCACCTCCCTCCATTCATGGTGAGTGTAGATTATGTGCTGATCCTAGGCTGCAAAAGTATTGCCCTCAAGTGGAAACATGAAGAACAATCCTCCAAGGATTTCTCCTCCAACATTGAAGAACAAGTTGGCCCAAAAAAATCCATCCATGATGAATAGGACAGGGTCATCATAGAGTATCCCAATGAGAAGTTTGCTACAAGTTTTACATGATGATGCATGATACAAACAATATCTCAAGAGGACACAACGCAGTCTCATCCACTGCAACTTCAGAAAATAGCATGGCAAGTAATATACAAGAATCATCACATATACTAATGGATTATAAATGGTTGAATGTGTCAACAATACATGATCAAGTAATTTCCAATGAATCAATGGATGGTTAACAAACTCATGGCTCACAATGAAAGAGAACACGTATGTGGCTGTGGTGGTGTAATATTCCTTTTTGGGAATATTTGTAAAACATAGTAAACTCTAACCAGAGATGGACTGGGAGGACATTTACCAGGTATTTCACCTCTGAAAAGAGGATGAGATCTAGAGGCTATGCGGCCCTTTCCAGACTCTGTCTACGAGTGTGGGGGAAACACAACAAGTGGTACAGAAATCAGGATGCAAAGGGAAGAAATAACAGATTGCAGACATGCAATAGTATGCACAGATATTCAAGAAATAAGAGAGTGCTGAGCCATTTTATTAATCTGAAAAGACAGTGGAGTACAATAAGTGATCAAGCATCTAAATTTGCACAAGATCTATTCTCAGAGTGCTGTTGTGTTTCAGATCTGTGTTGCATGGGGTAGCTGTGACTTAGATCTGCGTTCCAGCTGATGGCAATGATGGTGTCGCTGCCCAGATGGGCCCCCCTTGTGGATCTGCGCCTTCCTCCAGTTAATCACTCCTCCTCTGGCTGGGATCTGCAATATTAAAATCACTCGCTGATCCATAATTTCCCTCAACAGACGTGCTGTTATTCCTGCGCTTGATCTCTTACCCACGATCTTTCAATAATACACCCAGAGCTTCCCAACTACGGACTGTGTCCTTCTGCGCATCTAATGAACGCGTGGGTCCTCCACAAGTGCGGCCTGGTAAACAAACATGCTGATCCTTAACAAATACATCGGATCGTCCTTCCTGACGGAACTACCTCACCCGAGCAGGCACTCGAAGTCCCCTGGGGCTGAGGGCGAGATCTCCGAACGGAGACACTCAATGCGCTAAACAGTGCTGCAGATAGGCTAAATACCCAGCGTGCTCAGTAGTCATGATGACCAGATTCAAGCATAAATTATCCATGATCCCCCAATGAAGACATTATCTCCTTAATATAGCGTTTGGCTGCTCTTGAATCCTTATGCCGCCTCAACCCATGATACCACGGTAATCTTCCTTGCTGCGTGCGCCTCCCCTCCCGATGGTTCCTTCCACCTCACCAAGAACTCCCAGATGGTTCTGTTTCGTAGTTGCCTTTCCCTGGCATCAATAATCGCCTCGGGCTATAATACCAAATTCCCTTCATCATCTGTAGGTGGCAGCTCCTTTGTTACAGTTACCTGCTGCCCCAATGCTTTCTTCAGACATGATACGTGAAAAATATTATGAATCTTGTTGCCTTGGGGCAGCTCCAACTCATACGCAACCTATCCAACTCTGCATATCACCCTGTATGGCCCATAAAAACGAGGCTTGAGCTTCTTAGCTCCTTTCTATTTTAGTGATTACTGTCGGTATGGCTGTAGACGTAGGTAGACCAAGTCTCCTACCTCAAACTGTCTTACAATCCGTCCCTTATCGACATACCGTTTCTGCTGGTTCTGCGCTGTAGCCATGTTATCCTTGAGAGCGCGAAGAATGTCTTGATTCTCCTGGATCCAATCTTTGGCTCTCGGAGCCTTGCTAGCACCCAACATCATATCAAAAAAAGATAAAGAATGGTACCCATACAAAGCATAGAATGGTGTCATACTGATGGACATATGATATCTGTTATTGTAACAATACTCCCCCAGATGCAGCCACTTCAGCCATGCTTTCTGCTGCCCACTAACATAGTTACGCAAGTAGCCCTCTAGCCACTTTTAACTATTTCAGTTTTCCCATTTGTCTATGGGTGATAGCTGGTGCCTGGTGTTAGCTCCGTCCCTACCAACCGAAAGAACTCCTGCCAAAATCTGCCCATAAAGCAACTGTCCCTGTCACTGATGATGATCTTGGGAAGACCATGCAACCTGAAAATCTCTTTAAAGAACAGCTCCGCCACCTGTGCCACTGTGTAATGTGCGGATATGGCGAAGAAGTGTGCGTACTTTGTCAGCCGATCAACGAAGACATATATGCAGTCCTTGCCCTGTACCGTGGGCAACCCTGTGATGAAATCCATCGAAATGCTCTCCCATTTCCCCTCCAGAATGGGAAGAGGCTGCAACAAGCCTGCGGGATGGTTCATCTCCCCCTTGTTTCTCTGGCAAACTTCGCACTCCCTGATATGCTGGAGCACGTCCTCCTTGAGGCCTTTCCATGAGAACCTCTCCCGGATGGCCCGGTAGGTTTTGTTAAACCCCTGATGTCCGGATAATGGTGAGTCATGAGATGCCTGAAGTATCTTCTCCTTGAGCTGGGAGCCCTTTGTTAAGAAAATCCTATTTCTATAGTAGATGATTTCATTTATCACCCTATATCTGTTGTCGGTCACTTTTCCATCCAGAACCTCACATGAAAATCTATCCTGGGAGTACTCTACCAAGAGTTGAGCCCTCCAGTCTGTATCCAAGCTCATCAGAGACAACGTAGCTGGTCTACGTGAAAGTGCATTGGCTACCACGTTATTCTTCCCTTTGAGATATTCAATGTCAAGTTCATAGGCCTGGATCTTGCTGATTCACTTCTGCTGCCTTTCCTGTAGCTGTTTCTGCTCCAAAAATAACCTGAGGCTGTTGTGATCAGTCCTTACTCGGAACCTATTGCCCACTAAGTACTGCTGAAATTTGGCCAATGCATGCATAATGGCCAACATATCCTTGTCGTATATAGGATACAACCGCTCATGAGGAAGGAGATTTCTGCTCTCGAAGGCTATAGGGTGGCCTCCCTGCATCAAGACTGCACCGATCCCTTCTCCTGACACATCACACTCCAAAATAAAAGGCTATGTAAAATCTGGCAATGCAAGCACTGGACAGCTGCTCATAACCTCCTTGAGCCTGTCAAAAGCCCGCTGTGCTATATCCGACCAACTGAATGCCCCCTTCTTTGTCAAGTCTGTAAGGGGTACCGCAAGCTGAGAAAAATTCTTGACGAACTTCCTATAATAGGTGCAGATTCCAATAAATCCTCAAAGCTCCGTCACGTTTCTTGGCTCTGGCCAGTCTCTGATGGCCCTGAACTTCTCCTTGTGGACCCTCACTCCGTCCACTCCTATGATGTGTCCCAAATACGACATCTCTGTCATCCCAAACTCACACTTGGAGAGCTTAGCATAGAATTGTTGCTCCTCCAGGATATGCAATACTGCCTCTATATGCTGGAGGTGCTCCTCCCAAGTCCTGCTATATATCAATATATCGTCGAAAAAGATCAACACAAACTTCCTCAGATGACTGCGGAAGATATGGTTCATGCATGACTGGAAAGTAGCTGGGGCATTAGTTAGCCCGAAAGGCATGACCAAAAATTCAAAGTGGTCGTAATGGCACCTGAAAGCGGTCTTGGGGATGTCCTGTTCCCTCACGGGAATCTGGTGGTACCCGGATCTCAAATCGATTTTTGAGAAGAACTGAGTTCCTCTTAGCTCATCCATCAGCTCATCAACCCGCGGTATGGGGTACCTTTTCTTCAAGGTCTTCTTATTTAGGGCCCTATAATCAATGCACATTCTCAATGTGCCGTCCTTTTTCTTTACCAACACCACCGAAGAAGCAAAAGGACTGGTGCTAGGCCGAATATGTCCAAGAGTCAGCAACTCCTGGATGGCCCACTCAATCTCATCCCGATAAGACTTGGGGTGCCTATAGGGTGTGGTAATAATAGCCTGGACACCCTGTTCTAACTCAATAGTGTGCTCAAACCCCTGATCTGGTGGCTATCCCGGTGGTATCTCTCCAAATACCGTCTCATACTTGTCGAGGATGGCCTGTATATCTGGATGAACTTTCTGCCTGGTAGCCCCTACCACTGATGCCTGCAACTCAACTGCCCACTCTATGTCTCCCTTCCGGAGGTCTACCTCCATACTATGAGCTGAAACAGTATGAGGTGGGTAAGTGTGCATCCCACGTATCTTCTCATGCTTCCCGGTCTTCTTGTCATCCCATTCCATCTCCAAGGCCTCCCAATATGTGGTGACCTTTCCCAAAGTAATCAACCACTGTACACCCAATACCACATTGGTATCTAGTATGTTAACCACAAAAAAGTGGTCGGTTACTGTGTAGGTTCCCATCGTTACAGCCAGTTCTGGAACATACCTGGCACACTGCATCGTCTGATCGCCTAGGACCAATACTGAAAATCCGTTGAAGCTCTCTGTTGGTATGTCTCTCCTTTCAACCATTTGTGCATCGATGAAGTTGTGGGTTGCCCGACTGTCTACTAGGATTGAAACTCGCTGCCCACGCACTGTCCCTCAGACTCGTAGTGTCAGATACTTGGGTACTCCTCATAATGCTGCAAGGGTCCCCCTTGTGGGTGAAAAAGCTACACCTCCTGCCCCTGAAGGTGGGGGTGGCAAATGATCTTGCTCTGTCTGACTGTCTCTTGCCTCCCCATCCTCATACTCATTCTTACTCTCGGAGAAGACCTCAATAAAATGTGCTTTGCCAGCAGCACATTTGTGACCTGGTGCCCATGGTTCCTGACAGGTAAAGCACAACCTCTTCTTCTTCAACTCCCTCCGGGCATCATCATCAAGTTGTACCCTACCCTGATTCCCCTTTGAAGGCGAAATCCTCACATCCTTCCCCTTTGGCTGGAAAGCCGGTTTCTGGGGGTAAGATGTCTTGGTCCATGGTAAGGCATCCTGCAAATACCTAGTCCTGCCAATGACATCCTGGAGTGTGGTTGGTCTAGTGGATTTGACTAGACCTCAGAGTGGCTCGGTTAACCCTTCCACAAACATATAGATCATATGTGCTGTGGATAGATCTGGCACCATCACTGAAATCTTCAGGAAATCTTCAATATACTTCTCAGGACACCCGGTCTGTTTGAGCCTTGTTAGTTCAACAAAGTGCTCCTTCGGTTCCTTCCGATCGAACCTCTCAATCAGTCTCCGAGTGAACTCGGCATAGGTAGTCACAGAGGAATTCCCAAGCGTCACCCTTCCATGGAACCACCAATCCTGAGCCACACCTTCCAAATGTAGCGTGGCTACCTTGATGACCTCTGTTTCTGACATCTGGTTGAGATGGAAATATACATCCAGCTTCTCCACCCAAGACTTGGCCGAACTGTTTGATGAACCATCAAACGTAGGCAAATGGAATTGACTTGCTGTGTGCTGGGTATCTCCGTCATGATAATTTTTGTGCCCTTTATGATGGTCGCGGGGTCTGCTGTCCCGCTTGATCTGAACAAAGTCTTTAAATAAAATAGCATCCCTGAACTCTTGCCCAGCTGCCTGGTACTCAGCAAAATACTCACTTATGCAGTCTGGTTCTTCTTGTGTTCCCGACCCCATATCTATACTTAGAAAAGTGGGCATAGTGGCATGAATGGGGGCATATGATGCCTGGTGTGGAGCAGCAACCTTCTCCTGCAAATGGTGGGATGTGTTCGACCCTTCATCAACATGGAAACCATTTGGGATTTCACGTTGCCTAGCTTCCACAGCCATGAATCTTTGGCCCATTACTTCTATCTGCTTTTCCAGATCCTGCACTGATTTGAGGAGTGCTTCCCCAAACTATTTTACATCACTATCATCCGCCATTGACCTTCTCTGCTATGCTTCTACCGCAGGCTCCTCCTGTTCTGTATCAACCACTCGAACGCAGTCTCCTTCGCCGTAGGTGTTCTTCAACCTACGCTCAATATCTCTGTACTTCCTACCTCTATGGCAGATGTAGGGTTTTTCTTCTGATGACATAGACTACTAGCTCCACAGGCTGAGCCAGATCTATGCTCTGATACCACTGTAATATTCCTTTTCGGGAATATTTGTAAAACACAGTAAATTCTAACCAGAGATGGACTGGGAGGGAATTTACCAGGTATTTCACCTCTGAAAAGAGGATGAGATCTAGAGGCTATCTGGCCCTTTCCAGACTCTATCTAAGAGTGTGGGGGAAACACAACAAGTGGTACAGAAATCAAGATGCAAAGGGAAGAAAAAACGGATTGCAGACATGCAATAGTATGCACAGATATTCAAGAAATAAGAGAGCGCTGAGCCATTTTCAATAAGTGGAGTACAATAAGTGATCAAGCATCTAAAATTGCACAAGATCTATTCTCAGAGTGCTACTGTATTTCAGATCTGTGTTGCATGGGGTAGTTGTGACTCAGATCTGCGTTCCGGCTGATGGCAACGACGGTGTCGCTGCCCAGATGGGCCCCCCTTGTGGATCTGCGCCTTCCTGCAGTTAATCACTCCTCCTCTGGCTGGGATCTGCAATATTAAAATCACCCGCTGATCTAGAACTTCCCTCAACAGACGCGCTGTTATTCCTGCGCTTGATCTCTTACCTAAGATCTTTCAAGAATACACCCAGAGCTTCCCAACTACGGACTGCGTCCTTCTGCACATCCAATGAACGCGTGGGTCCTCCACAGGTGCGGTGTGGTTAACAAACACGTTGATCCTTAACAAATACAACAGATCGTCCTTCCTGACGGAACTACCTCACCCGAGCAGGCACTCGAAGTCCCCTGGGGCTGAGGGCGAGATCTCTGAACGGAGACACTCAATGCGCTAAACAGCACTGCAGATAGGCTAAACAGCCGGAGTGCTCAGTAGTCACGATGACCAGATTCAAGCATAAATTCTCCATGATCCCCCAATGAAGACATTATCTCCTTAATATAGCGTTTGGCTGCTCTTGAATCCTTATGCCACCTCAACCCATGATACCACGGTAATCTTCCTTGCTGCGTGCGCCTCCCCTCCCGATACCATGGTATTACCTCTTTGCTGCGTGCCCAATTCGGCTTCCCTCTGTAATTACCACGTGCGTCTTATTCGTGGCCCATTTTACTCACGCTTTATTCATAATCTAACTACGTTTATTCCTAAGCTAACAACTTAAGGCAAAATTGACAAAAATTGAATATTCCAATTAGCTATTGCTAATTGGGAATATTACAGGTGGCCATACCTCCTCTCATGCTCCCATTAGAACGTGTAGTGCAGAAAATAGGGAATTTCTCTCCCTTCATGGACACATACAACTCATGTGTCAACCTCCCAATCATGCTCTCAATACAAATCAGATCCATATTAGCAAATGAAATCATGATCCGCAACAAAATGAGGAAAATGCTGAAGGTTGCATGTGGTGCAAGAAGGTACCAACAACTTTCCCAATAGTGACAGTGCAGTTTCCCAAACTGCTACTTCAAAAAAGTACAAGGCAAAATGTTTCTTGCTACATAGTTAACCATGTATGTCATTATATGATAAATGTTTGGGTGCAACAACTAAACATACATGTGATGATAAAAATTTTTCCCAAGGCCACATAAAATATGGATGCCTCCATCATATAGATTGGCCCAACAATGATCATGGAGCAACGTGACAAGCTTGCCCTCCTGTGGAGCAATGCACTGCATATTAATGGTAAGAGTATACAAATCAATGAATGTAAAAACAAACTTCTTACCATATGCTAGAAGTAAGATGGTACATGGATCCATGAATGAGTCCTCCATAGTGTTTTGGCATGCTATGAAGAAGAATGTACCATGTGCTGCAAGAAGATCCTCTTCCTCATGCTTGAAAATCCAAGTCAAGAAGAATATGCCATAGTGATAGATGTCTCTATCCACTATTCCATCATCATCACCTCCTCCTTGTTCACCAAGTGCATACAATATGAAGTGATCCTGGGGACATTCCATCCATAAAATCCTGCTCCAAAGTGACAACACTGTGAGCTCATGCAAATAAGCTCCTGTCAATACAAAGCTCTGTTCTTTGACATGGTCCTTGTCAAAGACTCCTCTAGTAATGCTGCTGCAAATATGGAATACCTCCCAAGATGGAAGTGCTTCCAAATCATCCAAGGCCAAGGAGTAACCCCTTTTCACCATGAGATTGCCCTCTTCTACTCCTACATCATCACACAATATGTGAGAGCAAATATACCCTTGCTCTCTCAAGTGCAACTCAAGCAACCAAGGTGCTTTCTGCCTCCTTATGCTCCCATCATACAACTCCTGTGATGAATACACAATGAATGATATGAATGTCACATCAACACCATGCATCCATACTCCATGATGCCAAATGATGCAAGCATCCTGCCATCTCTCCTCCATCCTCCTACTCTTAGGAAGAGTGTATGCCAAGTGATGGCCAAACTCTTTCAAGAGTAACCAGCGCAACCAAGCCTCCTGCTGCCCAGTGTCATATATTTGCAAGTAGCCTCCAAACTCCTTGCACATCAACCAAATCCACTCAATCACTTGTGGATGTCTTCTGCTTCCCTTCCCCTTGGTATTCCTCTCATGAGGGCTACCATTCTTCCAAAGCAAATATCCCTCTTTACATTCCATGGAAGTTTGAAATGCAGCTCTTTGGAGACCTCTTAGAGAAGATCTCTCACCCATGACTATGTTGAATCCACAAGGATTCAAATATGATGAATGTAACATATTTCCTCCACCATTGTTTGACAGCGCTGTAAATATATCCAAGGATGCAATGGCTGTCTCATACTCCAGCTTAAGGATTGTTTCATGAGTCTTCATAAGAGTGTCATGGTTTGTTTCATCCTCCCAAATCAGATTCTTGTCTTTGCACTTCATGGGATTTTTAAATGCAATCTTCTCAAGGATCAATGTGACCCCATAAGGACCCAAATAGGTGGTAGGCAAAAACCTCCCATCATGATGTATATGGCTCAAGGAATGTCCAACACAAGCATGAGAGATGTTATCCATCCTAAGATGTCCTCCATCTTCCATCTGCTCCTGTGAGAAAGGAAGAAAATATTTGCACTCCATGGTGTGATGAAGTGCACCTCTAATGATATCTCTCCATGAGACCTCCCTCTCAACAATAGTCCTCCAAAACCAATAAGGTCTTGGATCTGCTAAAAGTAGAAGTTTCTCTTTGAGCTGAGAGGAGCTCATTGAGAAAGGGTCATCTTGAAAGGAGAAAGGGTGCCTCACTCCAATATGTCTACTATCTTCCTTCAAGTCTTCAAACCCAAACCTCAAATGTGATATGCAATCCAACAATGGCTCATGAGGATGATGGTTTATTTTCCCCTTGAATGTTTCCATGTTGCACAGCGCAGTGCAACCATATTTCTCTAAAGTAGCAGTTTGAATTGACCCTTGGTCATGTAAAAGAAAATCTCCACAATTATCAAAAGAATTTGCCGCAACAATAGATTGTGGAAATATTTTCATACCTTGATGAGATTTTGGAATCTCTTGTAGGGTTGCAAGAGTTCCTTCCTCCAATGCGTTGGTTGCCCCAACTGTTGATGCATGTGGCTGCTCCTCTATGAGTGTGACAACGTTATTACAATTCTCCTCCAGTGGTGGTGTGAGATTTTCTTCCTTTTTTCCTTCTTCATCAAAGGTTTTGATCAACCTTTGAGTGAAATTTGCAAAATTTTTCACCCTTGCATTGCTCAAGTGGCTGAAACACCAAACATAGGCTCCACCCTCTAAGTGTAGCCTTGATATTTCAACAACTTCTTCCCCTGCTACAGGACGTAGTAGGAAAAATGCCTCCAACTTCCTCACCCAATCTTTTGCTGTAGATGACCCATCAAAGGTAGACAACAGAAATCTATTGCCTTTGATTTCTCTTCTGCTGTAGGGTCTCTTCTCTTCCTTCAACTGGATGAAATGAGGAAAATCTAGAGTCTCCTTGAAGGCTCTGGGTTGAGATCTGTACATTCATCACTTTTCCTCCATGGGTTTGGGAAATATGTTTTCCTCTCATTCAATTACCAATATTGTCAGCATGACCTCTTATTCCATTTGAGTCAAATACTGTGAAACTCCGGAGTCATGTCACCGATATGTTCAAGAGCAATTCCTTCTGCAATTTTTCATTACCTAATTCTCTGTTCAGTCTTGATTCACAACCATCTTATTCCTTTGTCTCATGTCGATGATGTGGGTTACACCATGGCCCTCCTTTGACGGATTGCTTCCTGTCAACTTCAGCTCATTATCTGGGAAATTGATCTAGAGGCTCCTTTCAGTACCTTAGAGCCCGCATGCCTTAATGGTAGTTTTTTTTGCATTCAACGGCAGGTTCACCTCATTGGCCTTCAATCAGATGATTTCACAAGTGTTTGACTTCAGTTCCTTCAATCAGATGATTTAAGTTTTAACCGAAAGCAAATATAGGCGAGACCCTCCAATATTATGTCAAATATCCCAACAATGAGCTCCATATACATCCTGTCACCTGAGTCGGATGATAGTACTGATTTTCCACCATTTATTTCAAGACCAGAGGTGACACCATATCGCAGGAAGATGTAGTGTAGAGCAGTCCATTTTTCTCGCAATGATATTCCAAAAGCCAAGATGTCATCGACGAAGAAGGAATGTGTGACCACCACCCAAGAGAAATTTGTATGCCATTGAAATCCCTGAGATTGTGCATCTTTTATACAAATGATAAGCCTGTCAATGATCATAATAAATATTAGAGGTGAAAGTGAGCAACCTTGGCGAAAGCCTCGTCCAGCTTGGAAGAAGTTGGAAGGGAGACCATTTATGATTACCGCATAACAAACCAATGCAATAAATGCCATGATCCACTGTACATTACATGTGGACAAACCAATATTGTGTAGGACTAGGAAAAAATATGACCAATCAACACTATCATAAGGTTTGTGGAGGTAAACCTTCATCACCAAGGCATACATTTTTTGTGTGTGTATGGAATGAATGAATTCCTGTGCCGTTGCAATAACATCATGAACCAGGTGGTCAGAGAGGAAGCCATATTGCTCGTGCGAGATGTGAGTGGAGAGAATACTGGAAATCCTTTGAGCGATTACCTTTGAAATCAATTTGTAGACCACATTGCATAATGATATTGGTATGAAATCCATTAAGTTTTTAGGGGAGGTGGATTTGGGTATGAGAGAAATAAAGGTAGAGTTGATATTTCCTAGAATTCTCCCGAGAATCCTGGTTTCTTTGACCACCCCTAAAATGTCCTCATCCATTAGTTCACATAAATGAAGATATAACTCCATGGTCCATCCATCAGGACCTGGGCTTTTGTCTCGAGCAAAATCTTTGAGAACCTGGTGGATTTCCTCTCTGGTGACAAGTCTACCAAGAGCAACATTACCTGTTTCCTCAAACATACAAGGGAAAATATCAAGTGCCCATAGTTGGTCTGAGTAGTCGATATCCGACCTGCGACTGTAGAATTTTGAAAACATCAGTATAAGGAAAAAACCCTCTAGTGAATGTTTTTGAGGGATCCCTTATAAAAATAGGCCAAATATCCATTTGTAGCGGAGGTCACTAGAGGAGGTTAGCAAGTGGAGGTTTTTGCGAATGTTTTTTTTTTGCAGTGAATTTCTAATCATAACACACACCGGTGCATTTTATATAAAGCGCACTAGTGCGTACTATCAAATGGCACACCGAGACACTGTGCTCTATGTACAAAACGACCCGGTGCGTCTCAGTAATCCAGCGCACCAGTGCGTACTATCAAATGGAACACCGAGACACTGTGCTCTCTATACAAACCAAACTAATGCATCTTAGTCATCCAACACACCGTAGAGAAGTGCGGTGCGCCATTGATATAACTGCCTGATGCGTCTCATAATTGAGAGCATCGAAAAAGGGTTAATTTAAAAAAAAATTACCAGCTGTAAAAAATTTCATTTCTAACTGTTCAGTGCTCTAGAGATCTCAAGCACCAGTGTGAGTTTTTATTCTATAAGGTGCCCTGACATCGGTGCTCCCATTGCCCGCATTGGTTCTGTCCATTGCTCACTATGTGGAGTTCAAATTTTCAAAAATGGTGGGCAAATTTGTTTTTTAGTATTCCTCAGCAAAGATGCCTCTTCGATGTGCAAATGTGCTAGTAATCTACTTGTTTCTCAATAACTTAACCTTTTAGCGAATTAATTTTTAAAACTAACTTAAAATTTATCTTAAAAAAAAAAAAATTCTGCGCGGTGCGTTCAAGCCATTCAGCTCGCACCGTTCATGGTGCTGCCCATAAATTTATAGGTCACACCACGAACGGTGTTAAGGAGAACTGCATCGGGTTTTGGTGTGGTACCGAGAAAACGTGCTCCGCTTTAACACTAAAATAGTGCGGTGTGTGCTGGTTGCCGATCGCACCAACCATATAATTTTTTTTATAATAACACATTATGTATCACTATACAGTGGTGCGATCATTTATCGTAACACACAGGGAATTATGTACGGTTGTTGGGCGGTGCATTGACCAAAATAACCGCGTCGGGGTGGATAGTTTGGTCAACACACCGCACAAACAAAAATCAAAACACAAAAAAGATATTTTATTTGTGCGGTGCGTGAAGTTTTTTCATGCACACTGTGGGTGATGCGTGATAAACAAGTACGCATCGGTAGCGGTGCATGACTGTTTTTTGGATGCACCGAATGTTTTTTTTTTCAATACAAATTATATATATATATACACTTTTCATTTAAGAAAAAAAATGTATTTAATATGCAAATCATTCAGTGACGTCAACAGAGAGAGGAAAGGAAACAACAAGAGCATATGGAGGACCATTATAACATGATTCAGCAGTGGGAGGCACGGGAGAGGGAGAGACTTTTGTACCCTTACCTTATTACGGTACCCACCCAATTTCTGTTAAGGGAGGTAGGCCTTCGTAAGTTCCACGAGGAGGCTACATCCCTGAAGGGGCACAATGGGTTATTGGGACAGTTGATCTACAGTTAGGATGCCCACCGACATGCTTTCCAAGTTGGTCCTAACCAGTGGTACGAGCCCATTGAGGAGGACATTTATTTTATTACTGGCCTATCTAGGAGAGGGCAGGATTTTTCCCAGTTCCCAGATGTCCCCATCGGTTATGCAACAGGGAGTCAATTGGCATACTCCGAGAGATAAATTCAGAACGATATACTTTCTCTTGCAAATTTTCAGGTGTCCTGTGTTCATTTACGCATTGATTTGTTTGGTCCATAGGAGGTGAGGTGCCTCTCACTACTACTGATGACCATTGCACACTATACTAGCAACGAGAAGCACATTAGTTCCCCACTTTCATTTTATGTTGATTATTTATTCTAGATGCCACGACTTGTGAGATTGTCTACCATTTTTTTGCGGCAGTTTTGTATAGCATTAGATAGATGTCTTTCTTAGGCACGTGGTAGATTCACCTTCCCTTTTGCTTCAAAGTTATTTTGTTTATTTTTTGAGAGGTTTCTGGAGATGAGGCCTAATTTTGTTTAGCAGTCTCGTAGGCCGATGTTACATGTATAGTTGCATATGTGGCGCCATATGGTGCCCAAGAGGGGCCTGTCCGACTATCCGGCTAAGATATCTAGTGATGCACTGGAGCTGCTAGCCAGTGTTGATGATCACATGTTCGTGATGGTGCCGTGTCCGTATGCAGGTTTGGATTGGCGAGGGTGTACCAACATCCTTTTCACACAGGATGAACCACCGAATGCTAGAGTTAATATTAGTGTTTTCTTTAAATTAATATAGTTTCATTTTATTGTATTAATTAATTAATTAGAATAAAATTCATTCTAACACGTTCTATAACTTGTTTTATTAAATTTTTTAATGACATTGTCTAATTATTGTTTTGTACTATATATTTTGTAGATATTGGCACATTCGTTGGGGACATAATTCCACCCCCACCTAATGATCCTGTAGATTATGACGAGGAGATAGCAAAGGCCACAGATCAGGGTAACATACCTGATCCTCGGACGTAATACCCACGACGATGTGGCGTAGAGTGGTTCGATTCATGATGGAGTTCGGTGACTGACTGCGTCGACTCCTGGTTGATGAGGGAGTCTGCCCTGCTACGATCAAAGAGTTCCAGGCTGATAATAGGCTCACCTAACTCTGGAGAGAGATGCCCTGCGATATGATGATCCTTATGCGTCATATCGTTGCAGCTTTTAGGCTACTGGCAGTTAGGAGGGATAGGCGTCGTGGAGATGCACGAAAACTCAACTCATCGAATGATCATGATCACAAGGGGAGTGATCATCATTCTAGTACTCCACCTCCTCCTCCTTCACCTCGCGTTGAAGTTGAGTAGGCATCATCAAGTCTTGATCATCAGGCATCTTCTGAGCAGGCACCATCTCAGCAGGCACCTATTCTTGAGTAGACACGACCATCGACTGAGCATGCACCTCATCCTGAGTAGGCAGATCCATCTGAGCATGCACCATCTACTAAACAAGGGGCACCATCGACTCATCAACGTGCACCTATTTTGCAGACACCATCTAATCAACATGCACTTCCTGAGCAGGCACGTCATCCATCTGAGCATGAGGCTACACCATCGACTGAGCATGCCTCGAGTACTAGTTATAGTATTGATGTAGTACCACTAGATATTTGACATTTAGATGCAGTTCTATTACAGTTGTATATTTTTGACATTATATATATATATATATATATATATATATATATATATATATATATATATATATGGTGCATGTATTTTATGTTCATGTTGATGTACTTAATTTACATGTTGGTGTTCATCATGATGTGTATATTGTTAGCTCATGTTAGATATGTTCATTTAATGTGCTTGCAGATAGATGTGTATGTGATAACATTTTTTTTGACATGAGATGTATATTTGATGTTTGTGTTGTGATGATGTTATACAATGCTTGTGTTTTGTTAGATGATCACGATCACGATGATTAGATGATGTTAGCGAAGTTGAGTGTGTATTTTAGAATATGATGTTTGTACGATGGTTATCATGATCATGATGTTAATTTTTAATATTAAATCATGATATTTATTAAATATTATGTTTTGGTAATTGTAAAATTGTGTAATTGTATGTATCATGATTGTAATTGTAATTTTAATTGTAATTGTATGTAAAATTGTAAAATATTAATTGTAATTGTAATTGAAATTTTAATTTTAATTGTATGTAAAATTGTAAAGTAATTTTAATTGTAATTGTATGTGAAATATTTGTAAAATTGTAATTGTATTGTGAAATTGTAAAATTGTAATTGTAATTGTATGTATTGTCATGATTCAATTTTATTAAAATTGTAAAATTGTAAATTTAATTGTAATTGTATTTAAAATATTTGTAAAATTGTAATTGTAATTGTATTGTGAAATTGTAAATTTTTAATTGTAATTGTATGTATTGTCATGATTCAATTTTATTAAAATTGTAAAATTTGTAAATTTGTAAATTTGTAATTGTAATTGTAATTGTATGTATTGTGATTGTAATTGTAATGGTATGTAAAATATTTGTAAAATTGTAATTGTATTGTGAAATTGTGCAATTGTAATTGTAATTGTATGTATTGTCATCATTCAATTTGATTAAAATTGTAAAATTTGTAAATTTACAAAATTATAGATTAATTGTTAATTTTGAACCATAACTAACGTAAGTAAAATGTATACCGTACATATTGTTACATTACCATAATTGTAAAATTGTAAATTTGTATGAATATAAATAATTGTAAAATAATAAATCTAGAATAATATGAATTTTTGTAACATAATAAAGTTTAGAAAATAATGCAAATAAATTCATGTTTAGAATTATCATTATTTTACTATGATCTTACATACCAAAAATAACAGTATGCATTAATACATTTTTTTTAAATTTCGAAGATATATGTATATATATAGGGTGCATTTATTTAATTAATGATATAGTGAAAAACCATTTAAAGCAATCAAGTATTTTTATTATTTTAGGAATTGACATAAAAAAAAGAACTTGATACATTTCATTATTTTCGAGATCTACATAATTGCAAATTATCAAGTGAAATGATTTTAACATTAACACAATGAAAACCAATCAATTCAAAATACATATTATAATGTTTCGAAAAAACGAGTCTTAGTTATAAGGTTAAGTCCTCTTATTTATAAAAGCCCATCTTAAATAGTATAAATGATGAAATAACACATGTAACATATCACTCTCTGTTCTTATGATCACCCTCATTATATTCTAGCTTGCCTGGCATGATAACACTATTGTTTTCAAAAACATGTTTTGATCTAGGATCATATCTCAATACAAACCACCAATCCCTATCCAACACATCTGGGTAAAAAAACACCTGGTTGCAGTGTTTGGGGAAAACATAAGGCTCCTTAGATTCACCCCACATCTTTCTAGAGTTGATACATATCAGCCTACTATTGCGATATTACTTTACATTATTCCGATCAAAGGTGTCCCACCACTTGCACCTATAAAATAACATAGTGGAAATAAGAGAAGTCCACTTCAATGTTCTGTTGTATCTTTCCGACGTAACCTAACATCCCTCATACTAGGTTTTGATCACAGTGGCTAGCTCGACTAGATTGATCGAATATGATTTACACTCCACAGTCTTGTGTCATGTGTCCATCATCGACATTTTTGTGCGAAAATGGTGTCCATATGCCCACATAGATGGGAACAAATGCACCTATATTTTTTTTTAAAAATCATAGTGTCATGTGTCTAATAACCAAACTGTTAAAATATAAAATATAGATGTTACATTTCAAAGGTGCATTATTAAGTTTAAAATGTACATAAATATATTATTACCGAGTTGCTGCACCCAATCCCTACATTTAGCGCATCCTCTTCAGCATACAGGTAATGACCGGTTACACCATATTTCTCCCTGACTTGGTCAACAACCCAATTGTTGTGGCATATAATTGGCATATTTTCTTTTAAATGATCGGGATAAGGAACTCTTATACCATTCAACCATTTGAATTATTTCCTGTCACTATCCCATTTCATCCTATTTTGTTCTTACAATGTGACCCACGATAGTGTCACTTTGGAATTGTAAATAACGAATTTATTGATTGCTTCAATTTCTGCATTCGTTGATGAAATCAAACCGACATATAGTACATATGAGATCAAAATATACACTATATCGAAGTTCAACATGAATATTTACTTTGTGTAAATTTGAAAAATTATAAGTCACTTACTCTTTATCAAGCGCCTTTTTCCATTCGTTTGGAGAAGCTCCACTTCTCTTTTGTCTTCATCCCTTTCATCATCCCAAATCAACGCACATGGTCTGTTGTCAATCTGCTTGATGTACTTACTGGCATAATAGAAAGACTCATACGATATGTACCACTCTGCCATAGACCCCTCAGGTTTTTCCCTTTGTCGAAAAAAACCTTTCAATTTCTTCATGTACCTCTCTAAGGAGAAAATCAGATGACAAGAAACCATGCCAACTAATTGAACCTCATCTACTGGGTGGATTAGAAGATGAAACTGCAAGTCCATGAAACTCGTCGGTAGTTCCTTCTCAAACATACAAACAATATCAATTATCTCTTAACGCCACCATGTAATGCTAGCCACATGAATCTCCTTTGACGTGATCCAACGTACAAATGCAGATAATTTAGATATGGCATGTCCTAGGTCTTGGAGGAAGTCATGTTTCACACACCCACGCATGAAAAAAGGATAATGACACTGCAAAGTTATAAACACATGCAATAATATACAAAATTAGTTATGTTTTATGATCCCATGGGATAAAATTTATTAATATAAAAAATAATAAAATCATGCTTTTGACATTATACGTACTCTTAGAAGATTCAAATGGTCATCTAATTTCAACCTCAACAAATAGTCTTCCACGGTGAAGCAATGCCGTAGTGAAGACCCATATGAAAATGGCACCCTCACACCCATTATAAATTCCTTTTCCAAAGAAAGATGATATTTTTTTTAAATCCATGGGACATCACCTTCTTTGAAATACCAATTAGAGGGACCAGCCTCTGATCCTATACTTTCTAATTGTCTTGGATAATGTTACTTTTTAGTTTTTGAAGTAACAAGATCTTTCCTAACAACCAATGTGTCACTTTTTTTTGATGATATGTGCCTCCATAAAGAATATGAAACATTTTAAATATATGCATGGGATCTAATAAGTGGGTAATCTTAAGAATCTCCCAATATGGGAAGTTATACAAGATAAATTTCCTTTTCATCTCAATGGAAAATTTCTCAACATAGGTGTCGAAGAATTCTGGATCATCGAATATAGGCACCCCATTTGAATCGATCATTTCTATGAATTCCTTCTGCTTCTCTCTCTCATATGCTCTAAGCCATTCAGCTGGTGTCGTTATTGCAGGCCTTTGGGTTCTCTCTCGTTTACCATTGAAAGCGTATGTTTGTCTTCTGTAAGGGTGTTCTTCTAGGAGGAGTACCCTGGAGCAGTCATACACTGGCTTTCGTAGGTCGTTAGACCATCTAGATTTCAGAGAAGGTCCACAACATTTACATCCATAATACCTTTTTGTTACAAGACCTGTGAAATAATTGTATACAATATGCATGGAACTTTAAAGAATATTATGAATATAAGAACAATTACAATGAATTAAATAATCAATATTCGAAAGAATATTGTTACGTATATAAACAAATCAATAAACATGTAATTTACCAGAGCAAACTCCTAAGCTTGGATAATCATGTGTCGTGTAAGCACCTATGCCATACAACGTAAAACTCCTCTCTTCTGTAATGGGTCATGATACATCATATACATTTATCCCATCCCATAATTCCTTCAATTCATCTACCAGTGGTCGTAAGTAGACATCCATATTATTCACTTGTCTTCTACGAGGGTCTATGAGAGGCAACATAAGAAGTTCATTCTTTACGGATAACCATAGGGTGATATTGTTATTGATCACTACTACAAGCCAAATAGAATAGTTGGTGTTCTCGAGGGAATATGGGTTGATGCCATCCATGGCTATGTTGAGTCGTAGACTTCGTACTTCATCTTTGAATTTTTCAGGCCATGTATCCTTTATATGCTTCATGGATACTGAATCTGTTGGGATTCGCTTAACTCCTAACTCACTTTTGTGTGAGGCATGCCATCATTGCAGCATAGCTAATTCTTTGCAATGAAAGAGCCTTTGAACCCTTGGGATTATAGGCATGTGCCTCAATATGTTAAAAGGAGGACCACGTGATTTACCCTTATTTTTTGATTTATCATACCAATCATGGCCACATTTCAGTCATATCTCTTTGTCTGCATATTCTCCTCTATATATAATATAATAATTTGGACATATGATATGATAATTTCTTTGCCTCTTCACAGCTACCGGACAAGACATTATCACTAAGAAGAATCTTATATTTGAATAACCTGTAGTTGTTCATGGAAAATATTAAATGTACACTTCCAATAATTATTAACGTTCATAAAATTGAACATTTGAAATGTTGATTGTGTGACAATATTTCTCAAAATATAAGGGAATTGATGGTCAATTACCTCAAAATTTCTGAGAAACATGCATACGAAAAGCTAATTTTTTTTTTTCAAGTTGTACAGTAACATCGTTGTCCCCAACTCGGTAGATTTTGACTAACCTCCAGGTCCAAAGAGAGGGGTGGTGGAAGAAAATTTAAGGCTTTCGAAAAAGGTATCAGTGATATGAGCATCATCCCCTAGTTGATCATCGTTCTGGAATGCATCTAACAACATTGTCTCCATGGCAGTCATATCCCTTAAGTAATCATCCATAACATCCTCTATTTGATTTCCTCCATTGCCAGCTTGTGAAGAACAACTATTGCTGTAGTGATTCCTAATTAGTGAATATGGACGTAGTGGGAATTAAATAGGTGGTTGATTCAACCATTCTTGGTATCGTTCCTCTACGATTTTTTCTCTTAATTCAACCTTCTCTCAATTTGACATTGTTGTGGGGTGCAACGAAAGATGGTAGGTAGGTCGCTCATCATCACTAGAAGCATAATAATTTCAAAAAATACATTTGAACATGATTAGTACAAAATGATATCAATTAGTAAGCTCGTCAATGCATGATTAATTGGTTTGACGTTGAAATAATTACATTATACCATACAATTATTATTACCATCATTGTCCCAGGATTGTGGCTAGAAGATGACATGTTACAATTGGCAGGGTGAAGCGACTGTCCATTTTCATCTACCAACTGCGCCTTGCGGTATGCTGCTGATGGTAAGAGCTTCTGATGCTTTGGAAGTATTTGAATATTTTGTGCATCTGAATTCAATTATGAATCTGCATGAACTTGCAAATTTGTATACATTAATTTTATTCAGTTGTTTGACATGGATAAAAAAATAAATTCAATTAGATAATGAAAATATAAATAAAATCTCAAGTAATTACATCTGGAGATGTATAGGGAGAACTCCGCGATGGACTTTGAGAAGTATTATGGAATGAGTTGGATTTTGAAGAATTTTCCATTTGATATAATTATGATATTTTCTCCTTGAATTTGCGAAAAATCAACAACAAATATTGGTGTACAGACCTAAAATTAATTTCGGTGCCTTAAAAAAGAAGATATTGTTATCGGTGATAATGTAATGTTAACCGCACCGGTGCAGTTTTATTACCGGGCGCACTGGTGTTGTTAGTTAACAAACACACCGAATATCGGGGAAAAAAAACACAACTTTATTTTTTTGAAGTGAAAAAAAAACAGTAAATTGAAAAATGATCGACAAATAATTTTCGGAAATCTAATTTCATCAAAAAATTCTTTAAATAGTTAAAGCTATTCATCATTTCATTGTTTTTGCAAAATTTTAGGGAGGGATTTGCACGAGAGACATACCTGGAGTAAGAGAGCATGAGAGCACTATGGGGAAGCAAAATACTTTCGAACAAAAACACTATTCAGAGAATCAGAATTTGAAACATCTGGCGATTCACACAAAAACACTGTAGTATAGTAAAATTGTTAAATTTTACTGTAATAATTGTTTTTTTTATAGTTTCTGTTAGATTTAATACATGGATGGTAAAATTTTTAAATTTAATGTGCATTTTACTTATAAAATCATTTACAATCTCTATTCCTATTTACATTTAATTTAAATTAAAAAAAATCCATTCTTACGTTAAACCCTTGCTTCTTCTTGTTTATGTGACTTCACAATTAGGGCTTTTCATTTTAGATTTATAGGGTTTGTATTACAATATATATAGGCATATGAAATAGAACCCATGGGACCACTTGTAGAGTCAAATCCCAATCCCTGTCAGCCCTTGCACGATTTAAAAAAAACAAATTTTATTAATCGATGAGCATTGTTTAAAATCGCAGACCGATGCGCAATTGTAGTATAGCACACCAGGCGCGTATTGAAAAAAAACACTGTTTGATAAAAATATTTTTTTATTAATTTATGTTTATGTTAATTGATGCTCCGGTATAAATATAACGCACCAGGTCTCCTTGTTGACAAAGAGAACCATACGATGTTTCTAATGTATTGGCGGTGTGTTTATAAGATCCTACCACACCCCGTTCGGTGCGTAAGTTGCAAAAGTCACACCGTTTTCTTGATTTTTTTTTTCCCTGAAAAGTATGTGATTTATTTATAAAATATATTAATGAATGGTACAAGTTTATATTGATAAATAAATGGCTAACAAGAGTTCAGGTAACAAAAATACTGATAGCACATCCAAAAAAGCAAAAAAGGCAATTTCTTTGTAAATTATATAAAAATTATTATTTTTGAACTATATGTAAGTTTAAATAATATGTATTGTTTAGTGTGTATCACGCAGAGCCACAAAATGACGAAGCTCGATAAGATTCTTTCTAATATAAGACCATAAGAGCATAAAAGCTTGATGGAAAAATTGCAGAAGGATGAATCACATGAATGAAAAAATACTGTCGATCTAATATGAGTTTCTTTTTTGAATTTGCATTAATAATATACCTAAAAATATTAGATAACATGTTTCAAACAATCTATTAATTCAGATATATTTAATGTTATACAGGGAACAACAACAAAGAAAAGGAATGTTGTTCTAAGAAAAAAAATAGAACATGCAAATGAAAATGAATTGCTCCTTAGCTCATCTGGAGTGGTGTTGGAGGTTAATGAAAGGGGGAAAAGCATTTACAAAATTGTGAGGGATCTAGTGGAATGAATGTATAGATGTTCTTTCCACTTACAATACAAAAATCAATCCAATGATTCCAAGAACCAAATTTTATTTAAACTACAGGAAGAGTTTCCAGAGAATTGGTCAATGAGACATGAGTTAGAAATATTTAATTCCTACTTGTCTATGGTTGTAATTCTCCATTTGAGGAGTTTGTTCCTACATAATAGGATGTAGTTAGAACTATATTATTTCCTATTTTAGTGTGTGGTTGAGAGAATCTCTCAACCACATTACTGTACGTCCAAGATAGATTTCCTATCTTGAGACTATTTTATGTATAAATATGTGTATAATTTCTTTGATTAAGAATATAGAATTTGATTAGAGTTTGTAGTGTGATATTTTATCTTGGTATCAGAGCGTGGGCCTCGGCCCCTCGTGGGGTGAGGGAAATAGGAAAAAAGAGAGTTTTTGTTTTTAGCTGTTTGCTTGTCCATCAGGCTTGGTTTGATGCTGTAGCAGTGTGGCATCTTCATGCGTGAGGCCGAGTAAGGCAAGGAGTGTGGGATCACCTATTGTCAACTCTTGCAATTACTAAGAGGTAAGCAACATAGAGCGGCCTGTGTGTCTGTGGAGAATTGAAATTGGAGCGACCTGTTGGCATCAAATGGTGAATGGCCGAGGCAACCTACCTGTGTGTGGATTACCTTCCCAGAAAGCTACCGGAGCGTTGAGCTATCTGTTGTTGGAGCGCTGCATGCCTCCACGTCGTTTTTTTTTTGTTCTTTCCCTTGTGACAGAGGAGCGTGAGGAGTCAACGTGGAGGAGCCTTGCTGGCTGCTTATGCTGAACGTTACCTGAATGCTGTGGGAGAACGTTTCCATTCTTGCAACGCTGCCTTCCTACTCTTGAACGGAAACAGAACCCGAGGCCAGTGTGTTGCTTTTTCCAATCAGTGCCCTCTATCATACGGTGAAGAATGTTGTTGCTTCTAAATCCGTATTACGTTGAATTGTTACCCAACCGTAGTGAATGGAGGGACGAATGGATCTACTTCTGCTGAAGCTCCCGATGGAGACTTGCCCAGTGTCATGACTTGAACCATAGGATCATCATGAAAAGAACGGTTTTGTGGTCTTGCAAGCTTTGCTAAAAGTGAATTCCTTGTTCCTTACAGTTTCTGTTCTAAAGCAGGGTAACAATTTAGGCCGGTATTTATGGCTGTTTCTTGGTTGGCATCATTTGTATATTTTCATACGCTTCCATCCTGTAGACTCTGTTCCATGCAGTATTACAAATGGAAATTGGAAGTGCCATTGTTAGAATGGCTTCACTTATGAATGCCTACTTGTGCATTCTTTATGATTTTTCAATCTATAATTGATTGGGGAAGCTGTGGAGATACATACTTTCCTACTGATTCAGGTGCTATTGATGCGGGAGTTACATAAAGTCTTTGCAATTTGAAAAACTTATGCATGAAGTTAAATGACAATTTTTTGGACCCAAAAAGTAAATCAAAAGGCAAAGGTAAAATTTTTGGGCATGTTTCTGCTGCCAATAAAGAGAAATTGCAGAGCGTTGTTGCAAATATTCTTGCCGAAATTAGTAAAGGTGATGGTTGTGTGTTTAATAGAGGAAATTCTAGTGAAAGGAAAGCGGCTTAGCTGACACGGATTATTGTTGGGGTCGTTGAAGTTTTCCAATTTCAAAGTCGCCAGAAGAATATTAAAGGATGTCTTGGGGATTCCATGCTCTTTATTGAGTGCTTGAAAAATGGTTGTTGAACTTTGCTGCACCGTAGCAGAACGTGGTGCTCGTTTGGCAGGAGATGGGGTTGCTGGAATATTGAAAAAGATTGGAAGAGGTAATGTGAATGACGCTGCAGAATTTCCAACATTAATATATCATTCAAGAGATGGCTCGTGTGTTGGAGCTACTCTCTTTGCTGCATCTCACTCGATATATAGAGAGGGAGGAGTTTATGCTACTATCCAAATTTTTGATTCTCTGATGATGTTTTTAAATTTAAAATGTATTGATTAAGTGTCATGACAATGAAACTGGTTGTAATTTAAGTGACATTAGTGTGACCAACTATTGTCACAATTCTGAGTGTGTGTTGTAACTGGTCATTCCAACACTAAACAAATTTGTAGGATATGATGAAGACATGACAGTTACGTTAGAGATTGGAGGATGATCAAGTTTGTGCGTGCCCGGTGTGATGGAAATAGATTGTGGAGACATATCTGCATGTTCAATTGCGAGGAGATTAGCTGGACAATGGATCTTAGTTGTTGCAGTACGTTAGAGAGAATGAGGCAGCATGCTTGGAAGCAGTTACCAAGCATTGATACTGTGAGCAGGGGAAGTGGTATTATGTTTCCAGGGGAGTGGATACTGAAACACGATGGAGGATTGGACCGTGGAGTCCTGGAATATTGTTCTTGAAGGGAAAATTGTGTTCTCTTCGTGTGGCTGTGTGTGCCTATGTCTGGATCATCAGTGTTTGAATGCACTACATTGAGTCTAGTTGAAAAGTTGTCAATCCATTTCTTTATCAGTGCACCCCTCACAGGTATCGTTGGTGAAAAAATGGCTGCTGGTATGTTTGGAAAATAATCATCTATGGGCAGAGATAGAGAAATTAAATCTGAAGAGTTTATGTTGTATTCTCTTGGAATCATGTTTAAATATTATTGAGCCTTATTGAGCCTAGCTAACTCAATGTAGGCAAAGTTATTTTGTTATAATTTGCAACTCTAATGAATGACAGGTTAAGCTTGGAGTTCCAAGAAGTTATTTGACAAAGACAAGGATGCCCAGGATGTAGGAGAAGATGAGGTAATGAAGTAGCAACAACGTTTATGGTGGACAACAAAGTAGATGTTTGTTTGAGTTAGTGTGGTTTGTGGAATAGAATCCCTAGCATGTTATAAGCAAGTCTAGATGGTTGTTGTAATGGTCATTATGTGTACCCAGAAACTCCAAAATGTTGAAGTATGGAATGTAAGCCTTGTAAAGGCATCTGAAAGTTCGTGGTGATCTTAAAACCACTTTGTAATGGTTTGTGGTGAGCCAGAAACCACACATATATCGCCTTTGTGGCTGGTTGGTGGTGAGCCAGAAACCACATATAGAGCCTTTGTGGCTGGATCGCCTTTGTGGCTAAAAGTGCCTTTGTGGCTGCGTGTACACGAGAGCTTTGTGCTCGGTCGAGCAGGTGGACTGCAGTAACGCCTGGCTCATGGTCTCAGATGATTCATTAATCTCTGAGCAGAAGGGGGTTGGTGCGCTTTCTTCGTTGACAGCCGTGCTGAGAAGCGCAATTGGCGCGACTGTTCAGTACATACTCGTGCCAACGCGCCAAATCACGGGATTGGCGTGGAAGCGCACGATAAACCTGCGCCAGGATTTTACCTTGCAAATTTTTTGTTCTGGGTGCGGATTTTTCGCACGGGAAGGCGCCACCTCACCTTCGGTGGAATATCTGTGGAAAGTTGCAAATCGGAGAAGTTGCGGATCTGTTCGGGAGAGGCAGATGTTTTTGGAGGTTCTGCACATGCAATTCGCCCGATGGTGGTTGATTTTTAGGTACATATATGCAGTGATAATGGTCAACAGAATCATGTATGCGAAGGACATCCTACAGGACTAGCGGTTGCAGTGGTTGGTACCCATGCATTCCGGTGGATGGTTGCTCCTTTATATGGACGTCGACATATTCTTTGTTATGTTTGACCACAACCAAACTTTGTGAATTAACATCATGACAAGTAGTCATTAAGGGGGGGAGTTAGAAATATTTAATTCCTACTTGTCTATGGTTGTAATTCTCCATTTGAGGAGTTTGTTCCTACATAATAGGATGTAGTTAGAACTATATTCTTTCCTAGTTTTGTGTGTGGTAGAGAGAATCTATCAACCACATTACTGTACGTCCAAGATAGATTTCCTATCTTGAGACTATTTTATGTATAAATATGTGTGTAATTTCTTTTATTAAGAATATAGAATTTTATTAGAGTTTGCAGTGTGATATTTTATCTACATGTCAGACTTTTAATAGAAAAGACGTACAAAAACAAAAAAAATGATTGAAAAAGTAATATTCCTTTAATTTTTTTTCTAGAATTATATGTATATATTACTACAAAGAAATCATTTATAAATATCACTTTTGTTATATTTAGTTTTCATATATCAATATAAAAATTAAATAGTTTATTGTCGTGTTACTTTTTTAGGAAGATTATGAAAATCTTAAAAGATTAATGAGCTGATATCAGAAAGATGCTTGTAGGAATGTCCAAAAAGGTGTACAAGGAGATGGTCAAAGAAATGGACATAATTGCATTGCACGAGGAGCCATCTCAACAACAACGTGCTTCAAATGTAATATGTAATCATTGATTTTTTCGATTAGGTACAATAAACAAATAATTTAGGATTAAATATTAATTTTCAAGTATTTTTGTTGGAACAAGTTTCCCTAACCGCAATTTTAGTCCAGTTTTGTAATATTTTAGTAATACTTGGTCTAGCACAGGGGATTTGGGGTGGGTCGAAGCCGTGATGTGTTGTAATGGGTCAAAGGGTAGACCAGGAGTCTACACACCCCGGTGTTCGGACATTAGAAGTATCGTGGGCTAAGATGCTATAAATAGATAGGTAATCGAGTCTAGAGGTAGAAAAGAAAGGATATAAGTTAAGCTTGGATACAAACTTGTGATCTTTTGTGTCAATCGTCTGGGTAAGGGCTCCTGCTGGCTGTGTGCACAGAGACCCTGAAAAACTGCTGTGTGCGGACCTCATTGGCTATGTGTGCGGGGGTGGTCATAGAGTCTGCAAGTAGGATCTGGATATGAATGAATGAGAAGACTGTTTTGTGATATTTGAGTATTTATGTGTTATGCTTATGGGTTGCGTTATATGTTATTTATGAGATAATGTACGTTTTCTAAATATTGATGGTTTATTGATGCACACGTGGATGCGATGCTATAGAAAGAAATGAATGCATAGATCTGGCTATAATTTGTCTTGTTATATATGATTACTGAGTTGTTACGTCTGATTACTGGGCTTCACTTGGGTTATTTCACCAATATACTATTAAGGGTTCTAGGTTAGGGCTTCTCCAACGCAGGTTTGTTAGATTTGAAGGGACCCCTTTTAATTAACTTTATCTTTCTCAGGGTGCAGAAGCCTAGTTCCAACACCCTCCCATAATACTTCAGGTGAGACCTTGACCTGTGTAAGTAGGTCATTAGCGAAAGGGCCAATAGTATCGGGGTTTGTTGGCAAACCTGAAAACCGAACCTGGGTCAAGACCCCTAAAGCCAACAAATGGTTCCGTTGCCAGGACTGGGAGCATGTTGAGAGAGGGATTGGGTAATTCCATGGGGTCATTGGCAGCCATTAAAGCATGAGTTAGAAAACTGGTTCGAAAAAAATATTCAAGAATTTTCCCTAAAAGAGAATAGGAGTAAGAAGCTGTCTGCGGAAGAGTGGAAAAATAGGTATATTTTTACGAAAGTACACGAAATCTTCTTTGTATTCTTTGCACACGAGTTGCAAGAGTGGAAGGCACAGTTGGCGGAATTACAGACTTGCTTGAAAGATGACCTGGTCACACAGTGGACCCCCGAATTGATTCAGCAATTGGAAAAGACTGATAATAAGATTACCAGAACAGTAGATCACTGGGTTGAAAGTATCTTGGGAGGATTCATGACAGAATTTGCCGTTAATCAATTTGTGTCATATTTAGAAGCAGAGTGAAGGTTCTTCAAGGGATTTAGAGGTAAGTTCCTAAAAACCCTGACGTTGTTGATTAGATGCTATAGAGTGAAAATGGTGTCTTGTGTGGCCACACCGAGTGAATGACCTCTGACCAGAGCGGGAGCACGACACAAAGTGGTAAATACTACCGGGTTAATCAAGAAGGAGAGAGATCAATATACAACCCCTTAAGGGAATCACCTGATTTTAACCAAGGAGGGGCTGCGCAAATTGGAACCAGCCCCCCAACCACGCCTGCATCAAACCCACATAAGGGGAAGAATTCTCCTACACCTCCTCCGCCACCACCGGAGGACGACATGGCCATGCACATGAAACTACCTACCTTTAAGGGTGTAGGGGACGAGGATATGGATTGATTATGGTTCGAACTAGAGTCTGTGTGGACCGCGCAGAATGTTAACAATCATGCTATCAAATGAGCGCAACTATCCATAGCCTTCGAGGGAAGGGCCCTAGATTGGTTTATGGGATGTATTGGTCAACATGCAAATGCATCAATACAAGATATTAAGAATGCCCTAAAGCAAAAATTCCGGAAGCCTAAGTCATACTCTCAATGTGTAGTCAAATTAAAGGAATTTAAGGAGGGACCTACAGGTTCTTCTGGGAAGATGACCAACGATTAAAGAAGGTTATCAACGATGGGGGATTTGTCTACGAGGATAAGCAACACAAGGAATGGTTTATCGCTATGGTATTACCACACCTACGTGAACCCATGGGACAATAGAAGATGGGTTCCCAAGAAGAAGCTCTGGAGATTTCCATGAAATTAGAAGCTACGCCAAGAGATGATACACAGTTTGTAGCTCTACAGATCCAAAGCCAGCTAGAGACAATGCACTTAGAAATTCAGAACTTATGAAAGGAACGCGGTAAGGAAGCTAGCGAATATCTGGTGCATACCCTGTAGGATGGCAGGTCATACTAAGGATCAATGCCCCTTGTTATCAAATTATATGCAGGCTAGGGGGCCGATCCCACTACGACCTAGGGAAATGGCTAGCCCTAGCAGTCCTATGCTATGGTGCAATGACTGTCAGGTAGCAGGAATACATGATACAGATCACTGCCCACGGTTGGGTGCTTATGTTCCAGAATTGAAACAAGAGTGGTGCAGATTCTGCTCATCTGTGGGTCATGATGAACAAAACTACCGAATGCTTGACCTCATGGTGGATAGGGGAAACTTATACAGGGTGTAGGAAGACCCCTCATCACAACTATCTCCTTCTAGATGAGGAGGATATCCCGCAAGAGGAAGAGGAGGAGGGAGAAGGGGGAGTGCAGGTCGAGGACGAGGACAACTGATCTGTTACGACAATGGAGACATGAGACATTTCAGACAAGATTGCTCGAATCCTACGTGCCCGTCTTGTAGATATTGTAGGCAGTCCAATCATGTCATTGAAGACTGCCCGATATTAATAGCAAAAATGCAAGACAAACAACAGATGCCTATGCAGAATGTGCAAAGGGTTAAGGCAGAACCATGAGATGATGGACCATGTATTAATGTGATCACACGCAGCAGAATTTCCACAGGGGGAGTTGAAGAAAAGGTCGCAACTGAATCACTAATCCAGAAAACTGGGGAAAAAATGGAAGGCTTAGATCTGAAAAAGGAGAAATAAACCTTCAAAGAATTTCGGAGGGAGATGAACAAAGATGAAGCACCTACTACAAAGAGTATGGTAGATCCAAAACCAAACGAAGCAGTTAAACCATTCCTCTAGGCATGTATGAAGCTGTTGTGTAACCAAAAGTTTGTAGAGAATCTCCATGCATTAATAGATAGGTGCGTAGAAAATATTTCCTTATAGTCAGAGGTTAAAACTGTGAACAAGCTATACAAAAACAAAAAAAGGACGGGACGGGAAATGCACATGACTGCGTAGATTGGAGACTACGAAATGGATCAAGTCATCCTTGATTTAGGATCAGACGCAAATGTCCTACCCAAGACGACCTGGAAACGAATGGGAGAACCTAAGCTGGAGTGGTCAACTATTCAACTACGAATGGCTAATCAACAAAAGATTATCCCACTGGGATGACTAATAAAGGTTGTGGTAGACATTGCAGGTGTTAAAGTCTACACTGATTTTGACGTAATTCAGATAGTGGATGACGTAGACTCTTACCCTGTGCTCTTAGGCCTGGATTGGGCCATTGAAATGGGAAGTATCATTAATTTAAAAACAAGGAGCATTATTTTTGAAAGTGAGGGCACAAGGGTGATAGTTCCGTTGGATCCAATAGAAGGAGAGCGGTACACTGAATCAGTACAGTAGGAAGAGGATGTTGATCACATATACAAGCTAACCGCCCGGGATGACGACTGGATCAACCGCATAACTGATGGCATGCTATGTTGGGAAAAAGACAACGAATGTTTCTCTGACTGAATGGAGAGATAGAAAATTGGCAGAACCAACTACATGATGTATCTGCACTAAGGTGTCTTAAGGTCACAAAAAGATTTTGATGCATCTCATCAGAGGTAAGATAACTACCCTACTTTTATGGCTCTGGTAACGTGAAATATTTCCTCAAAGAAATTGAAGAAAATGTCCCTGAAGAATGAATATTTTGGGCCCTTGAATTGGCCATGAACGCAATTCTCACGCGCTGGTGAGAAAATCATAAGGGAACTTTTTGGGACTGGGGGGGAATGCTGAAAGATGATGATCTTACAATTTGACATGCCAGTCAAACCACCAATGGAACTCTTCTCTGGACGAGGGGATCTGTGCAAGCACTTGGATCTCTAGATGGAAGTATCGAATGAAGACCCATGGAATGAATGTGTCCACATGTTTATTCACACATTGGGACCAATCTCTACCACTTGGTACTTGGACGCAAAACTGCACCAACGTACCCAACATTGGGGCACAATGGCTGAGGATTTTATAATGATGTTTGGATTAACAAGAGGAACTGAGCAATTGGATAAAGCCCTTCAAGATATAGATGTTATGGTCTTCAATGAGTCCCTCCCTAAGAAGGAGTGTGTTGTGAAAGCCTGGGACACGCAGATACAGGACATTGTAAACTGCAGAAATTTGTCAATAGAAGATTGTGATGAGGATCCCCAGAATATCACCGTCCTAGAATCAGTAGGAGAACGTGCCATTGCAGGACCTTTGCTACAGGCGTTCGACGTTACCAAACCATTGAAATTGAAGGAAGTCAACATTGGCATGGAAGTACAGCCCAAGATAGCCAAGATTGGGGATTACTGGGATGATGGCATGGTGGGGAAGATCGCAAAATTGCTAACTAAATATTAGGATCTATTCCCTACCAAGTTCTCTGAACTCAAAGGGATCATAGGAGATGTGAGAGTCAAGCCAGATGCGCGGCCGGTCAAAAAACGAGCCTATCGCCTAAACCTGAAATACAAATAGAAGGTTAAGGATGAAATTGAGAAGATGGTGAGTGCATGTATTATTAAACCCGTAGAACAGTCAGATTGGGTAAGTCCTATGGTGGTTCAAGAAAAGAAGACTAAAGGAGAGATAAGGATTTGCGCAAGTTAAATGATGCCTGTTTACATGATCCTTTCCCTACACCATTCTCTGATGAAATCCTAGATAATGTGGGAGGTCAGGAAGCTTACTCATTTACTGATTGGTTCTCGGGGTACCATTAGATCCACATAGCACCTGAAGATCGCAACAAGACAACTTTCACAACTGAATGGGGCTCATTCCAGTACACTGTCATGCCATTTGGACTAAAGAATGCCCCTGCCATCTTTTCACACAATGTTGTAGCCGTATTCAAGGAAGTCATTCACAAGTTCTTGGAAGTCTACTTTGAAGATTGAACTGTTTTTGGGTTAGTAAAGAACCATGTGTCAAATCTGCGCATGATGCTGGATACCTGCAGGAAGCATCAAATTTCGCTAAACATCAAGAAATGCATATTCTATGTCCCATTCGGGGTTTTATTGGGACACGTAGTATGTCAGCAGGGATTGATGGTTGACCCAACCAAGATCGCAATTATCATCAATTTTGCAGTCCCAATTATTGAAAAACAACTGCGCTCCATCCTTGGCCACACGGGTTACTACAGGAAGTTTATTCAGGGGTACAGTTTGATCACCGCTCTGATGGAGAAATTGCTGAAGAAGGATGTCTCGTTATTTTGGGATGATGAATGTCAGAAAATATTTGAACTATTAAAAGAAAAGATGGTGACTGCACCTATTCTTATATTTCTTGACTAGGCAAAGATCTTTCACATACATGTGGATGCATTAGGGATCACATTATGAGCTGTCTTGGCACAACCTGGAGAAGGGGACATTGATCACCTGGTGGCCTTCGCTAGCAGGAAGCTTTCGAACGCAGAGAGTAAGTATTCTACCACAGAGCGTGAAGGGTTGGCGATGGTGTATGCCCTACAAAAATATAGGCACTATTTTTTAGGTGGACAATTCAAAATATTCACAGATCATTCAGCTTTAAAATACTTGGTTAATAAACCTGCGTTGGGGGGGAAAATCTGTCGGTGGCTGCTGCTGTTTCAAGAGTATGATTTTGAAATCATTGTGAAACCTAGGAGGTTGAAGGCTGGACCAGATCACTTGTCCAGGATCGAAAATGGGGAAGAGCCAACTAACTTAGAAGACAGATTACCTGACGCGCAACTGTTTGATATCAAGGTAGTTGATGAGAACTTGTTGGGAAAAATACTGAGAGGGGGGAGGGGGGTGAATCAGTATTTAGAGCATACTCAAAACTTTTAAATTTTTCTTTCTCTAAAACCCATATGCTACTTTAATGAAGCCAACTCGCGTATACACGTGGATATCCTTAATAAAACTCGCGTATTAACAGAGATCTCATTATGCTAATAATTATTTGCTTAGATCATTACATCATTCATTCATTAGATGATTAGTAAATAGTAAACATGTGCAGTAAGAACAGAATAAATTATCACACATAAGCAACACACATGAACACCAGGATTTAAGGTGGAAACCCACCCGAGAAACCACCGCCGCGTCGCTTATAACAAATGACAACCATGTACCGGCGCAGACTCTCATACCAAGACGCAGACCCACCGTTGCAGCTACAACCTTCTTCGTTTACCCACCTCTCCCGGAAGGGAGCTGCTACAACCCCTTGCTCGTTTACCAGCCTCTCCTGGAAGGGAGCTACAACCCCCTGCTCTCGTTTACCAGCCTCTCCTGGAAGGGAGCTACTACCCCCTGCTCTCGTTTACCAGCTACCACTGGAAGGGAGCTACAACCCCCTCACTGAAGGCTTCGACCTTCAACACCATTGCGGACCATGTTTCATCAATTTTCATACTGGATCCAACAGCTTCCATACAACACAACTTGTAGGCCACTTTTCATCATATTTTCATACTGGACCTACTCCACACATTTAAGCTCAACATTCATCAAACTGAAACTTATAACCCCATCAATTCATTTATTGAATCATAAACCAATCAATCAACGACTTGATCTTCAATTAACATAATCAACAACATATTCATTATTCAAATAACCCAGTTCTGTATGAATACATCATTGACAGATAACAGTAGAACAACAAAAAAGATCAGGCATTTCATTCCACTTACTTCAGCAAACCCTAGATTCCATACGCGCTTTTACTTCACTGAACTTGCATATGTACGCGCTTTCATGCAGACCTACTCGCGTATACTTCTGTGCATTCTTCAGAAAGCCCTATCTGCCCATACGCGCTTTTCTTTAAACAGACCCGCGTATACACGCGCTTTTACTGAAGCGAACCTGCGTATACAAAAAAAGAACTTTTCAGGACTATGCAGCTCTTCAGATCAGATAAACAACTCAGATTTCATCCTTTACTTCAGAAATTATTTCACCTCATCTCAGATCTAAACATTCCATAAACAGATCTAGAAAATACATATACATTTCAGATCTAGAGATCCCTCTTCATCATTTTCTTCATAGATACATCACAGATTCAGATCTATCAATCAAGAACAGAGTTCATCCATGCAGATATTCCTTAGAGAGATTTATTCATTCACAACCCTCACTCATGCACACCTTGCACAATGATCTTCTTCTCCTTATATAGATTTAGCCTTTATCAATACCATGAGTCAAAACCACACAACATCCGATGGTATTCCTGGACGGGATCAAATATATAATCAAGCGCTCAATACTTTGGGTCAATACCATGGTAATGTCCCCTGGTTTCCTAAATTTAGAGCACAAATGACCATACGCGACTTGGCACGTACTCTTCCGCGTGCATATGCTACTTCTTCTTAACAAACCCGCGTACGCCTTGTGACATACCTTGTTTATCATTTTTCTGGCACCTGTTACTTTTGAGCTGATCTGTAGATACATCATCCTTTCTTATTTAACACATAGGTTGCTTATCATAGGCAACTCATCAATCAGGTTTCTATCAAAGTCAACACCTTGTATCACATTGTCAACAATCTCCCCTTAAATCATCAAGTAGGCTGTCATCAATGTTATCAAGTAGGTTGCCATCAAGGACAACACTCTGCATCATATTACCAACAATCTTATTTCATCAAGTAGGTTGCTATCAAGGACAACACATGCCAACAATCTCCCCCTTTGGACTTGATGGCAACCATGATGGTGTTTGATCACCACAACAGATAGATATATTGAATATAACCATTATGAAAACACCATGACGCTCTCCCCCTATTCAAACACCATGTTACTCTCCCCCTTTGACATCAAGGGCAAAGGGCGGATGAAAACCAAAACAAGGTTTTTCTCCTCATGTAGAAAGAAGAGCTCTGTAGATCTGAAGTGCACTAAAGTTACCTTGCTCCCCCTGAGTTCATGCTGAATCTTCAAACATATTATTCAATGAAGTACATGACTCTATGACCTTTCCTATCACCAAGGACTCATACTTCCATCAATGATCCAACCAAGTGGATTTACATATGTGACTCAAGTACCCAACCAAGTGGGTTTACACATTTTAACTCAACTACCCAACCAAGTGGGTTTAAAAATTTGACTCAAGTCCTTACATGACTGAATATTACCATTTTACATCATAGGTATCAACATGACCTTTTCATCAAATTACAAATATGACCTTTTACAACAAATACCAAAAGGACCTCAAGAAAGAGATCATATTTCAGAATCATCATAATGCCAACAATGCATTACATTCAGCAAGGCCAATGCTCCCCCTGAAATTTTGCATCCAATGCATCCTTTCCATATGACCAAAAATCCTCCTTAGCTTTGTGCAACCTGAACACTTTCAACAACCAATCATCAAGGCATCTTCACCCAATATCAGAGAATGAAATAGAAATATGAAAACTGGAACACCACCAGAGATACCAAACAGTATAGCAGCTGTGCTGAAAGAATGCTGACCCAAAAGAATTTTGTTAGCAAATACCCATACGCGGTTTTCTGTGTATGAACTCGCGTATATACGCTACTGTCTTTCAGGAAATCCACGTATCCAACTTAATCTTCTGAAATTTAATCAGATCTGATCTTCTGAGAGGTGGAAACATCTCCTAGCTTCTGTCTGAGAAATTTGAATGCTTCCCTGGAATATATGAGAAAAGAAAGATAGGACAATGTAGCTATGTTTTCAAGTGTCATCAAACATTTGTAGCATAAGTGCATCAGTAACCAGGCCTTCAGAATTTTTGCAGCAACAACAAATTCTTCTCAATAGGAATTATCATACCAGAACAACTTCTTCAATAGAAAATATGTGTCAAACAATCATCCATGTGATTCAAAATCACCAAGATCTTCAAGATTAATCATGATGTAATATTCTTAGGAAAAAGGTCTCAACCATAGCAACAAATTCTGCATGATTTGTTCTTATCTCTGAATCATAAGACTTCCAACTCATCCATGTGTGAAACAAAAGATATTTTTCAGCAAAAGGCAAATAGGGCTCATCCATAATCTCATCATAAGAAACCATATATCATGTCATCATCATTTGAGTAAGAACTAAGAAATAAGCCGATACAATGCCAACAATGCAATCATTAGATGTTAGACTGATGCTCCCCCTGAACCTGTACTCCTGTTCTTGAGCCATCTCACTGTTTTCCTTAACAGAAAAGAATACGCGACTGTCTTTAGCGTAACTCACGTGTATACACGGCTTTTGTTCAGTCAACCCGCGTATGGAAAGTGAAATACTGAAAATTTCACACTTTCATCTCCCCCTGAATTTGTACTACCTGTACCTATCTTCTTCACATTAGATGCATAGTCAAAAATAAACATAACCAGAATTACCAAACCAATCATGAGAATCACCATATATTGCTCCCCCTGTGATGATACATTGCTGATTCCTCTAATGTATCTCACATCACTCCTACAATCATTACGAGAAGTAAGCTTGAAAAGCGGATGACTGCAGTAGGATTATTATCTCCTACGTTTTTGACTGATCCTCCTTCCTTTTCCAGCTTTGCTTGAAACTTCTTATTGTGTGCTGGAAATTATTCAATTTCTCAGATCCATTCATCCTGCATTCTTTTTCTACATGTCCATACTTGTTACAGGCATAACATCTTGCATGACCAGAAAAGTAAGCATAAGGATCATAATGTGTTCTTCTATTCTTTCTTCTATTGCAATCAGCTGCTTTATGACCATACTTGCTGCATGAAAAACAATATCCCTTGAAGAAACCAAAGTACCTTTCTGTGTAGAATCTGTTTGTATGTGACTGAAACATTCTGCTTCTGCAATTGGCTGCAACATGCCCATAATTATGACATTTAAAGCATTCAACATTATTGATGCTTCTATAGTTAGGAGGGAAAGATTTCTTTTGAGAGTTCATGATTGTCGGTTGACCTTTTGTTTCTTCCAACACTTCAGGTTTTGCATTGATATCCTTTGAATCTTTAGCACTTCCTTGTCAACTAGATTCTCCTTTAACAGTTTCATGAAAACCAAGACCAAATTTAACAGAGGGAGACCTTTGACTATTAAGAATATTGTCCAGAATCTTAGTACTATCTTGGAACCTCAAGAGTTTATCTTTTTCTTCTAATTTACCTTTCAAAATATTTACCTCAACCTCCAATTTTTGGCATTGCTTCTTCATACTTACTTCGACCCTTCTTCCTTCTTCTACTTGATCATTCAGTTTGAAAATCTCTTCTTTCAACCCATTTTCTTGTTCTTCAAAAATTTGTAAAAGTTCTTCATTCTTCTTATTTGATGCTTCAAGATCTGCTTTTAGAGAGATGATTTATGCTTCAAGTTCTTCATTCTTCTTATTTGACTTTTCCGGATCTTCATTTAGATCGATGATTTCTGCTTCAAGTCTTTTATTTCGATTGGTTGCATAATTGTACAACCTTTGATACTTGTCTTTCTGACCATTCAGTATTTCTATCTGTCCTTTCATTTGAGAGATCATCTCATTGTAGATAACTTCTCTCTCTTTAAATGATCTTTGTTGATCTTCAACTTTAATCTTGAGAGCTTCTTCTAGATCCATAACATTACTTTCACTATCTTTACCATTGCTTGCACAAGAAAGTGAATCACAAGAACAACATTCAATACCTGTTTTATCTTCTTCATTTTCTGCTTCATATGTTTTCTGAGATATCTCCTTTCTTTGAGTAGCCTTCTTCTTTTGCTTCCTTGCCATGAGCACTAGCAGATCTTGGTCAGGATCTTCTTCATCCTCATTTGACATTTCATCATTATCTTCATTTGTATAATAGCTCTTTCCCTTTTCAAATTGTTTCCCTTTATCATGATTTTCTTCATAAGGACATTTAGCAGCATAATGACCAACTCTTCCACAATTAAAACACTTGAAGGGAAGCTTACCTTTGAATCTTCCAGTACTTGGTTGGAGTCTTCTCACAAAATTTGCTTCTTCTTCTTCTGATATGTAACTTGATTCCTTGACAACTTCCTTTTCTTTTCCTTTTGCACATGCCTTAAAGGCTACTTCTCTGATTTGAGAGGGACCTTCTTTTCTCATTTCAAAAGCAGTTAGAATACCATGTAGTTGAACAACAGTAAGAGTTTGCAGATCTTGCCTTTCTTCAATAGCAGATACTTTTGACTCAAGTTTTGAAGTCAAAGATCTTAAGACTTTTTCAACCAGAGTATTATCGGTTATGGTTTCACCCAAACTTCTCATACGATTTACAATATCATCCAGATGTAAAAAGAAACTGGCAATACTCTCATCACTATGCATCCTTAAATTTTCATATTCAATTCTAAGAGTTTGGAGTTTGGCACTTTTTACCTTTGTATCTCCTTCATAGCTTAGAATGATTTTGTCCCATATTTCTTTTGTTGAATTTAGCTGCATCACTTTAACAAATTCTGATTCAGACAGGCTTCCTAATAAAACATTGACTGCTTTGGCATTGATTTCATATTTATTCCTTTCCGCTGCATCAGTAGGAATAATTGTCGGATACCGATAACCTTCTTCCACGATTGCCCATAATTCTGCACCAAGACTTTGCAAATATGATTTTGTTCGTATCTTCTAGAATAACAGATTACTTCCATTGAATAAAGGTGGCCTTAGAGAAATTACTCCTTCCTGACTTCCCATTGTGACGGATCTCCTTCAAGCGATCAAGCTTCTGCAGAAGAACCTGCTCTGATACCAATTGTTGGGAAAAATACTGAGAGGGGGGGTGAATCAGTATTTATTGCAGACTGAAAATTTTTTAATTTTTCTTTTTCTAAAACCCATATGCTACTTTACTAAAGCCAACTCGCGTATACACGCAGATATCCTTAATAAAACTCACGTATTAACAGAGATCTCATTATGTTGATAATTCTTTGCTTAGATCATTGCATCATTCATTCATTAGATGTTTAGTATGCAGTAAACATGTGTAGTAAGAATAGAATAAATCATCGCACATAAGCAACACACATGAACACCAGGATTTAAGGTGAAAACCCAATTCGGGAGAAAACCACCGCTGCCGTCGTCTCAGTCTTCAATATTTTATTATAAAGAAAACATCGTACAACCATGTACTGGTGCAGACTCATACCAGCACGCAGGCACCCACCTGCAGAAGGCTACAACCTTCTCTCGTTTACCAGCCTCTCCTGGAAGGGAGCTACAACTCCCTGGTCTCGTTTACCAGCCTCTCCTGGAAGGGAGCTACAACCCCCTGCTCTCGTTTACCAGCCTCTCCTGGAAGGGAGTTATAACCCCCTACTCTCGTTTACCAGCCTCTCCTGGAAGGGAGCTACTACCCCCTGCTCTCGTTTACTAGCTACCACTGGAAGGGAGCTACAACCCCCTCACTGAAGGCTTCAACCTTCAGCACCATTGCGGACCACGTTTCATCAATTTTCATACTGGATCCAACAGCTTCCATACAACACAACTTGTAGGCCACTTTTCATCATATTTTCAGACTGGACCCACTCCACACATTTAAGCTCAACATTCATCAAACTGAAACTTATAACCCCATCAATTCATTCATTGAATCATAAACCAATCAACCAACGACTTGATCTTCAATTAACATAATAAAAAACATATTCATTATTCAAATAACCTAGTTCTGTATGAATACATCATTGACAGATAACAGTAGAACAACAAAACAGATCAGGCATTTCATTCCACTTACTTCAGCAAACCCTAGATTCCATACGCGCTTTTACTTCACTGAACCTGTGTATGTATGTGCTTTCATGCAGACCTACCCGCGTATACTTATGTGCATTCTTCAGAAAGCCCTATCTGCCCATACACGCTTTTCTTTAAGCAGACCCGCGTTTACACGCGCTTTTACTGAAGCGAACCTGCGTATACATCTGTAAATTTTCAGGACTGTGCAGCTCTTCAGATCAGATAAACAACTCAGATTTCATCCTTTACTTCAGAAAGTATTTCACCTCATCTCAGATCTAAACATTCCATAAACAGATCTAGAAAATACATATACATTTCAGATCTAGAGATCCCTCTTCATCATTTTCTTCATAGATACATCATAGATTCAGATCTATCAATCAAGAACAGAGTTCATCCATGCAAATATTCCTTAGAGAGATTTATTCATTCACAACCCTCACTCATGCACACCTTGCACAATGATCTTCTTCTCCTTATATAGATTTAGCCTTTATCAATACCATGAGTCAAAACCACACAACATCCGATGGTATTCCTGGACGGGATCAAATATATAATCAAGCGCTCAATACTTTGAGTCAATACAATGGTAATGTCCCCTGGTTTCCTAAATTTAGAGCGCAAATGACCATACGCGACTTGGCACGTACTCTTCTGCGTGCATACGCTACTTCTTCTTAACAAACCCGCGTATGCCTTGTGACATACCTTGTTTATCATTTTTCTGGCACCTGTTACTTCTGAGCTGATCTGTAGATACATCATCCTTTCTTATTTAACACATAGGTTGCTTATCATAGGCAACTCATCAATCAGGTTTCTATCAAAGTCAACACCTTGTATCACATTGTCAACAATCTCCCCTTAAATCATCAAGTAGGCTGTCATCAATGTTATCAAGTAGGTTGCCATCAAGGACAACACTCTGCATCATATTACCAACAATCTTATTTCATCAAGTAGGTTGCCATCAAGGACAACACATGCCAACAAAATTTGCTGATATTATCCACTTCTTGACCATAGGCAAGGCCCCTGATGGCTATTCAGTACCGCAGAAAAATGAATTGGTCGCCCGCGCAATAGATTTTACTATGATTGCGGGACAACTCTACAAGTTGGGAGCAGACAAGGTGTTGCGAAGGTACGTACTTGAACATGAGAGACAAGCTATCTTGGTTGAGGCCCATGGAGGAATTTCAAGGGGACATTAAGTAGGTAAAGATATTGTGTGAAAAGTATTAAGGGTCGGTCTATGGTGGCCCACATTGCACAATGATGCCCATGCATACTGCCGGGCCTGCGACGCATGCTAACAAACTGGGAAGCCCTCATAATGAGATGAGATGCCTCTACAACCACATATGGCCCTGCAAGCATTCGAAAAATGGGCCATCGATTTTTTCGGACCCATTAATCCCCCAGGAAAGAAGAATGGTTCCCGGTATATCATCATTGCCACACATTATGTCACCAGATGGGCAGAAGGAAAAGCTGTCAAGGATTGTACTGCAGATACTACTGCACATTTCATTTTTGAATATATTATGACCAGGTTTGGGTGTCCGAATATCTTGATGAGTGATAAAGGTACACATTTTTTTAATGAAACTACTATGGCTTTGACTGAGGAATTCCAGATTCACCATGTAAAGAGTACGCCGTATCATAGGCAAATGGGACCGTAGAAGCCTTCAATAAAATTTTGGAACATGCGCTCACTAAGGTCTGCACTGCATACTGAAGAGACTGGGACATACACATCCCCTCTATACTCTGGGCCTATAGGACTACATGTAATAAACTCACGGGAAAAACGCCCTTTAGAATGGTGTACGAGAAGAAGGCCATCATGCCTATGGAATACATCATTCCCAGCCTGCACATCTCGGCTTTCAAAAATATGGCAGACCCAGACATCATGGAGGAACACCTAGCGCAGCTAGTGGCCTTGGAAGAAGATCGGTTCATTGCTCAGTTCCACCAGCAGGTTTAGAAGGCTCGTGAAAAAGCATGGCATGAATCGCACATTCAGTAGAAGGTCTTTATGGAGGATGAATTGGTACTACTTTACGATAGCTAGTTTGCGCGACACCTGGGGAAGTTCCGTAAGAACTGGTTGGGTCTGTATATAGTGAAGAAAATTACCAATGGAGGTGCGGTCAGATTGGCTACATTGCGCGAAGATTTTCTACCATGATATGTTAATGGGAGTCTTCTAAAACCCTATAGGGACTTCTTAGTACCGATCAAATGATTATATGGCTAGAGTAGCTATATCACAGATGCTGCGCGCATCAGGCCACAAAAATAGAGGCATGAGCAATGGGTATGCAGGGATGATGCGTAGGACAGGAGGTGCTTGTGGATGCAATGTAGGTGCAGGGGTTGCACGTGGTGGAAAAAACTAGCCGTTGACACAGGGTATTGGTGTGGAAAACGAACTTTACCGTTCAACGGAACGAGCAATGGGAAATTAATGTGGCGATTTACGAGGATTTTTTACCGTTTCCGTAATGATGGAGTGCAATTAAGGCTAGTCGGGCCATTTTCCACCCTCATGGGCTATAAGAAGAGGACTTTTGGTCACAAGGGGTTGGTTTGTTGTCTGAAACTCTCACGACTTGGCTACCCTGGTGAATATCGTCTAGTTTATACAATTTCCATCTGCATGTCTGAGCAAGCTACTCCTTCTGACACTAGAAATGTCGAATTCATATTTTGAGCGTGAATGACAGCTAAAAACCCCAATGAGTCTCTGCTTGTCACAAATTTCGGGGAAATTGGATTTGACGAAGTATTTGAAGTAACCCCTGAAACATAGGAGGTCATCTCTACCCCGGAAAAGCAGAAGGAAAAAGGGAAGGTAAAACAGGCAAAGTGGGTTGGAGGGAAACCTCATATGTCTCCCCAGATTGTGCATTCCCCCTAGTAAGCACCTAAGGGACGATCACTTGATTCATCCAAGTGCCCTATGATGCTCACAGAGGAGCTTGCATCCGACTCTGCTAACTTGGCTGCCACTTTATGATGTCATTTGCGCCTTTCTACAGATGCCCCTAGTCCTAGAGGAGGTGCCCCTACAAGGAGAGATGTTCGACGACCTCCCCCTCATAAAATTTGATGATCATGATCTGGGAAACCTTGACGCCTTCCCTTTGCTAGATCTGTAGCTACACCTGGAACGGGTACTAGATGGCAACGTACTAAAGGTTGAGCCAATGGCCTGGGTACAAGGATTAGTCAGGTTAGGGATCTTAAACCTGTTGCGTATCCCCCACTTTGGCTGATACAACATCATCGGCCTAGTTGTTCGCCAGCTACTAGCGCTCTTCCACGATGGGTGCTTATGGCTCCAAGGTCGTGTACCAATTGATGCTGCTTTAATTCAATGAATAAACGACCTCCCCATGCAGGTGCCAAAACCTAAGGAAGGCACTGGAAAGAAGTTTGAGCACTAGATTGCTGAAGATGTCCAAGAAAGATACCATGTCACACGCAACAAACGAGGATTTCATATCGATACAATTAGCCACCCAGGGACACTCATGGGTACCTTGCTTCTTGCATGCAAATTGATGTGCAAATTCCAAGCGATGATTGCCCCCATCCACATAATTCAACTCGCTGGCAGATGCAAAAAGGGAGTATGTTTCAATTGGTCGCAGTACCTTGTTGACGAATTTCTCGATAATGTGCGCGAGGCCCAGTATCAAGGAAAAAATTTCTATTACTCCTGGCTGATAACACTAATTGCCTTAGTTGCGTGGGAGACACTTGAAGAAGCAGTATTCCCCCCTCTCGAGCCAAGCATGTGTGAAGGAGTGTGGTTTTCTAACCTCTGGGATTCCAAGGATCCCAAGCGGGTCGAGGATAATAAGACCTTTTGGGTACTCTATGATCGAACTGTGGCCGCAGAAATTCATTCCCAGCTGTGCTTGTCCTCGATGATCTACAACAAATATAAGCATATCACGACGTTTCAAGTGACCATGCATAATGTGCAGATTGAGGCCCACAAGTATCCCACCTGGTATAACCTTCCGTATATTACCACTGAAGCAAAGATTGACCAGGTAATTTCCACTTGGCCACCTGAGTGAAATAACGTAGCCCAGAAAATCGACCCAAGCATAGTGGGCACATTCGGCCACAACGAAACATCCAAAGATACAACTCGACGCGCCACAACTACAGATTCAACGATTCCTGCTTCAACGCAGTGCACGAACCCCACCATCCCCGCGAGCGCTACAGTATAGACAAAACCAGAGTCCTCACCGAATCAGAACCTTAACGGGCTCGATGTCGCAGACACATCGCCCCCACATGGTCTCAAATGCACCAACGAACCACCTAAGGGGTCTAAGAAGAAGCGTAAGGATATTAAGCCTGGCGCAGACACAAAGGTTACATTGACGGAGGATGACCTTGAGAAGATTTCTGATGCCGTCACCATCTCGTTTGAATATTGATGGGCTGCTTTGGAAGAACAACACAAGGCCGTGGTAGAAGTTTTGCAATCGGAGCTACAGGCTCTTCGGATAAAAGTAGACACCCTTCAAGCAAGCGTGGATCAAGCGAGGCAGGGTCAAGCGAGCATGGATCAAGCGAGGCGGACTCAAGTGGGCCAGCCAGCTACAGTTACAACCTTGACCAACGTCACGAACAACCAAATATGCCCCCTCTCAGGTGCCACTTTTACAATGGAACCCGCAGAATTATGCAGCTAAGTCTAGGCATGCTCTTCAGTCGATCTTGATGTTGGGTGCTTCACGGGTGTGTAGCTACACGATTTACTTACCTCCATCACCAGTGAACTTCAACATAGAGAGATCTGAGCACAAAAACACGTTAGAAAGGACGAGTAGACTATTGTGACTCAAGCCGTTGAGGCTGCCCAGGCCTAGGCGACACACATTGCCGCCATAGTGCAGTAGGATGCGTTAGAAAAACTGATAGACCAGATCTGTGAAGACATGCCAGAAGTAATTCTTGCCTCCACTGTGCCGCAGGTCAAGGTTGAGGGCATGGTCATTTCATTGAAGGTGTCTCAGACTGAGGTATAGGTTGTTAAAGATGATTTTGAACTTCAGATAACATTGTTGCAGGCCAAGCTACAGCCTGAGACACCCCGGAAGTACGTGCCCAGCGAGCTGCACTAGTAACGGAAGAAACCACCATTATTATTGCACAGATCAATAAGGGAATCACTCTGTTTGAAGCTTTTATGGAGTTATGGTCTCGGGTGCAGCATGACCCTCTCCTTTGCCAAATAGATCAGGAGTTGCACCAAAAGGAACAGGATTGTGAGCAGATGGAAGCCATTATGACCACCCTTGTTTCAGCCCAACGACTGGCGTGCCTTCGAACCAGCCACGTGCTCAGAAGTGAAATTGTGGGGCTCTGACACAAGAAATAAGTACTTAGCAACCATCTGATGCCTTGGGATAATGAAGCTCTCAATATTTTTCATGAGTTAGAAGGGACCATGCGAAAATTGAACCATACCTTGGACAGTGTCACCGCCGCCGCTGGTTGACATTGCAAAGACTGTCGCCGCTGGTTGACATTGCACAGACCGCCACCGCTGGTTGACATTGCACAGACCGCCACCACGTAGAGCCTCCATGTTCTGCCCCTGTTGACCACTGCGATTGAGAAACTCAAGGAAACAATGAAGACTCCGCCGGCGCTGTGACACGAGTCATAAGATTGTGTTGGGGGACTGTTGGAACAAGGTTCCCTAACTGCAATTTTGGTCCAGTTTTGTAATATTTTAGTAATACTTGGACTAGCGTAGGGGCTTTGGGGTGGTTTGAAGCCCTGATGTGTTGCAATGGGTCAAAGGGTAGACCAGGAGTCCGCACACCACGGTGTGCAGACCTTAGAAGTATCATAGGCTAAGATGTTATAAATAGATAGGTAAATCGAGTCTAGAGGTAGAAAATAAAGGAGATAAGTTAAGCTTGGAAATGAACTTTTGATATTTTGTGTCGATCATTTGGGTAAGGGCTCCTGCTGGCTGTGTACATGGAGACCCTAAAGTTCTACTGTGTGCGGACCCCGCTGGCTATGTGCGTGGGCTAGTCATAGAGTCTGTAAGTAATATCTGGATATGAATGAATGAGAAGTCTATTTTGTGATATATGAGTATTTATATGTTATGATTATGGGTTGGGTTATCTGTTATTTAGGAGATAATGTACGTTTCTGAATATTGATGGTTTATTGATGCGCACGTGGATGCGATGCTATAGAAAGAAATGAATGCATAGATCTGGCTGTAATTTGTCTTGTGACATCTAATTACTGATTTGTTACGTCTAATTATTGGGCTTAACTTAGGTTATTTCGCCAATATACTATTAAGGATTTTGGGTTAGGGCTTCTCCAACACAGGTTTGTTAGATCTGAAGGGACACCCTTTAATTAAATTTCTCTTTCTCAAGGTGCAGAAACCTGGTTCCAACACCCTCCCATACTACTTCGGGTGAGACCTTGACCTGCGTAAGCAAGCCATTACCCAATGTCCAGTAGTATCAGGGTTTGTTGGAAAACCTTAAACTCGAACCTGGGTCAAGACCCCTAAAGCCAACAATTTTCTTGCAGAAAAGAAAAGAAAATGGAACCCATTCAACACATAAAACAGGACGACAAGGAAGTAAAAGGTTGATATCTATGTTTGTGAGTAATTGTTACTTCCTTATAAAATTTTAACTAGATTTCATTTTTGTATATTCTAAGTTGTTTTACAAAAATCATCATTGAATGTCTTCAAACATGTGTTAACATACAAAGAAGAACCATCAGAAGAATTGATTGACATTGGGTTAAATATGGGTTGTCAGTATATGTTGGCATATCAGAAATTAACGGTGGAATTTGTAAGCATCTACCTTGTTTTACTTAGCTCCATCTATAATTAATAGAATAAAAAAAACTTTTATATTAAATCTATGATTTGTTATGGGGTATAAAACTTGCAGAAACAAAGTATGGAACTGCGCCAACAAATGAATTGTTGAAAGATGGCATGAAATTTAGTTTTGAAAGAATGTGTATAGTTCATGAGTCAATTATTTCTATGGTACATTTCTTTTCGATTTACATTGATGTATATTTTTTACTATTGTAATTTTCATTATTCTCACCAATGTATATACACTCATTACACTTTATTTTTATGTTTATAGATGGAACTTGAAGAAGAAGAAAAAAAAGCAACACAATGAACAAAATATTCCTCCAAATAACCCAAGTCATGGAAGTAGCTCGAGTAGTGACAAAAGTTCTAGCGAAGAATGATGATCAATATGTTTGGATATCAAAGCAAGGCGTCGTAGTTTTTGAAATATTTGTGTGTGAAATTAGACATTTTGTTTAATGTAATGGACATAGTGTCCCAACTAAAAGACAAAGGGATACCAATAACTGTTCCATTTTCTATGACAAAGAGTGTCTTATTCATTCCAGTACACTGTCATGCCATTTGGACTAAAGAATGCCCCTGCCATCTTTTCACACAATGTTGTAGCCGTATTCAAGGAAGTCATTCACAAGTTCTTGGAAGTCTACTTTGAAGATTGAACTGTTTTTGGGTTAGTAAAGAACCATGTGTCAAATCTGCGCATGATGCTGGATACCTGCAGGAAGCATCAAATTTCGCTAAACATCAAGAAATGCATATTCTATGTCCCATTCGGGGTTTTATTGGGACACGTAGTATGTCAGCAGGGATTGATGGTTGACCCAACCAAGATAGCGATTATCATCAATTTTGCAGTCCCAATTATTGAAAAACAACTGCGCTCCATCCTTGGCCACACGGGTTACTACAGGAAGTTTATTCAGGGGTACAGTTTGATCACCGCTCTGATGGAGAAATTGCTGAAGAAGGATGTCTCGTTATTTTGGGATGATGAATGTCAAAAAATATTTGAACTATTAAAAGAAAAGATGGTGACTGCACCTATTCTTATATTTCTTGACTAGGCAAAGATCTTTCACATACATGTGGATGCATTAGGGATCACATTATGAGCTGTCTTGGCACAACCTGGAGAAGGGGACATTGATCACCTGGTGGCCTTCGCTAGCAGGAAGCTTTCGAACGCAGAGAGTAAGTATTCTACCACAGAGCGTGAAGGGTTGGCGATGGTGTATGCCCTACAAAAATATAGGCACTATTTTTTAGGTGGACAATTCAAAATATTCACAGATCATTCAGCTTTAAAATACTTGGTTAATAAACCTGCGTTGGGGGGGAAAATCTGTCGGTGGCTGCTGCTGTTTCAAGAGTATGATTTTGAAATCATTGTGAAACCTAGGAGGTTGAAGGCTGGACCAGATCACTTGTCCAGGATCGAAAATGGGGAAGAGCCAACTAACTTAGAAGACAGATTACCTGACGCGCAACTGTTTGATATCAAGGTAGTTGATGAGAACTTTGTTGGGAAAAATACTGAGAGGGGGGAGGGGGGTGAATCAGTATTTAGAGCATACTCAAAACTTTTAAATTTTTCTTTCTCTAAAACCCATATGCTACTTTAATGAAGCCAACTCGCGTATACACGTGGATATCCTTAATAAAACTCATGTATTAACAGATATTTCATTATGCTGATAATTTTTAGCTTAGATCATTGCATCATTCATTCATTAGATGTTTAGTAAGCAGTAAACATGTGCAGTAAGAATAGAATAAATCATCACACATAAGCAACACACATGAACACCAGGATTTAATGTGGACACCCAATTCGGGATGAAACCACCGCTGCCGTCGTCTTAGTCTTCAATATTTTATTATAAAGAAAACATTGTACAACCATGTACTGGCGCAGACTCATACCAGCACGCAGGCACCCACCTTCAGAAGGCTACAGCCTTCTCTCATTTACCAGCCTCTCCTGGAAGGGAACTACAACCCCCTGCTCTCGTTTACCAGCCTCTCCTGGAAGGGAGTTACTACCCCCTTCTCTTGTTTACCAGCCTCTCCTGGAAGGGAGCTACTACCCCCTGCTCTCGTTTACCAGCTACCACTGGAAGGGAGCTACAACCCCCTCACTGAAGGCTTTGACCCTCAGCACCACCATGGACCAAGTTTCGTCAATTTTCAAACTGGACCCACTCCACACAATTAAGCTCAACATTCATCAAACTGAAAATTATAACCCCATCAATTCATTCATTGAATCATCAACCAATCAACCAAGGACTTGATCTTCAATTAACATAATCAACATCATATTCATCATTCAAACAACCCAGTTCTGTATCAATACATCATTGACAGATAACAGTAAAACAACAAACAGATCAGAAATTTCATTCCACTTACTTCAACAAACCCTAGATTCCATACACCCTTTTACTTCACTGAACCTGCATATGTACACACTTTCATGCACACAAACCCGCATATAATTCTATGCATTCTTTAGAAAATCCTATCTGCCCATACGCGATCTTCTTTAAGAAGACCGGCGTATACACGCTCTTTTACTGAAGCGAACCTGCGTATACATCTGTAACTTTTTAGGACTGTGCAGCTCTTTAGATCAGATAAACAACTCATATTTCATCCTTTACTTCAGAAATTATTTCGCCTCATCTCAGATCTAAACATTCCATAAACAGATCTAGAAGATACATATACATTTCAGATCTAGAGATCCCTCTTCATCATTTTCTTGATAGGTGCATCATAGATTCATATTTATCAATCAAGAACAGAGTTCATCCATGCAGATATTCCTTAGAGAGATTTATTCATTCACAACCCTTACTCATGCACACCCTTGCACCATGATCTTCTTCTCCTTATATAGATTTAGCCTTTGTCAATACCATGAGTCAAAAGCACTCAACTACTAATGGTATTCCTGGATGGGATCAAATAGATATTCCAACGCTCAATACAATGGGTCAATACCATGGTAACACCCATTGGTATTCTAAATTTGGAGCGCAAAAGGGCATACGCGACTTGGCACATACTTTTCCATGTGCATACGCTACTTCACTTTAACAAATCCGCGTATGCATTGTAGCATAACTTATTTATCATTATTCTGGCACTTTCTGAATTCCTTTCTTCTGCTACTTCTGAACTGATCTATAGATACATCAAATTCACATTTAACAACTCATCAAGTCAGTTTCCATCACAAACAACTTCATTAAGCAGGTTCCATCAAAGTCAACACATTGTATCACATTGTCATCAGCTTTATCAAGTAGGTTGCCATCAAGGACAACACTCTACATCATATTGCCAACAATATTATTTCAACAAGTAGGTTACCATCAACTTCATCAAGTAAGTTGCCATCAAGGACAACACATTGCATCATATTGCCAACAATCTCCCCCTTTGGAATTGATGGCAACCATGATGATGTTTTATCACCAAAACATATAGATACGTTGATTATAACCATTATGCAAACACCATGATTCTCTCCCCTTATTCAAACACCATGTTACTCTCCCCCTTCGACATCAAGGGCAAACTGCGGATGAAAACCAAAACAAGGTTTTTCTCCTCATGTAGAAAGAAGAGCTCTGTAGATCTAATGTGCACTGAAGTTACCTTGCTCCCCCTGAGTTCATGTTGAATCTTCAAACATATTATTCAATGAAGTACATGACTCTATGACCTTTCCTATCACCAAGGACTCATACTTACAGCAAAGATCCAACCAAGTGGATTTACATATGTGACTCAAGTACCCAACCAAGTGGGTTTACACATTTTGACTCAACTACCCAACCAAGTGGGTTTACCAATTTTACTCAAGTACCCAACCAAGTGAGTTTACACATTTGAACAAGTCCTTACATGACTGAATATTACAATTTTTCATCATAGTTCTCAACATGACCTTTTCATCAAATTACAAATATGACTTTTTATAATCAAGATCAAGGAATCTCAATCACGAGATCAGATCACATCAAATCAAGAGAATGCCAACAATGCATCCTTTCCACATGACCAATGCTCCCCCTTAGCTTGTGCATCCTGAACACTTTCAACAGCAAATCATCAAGGCATCTTCATCAACAATATCAGAGAATGAAACATAATTATGATCACTGGAGCACCACCAGAGATACCAAACAGTACTGCAGCTGTGCTGAAAAAATGTTGACCCAGAAACATTATGTCAGCAACCACCCATACGCAGTTTTCTGTGTATAAAATTGTTTATATATGCGACTTTCTTTCAGGAAACCCGCGTATCCAATTTTAATCTTCTGATTTTAAGTAGATCTGATATTGTACATGGCAGGGAAGACTCCCAGCTTCCATATGAGATATTCGAATGCTTCCCTGGGATATATGAGAGAAGAAAGATAGAAAAATGTAGCTATGTTTTCAAGTTTCATCCCACATTTGTAGCATAAGTGCATCAGTAACCAGGCCTTCAGACTTTTTGCAGCAATAACAAATTCTTCCCAATAGGAATTATCATACCAGAACAACTTCTTCAATAGACAATATGTGTCAAGAAATGATCCATACCAAGATATTCAAGATTTATCATGATGTAACATATGTAGGAATTATGTCAAAATTCATCAACAACAAACTCTGCATGATCTATCCTCATCATAAAAATTTCATCTCATCCATGTGTGAAAACAAAAGATATTCTTCAGCAAAAAGCAAACAGGGCTCATCCATAATCTTATCATAAAAAACCATGCATCACGTCATCATTATTTGAGTATGATAACTAAGGAATAAGCAGATACAATGCCAACAATGCAATCATTAGTAGTTAGACTGATGCTCCCCCTGAACTTGTACTCCTCTTCTTGAGCCATCTCACTGTATTCCTTAACATAAAATAATACGCGACTGTCTTCAGCGTAACTCGTGTGTATACGCGGCTTTTGTTCAGTCAACCCACCTATGGAAAGTGAAATACTGAAAATTTCACACTTTCATCTCCCCCTGAATTTGTACTCCCTGTACCTGTCTTGTTCACATCAGATGCACTGTTAGAAATAAACATAACCAGAATTACCAAACCAACCATGAGAATCACCATATATTGCTCCCCCTGTGATGATACATTGCTGATTCCTCTAATGTATCTCACATCACTCCTGCAATCATTACGAGAAGTAAGCTTCAGAAGCGGATGACTGCAGTAGGGTCAATATTCCCTACGTTTCTAACCGGTCCTCCTCCTTTTTCTAGCTTTGCTTGAAATTTCTTATTGTATGCTGGAAATTATCCAAATTCTCAGATCTATTCATCCTACATTCCTTTTCTACATGTCCATACTTATTACAAGCATAACATCTTATGTGTCCAGAAAACTAAGCATAAGGATCATGATGTGATTTTCTATTCTTTCTTCTATTACAATCAGCTTCTTTATGAGCAAACTTGCTGCATGAAAAACAACATCCCTTAAAGAAGCCAGAGTACCTTTCTGAGTAGAATTTGTTTGTTTGTGACTGAAACAGTCTGCTTCTGCAATTGGCTGCAACATGCGCATAATTGTGACATTTAAAGCACTCAACATTATTGATCAAAGGAGGGAATGATTTCTTTTGAGAGTTCATAATTGTCGGTTGCTTTTTTTCTTCTTTCAACACTTCAGGTTTTGCATTTATATCTTTTGAATCTTTAGCACTTCCTTGTGAACTAGATTCTCCTTTAATAGTTTCATGAAAACCAAGACCAAATTTAATAGAAGGAGACCTTTGACTACTAAGAATATTATACAAAATCTTCGTACTATCTTGAAACCACAAGAGTTTATCCTTTTCTTCTAATTTACCTTTTAGAATGTTTACCTCAACCTCCAATTTTTGGCATTGCTTCTTCATACTTTCTTCGACCCTTCTTCCTTATTCTACTTGATCATTCAGTTTTAGAATCTCTTCTTTCAACCCATTTTCTTGTTCTTCAAAAATTTGTAGTAGTTCTTCATTCTTCTTATTTGATTTTTCCAGATCTGTTTTGAGCGAGATGATTTTTGCTTCACGTCCTTCTTTTTCAAATGATTGTAGAAGTTATTCATTCTTCTTATTTGATGCTTCAAGATCTGCTTTTAGAGCGATGATTTCTGCTTCAAGTTCTTCATTCTTCTTATTTTATTTTTCCGGATCTTCATTTAGATCGATGATTTCTGCTTCAAGTATTTTATTTCGATTGGTTGCATAATTTTACAACCTTTGATACTTGTCTATCTGACCATTCAGTATTTCTATCTGTCCTTTCATTTGAGAGATCATCTCATTGTAGATAACTTCTCTCTCTTTAAATGATCTTTGTTGATCTTCAACTTTAATCTTGAGAGCTTCTTCTAGATCCATAACATTACTTTCACTATCTTTACCATTGCTTGCACAAGAAAGTGAATCACAAGAACAACATTCAATACCTATTTTATCTTCTTTAGTTTCTGCTGCACATGTTTTCTGAGATATCTCCTTTCTTTGAGTAGCCTTCTTCTTTTGCTTCCTTGCCATGAGCACTAGCATATCTTGGTCAGAATCTTCTTCATCCTCATTTGACATTCCATCATTATCTTCATTTGTATAATAGCTCTTTCCCTTTCCAAATTGTTTCCCTTTATCGTGATTTTCTTCATAAGGACATTTAGAAGCATAATGACCAACTCTTCCACAATTAAAAAACTTGAAAGGAATCTTACCTTTGAATCTTCCAGTACCTGGTTGGAGTCTTCTCACAAAATTTGCTTCTTCTTCTTCTGATATGTAACTTGATTCCTTGACAATTTCCTTTTCTTTTCCTTTTGCACATGCCTTAAACGCAACTTCTCTGATTTGAGAGGGACCTTCTTTTCTCATTTCAAAAGTAGTTAGAATACCATGTAGTTGAACAACAGTAAGAGTATGCAGATCTTGCCTTTCTTCAATAGCAGATACTTTTGACTCAAATTTTGAAGTCAAAGATCTTAAGACTTTTTCAACCAGAGTAGTATCGGTTATGGTTTCACCCAAACTTCTCAGACGATTTACAATACAATCTATACGTAAAAAGAAACTGGCAATACTCTCATCACTATCCATCCTTAAATTTTCATATTCAATTCTGAGAGTTTGGAGTTTGGCACTTTTTACCTTTATATCTCCTTCATAGCTTAAAATGATTTTGTCCCATATTTCTTTTGCTGAATTTAGCGGCATCACTTTAAAAAATTATGATTTAGATAGGATTCCTAATAAAACATTGACTGCTTTGGCATTGATTTCATATTTCTTCCTTTTTGCTGCATCAGTAGGAATAGTTGCCGGATACCGATAACCTTCTTCCACGATTGCCTATACTTCTGCACCAAGACTTTGCAAATATGTTTTTGTTCGTATCTTCCAGAATAACAGATTACTTCCATTGAATAAAGGTGGCCTTAGAGAAAGTACTCTTTCCTGACTTCCCATTGTGACGGATCTCCTTCAAGCGATCAAGCTTCTGTAAAAGGACCTGCTCTGATACCAATTGTTGGGAAAAATACTGAGAGGGGGGGGTGAATCATTATTTAGTGCAGACTGAAATTTTTTTAATTTTTCTTTCTCTAAAACCCATACGCTACTTTAATGAAGCCAACTCGCGTATACACGTGGATATCCTTAATAAAACTCGCGTATTAACAGAGATTTCATTATGCTGATAATTCTTAGCTTAGATCATTGCATCATTCATTCATTAGATGTTTAGTAAGCAGTAAACATGTGCAGTAAGAACAGAACAAATCATCACACATAAGAAACACACATGAACACCAGGATTTAAGGTGGAAACCCAATTCGGGAGAAAACCACCGCTGTCGTCGTCTCAGTCTTCAATATTTTATTATAAAGAAAACATTGTACAACCATGTACTGGTGCAGACTCATACTAGCATGTAAGCACCCACCTGCAGAAGGCTACAACCTTCTCTCGTTTACCAGCCTCTCCTGGAAGGGAACTACAACCCCCTGCTCTCATTTACCAGCCTCTCCGAGAAGGGAGCTACTACCCCCTACTCTTGTTTACTAGCCTCTCCTGGAAGGGAGCTACTACCCCCTGCTCTCGTTTACCAGCTACCACTGGAAGGGAGCTACAACCCCCTCACTGAAGGCTTCGACCCTCAGCACCACCATGCACCACGTTTCATCAATTTTAAAACTGGACCCACTCCACACATTTAAGCTCAACATTCATCAAACTGAAACTTATAACCCCATCAATTCATTCATTGAATCATCAACCAATAAAACAACGACTTGATCTTCAATTAACATAATCAGCAGCATATTCATCATTCAAACAACCCAGTTCTATATCAATACATCATTGACAGATAACAACAAAACAACAAAACAGATCAGACATTTCATTCCACTTACTTTAGAAAACCCTAGATTCCATACGCGCTTTTACTTCACTGAACCTACGTATGTACGCGCTTTCATGCACACAAACCCACGTATACTTCTGTGCATTATTTAGAAAACCCTATCTACCCATACGTGCTTTTCTTTAAGAAGACCCGCGTATACATGCTCTTTTACTGAAGCGAACCTACGTATACATCTGTAACTTTTTAGGACTGTGCAGCTCTTCAGATCAGATTAACAACTCAGATTTCATCCTTTACTTCAGAAATTATTTCACCTCATCTCAGATCTAAACATTCCATAAAAAGATCTAGAAAATACATATACATTTCAGATCTAGAGATCCCTCTTCATCATTTTCTTCATAGGTGCATCATAGATTCAGATTTATCAATCAGGAATAGAGTTCATCCATGCAAATATTCCTTAGAGAGATTTATTCATTCACAACCCTTACTCATGCACACCCTTGCACCATGATCTTCTTCTCCTTATATAGATTTAGCCTTTGTCAATACCATGAGTCAAAACCACTCAACTACTAATGGTATTCCTAGACAGGATCAAATAGATATTCCAGCGCTCAATACAATGGATCAATACCATGGTAACACCCCTTGGTATTCTAAATTTGGAGCGTAAAAGGGCATACACAACTTGGCATGTACTTTTCCGCGTGCATACACTACTTCACTTTAACAAATCCGCGTATGCATTGTAGCATAACTTATTTATCATTATTCTAGCACTTTCTGAATTCCTTTCTTCTACTACTTCTGAACTGATCTGTAGATACATCAGATTTACATTATTAACAACTCATCAAGTCAGTTTCCATCATGAACAACTTCATTAGGTAGGATCCATCAAAGTCAACACATTGTATCACGTTGCCAACAATCTCCCCTTTAACTCATAAAGTAAGTTTTCATCAACTTTATCATGTAGGTTCCCATCTAGGACAACTTCATCAAGTATGTTTCTATCAAGTACAATACGTTTCTATCAATAACAACTTCATCAAATAGGTTTCCATCAAGGACAACACATTGCATCATATCGCTAACAGTCTTATTTCATCAAGTAGGTTGCCATCAAGGACAACACATGCCAACATGCATTTGATGACCATAATCTCTCTTTTGTGCAATATAAGCCATTTTTTCAATGTTGCAGGAGAGATAATAACGTATGTGAAGCATTCTCACTCTAGTGAAGTGCATGAGGAGCCAGATATGATAGGAATAGAGTCTGGAAAACCTCCCCTCACAGGTGAAGTATTTCATGATGACTTTCATCATGGGAACATATATGTCAAGGTGATGAGAGAAAGGGAAAATTGTCTTTTTATCATCCTTGTATCCTGGTTTAATATATGGCTCATAGTAGGAATGATCAAGGTTTCCTTGCTTAAACAAATTTTCTCCTACATTTGGAATCCATGTAGTAGCTGCAATGATATTAGTGGACATAGTGAATTTGACCCCAACAAGAGTGACCTATCTATCATGAATATTGGAAATGAACAATATTGTCAACATAGGATGATACTAGATCTTCTACGCTTTCTCACAAAATTCAAAACAGCCCAAATGTT